>JARLTB010000442.1:9510000-9837500 GCA_030141615.1 Unio pictorum
GATATTTTCCCTGGAAATACAAATGTGCTGTGATAAAATTCTGGATGAAACCATTCACTTGAATTTATAGCGAATTCAAACCTGAAATTAAATGTTTTGTGATTCAGCAAAAAACTATCGACACATAAACACTCTATAAGCCATAACATATATGTCATCGCTTTAAGGATTTAGATTTCCTAGGGATTTTTACTGAGTATTATTGTGACTTTAAATATTTTTAAATTGTATTTGTGTCTGCAATTCTTGCATAATTTTGGGATTTAATTCGCAATACCGTACATTGCTGTTTTACATTCAAAGGAAAAAAGTATTTGTTAAATTTTACGAAGCTTTCTATCTTTCTCTCTGTTCTGTTACTTATTTTCAAGAGTATATACTCGTAGCTTCCGGTTTGCTAATATTCTGTGAAACAAATCGAATATATCATGTTTCTGTTGGAAAAAGAATAATTTTCTTTGGTCGCCGTGATATGAATAAAGAGACTGACTAGTATAAGGATATTCATTGTGATCACAACATATTGATTGATCAATACTAGTAACTAACCTGACCACCTTATAAGACAAAGCAGTACACGTGTTAGCTGAAAAAGTAATTTCTTAATGAATATCGTTTCAAGAGTTCATTTTGCTAAAGCTTTAGTAACTGCACATGCAGATAATAATTACAATATTTTGTTTTCAATACCATCGACCTGTTTTTAGTTACATGTGGATTGCCAACAATCTTTTTTTCTCCTTTTTCTAGCTAGGTAAATGCCTTATAATAATGAAGTACCTCAGGGATTACAGACATTCATTGTTCCGACTGTCACAGGTACTATGACTAAGTTTGGTGACAAATGTACAAAGTGATGCGATACATCTACAAAGTCACACTTTAATCCTTATTATTTACTATATTTTTAACCCAGCATATTATCTTATTTTAATCTTGCTTATTGAACTTTTTTTATTCCAAGTTAAATATTTTTGACTACAAAATATTTACCACTGATGTAATAACAGCACTTTTGTAATCATGGTCATAGAAGCAGGAAAATATCTATACACATAAATCATGAATTATTTTCAATGAAGTTGTTTTCAAGAATTATGTATTTGTTCTTTGAAGCTTGACTTGATCACTACTCGATATTTGTTAGTACAATTAATTTGTTTGAAACCTATCAATCTTGCAAAAAAAGGAATTCGAACCCAAATAAGAGAAACCAAATAACATCAATAAAATGAGAAGTAATAATGTATGAACCCTAGCTACACATGGATCTTAGAAAGAAACAGAAGTAGTTCAAAAATATCTGTATAAAACGTTGTATGTTACTAAAAGCACAATAGTAACCATTTCCATATACGGAAAATACTTTGAAAAAATATCACAAATATTTGTCAATGCTACAAACGAATACCATTAAAAGTTAGCACAATTGTTCAAGAAAAGGTGCAATACATAAAATTCTTTTTTAAAACATGTATGCAGCATAAAAGCAGTTCATTGTTAAATGTTTAACATCACTAAACGGATGAATACGTGCTGGCTTTTATTTTAAAAATGTAACCGTCGCCCAGGAGGTAGTCTGGTATGGTGTTTTGATCGAAAAACATATTTGTTGTAAACCAAGCCTTTATAGCTGTTATCAATTATTTTAACTGCTCATGTGGGAAAGTAGAGGCATCAGATATTAATCATGGAAAAAGCTGTTTGCAGTTATGTAATTTTTTCTCAGAATATACAGTCATATGCTATTATAACTGTTTGCAGTTATGTAATTATTTCTCAGAACATACAGTCATATGCTATTATAACTGTTTGCAGTTATGTAATTGTTTCTCAGAACATACAGTCATATGCTATTATAGCTGTTTGCAGTTATGTAATTATTTCTCAGAATATACAGTCATATGCTATTATAACTGTTTGCAGTTATGTAATTATTTCTCAGAACATACAGTCATATGCTATTATAGCTGTTTGCAGTTATGTAGTTGTTTCTCAGAATATACAGTCATATGCTATTATAGCTGTTTGCAGTTATGTAATTGTTTCTCAGAATATACAGTCATATGCTATTATAGCTGTTTGCAGTTATGTAGTTGTTTCTCAGAATATACAGTCATATGCTAATATAGCTGTTTGCAGTTATGTAATTGTTTCTCAGAATATACAGTCATATGCTATTATAGCTGTTTGCAGTTATGTAATTGTTTCTCAGAATATACAGTCATATGCTATTGTATGACACTTCTACTGACGGGATGTCATTCAGTAATTTGATCACACAACTTTTCATGGATCTTAAAGATTGTTATCCATTTCGTTATGTCATTTGTACATTCATCAAGCTTGACCAATGGTGGATATTGAAGCTTGCTACTGAAGGGAAAATCAAAGAGAAAATCATACGGTCAAATCCAATTTGTATTCTTGGCATCTAGCGTGGCAATGAACCAGGATTGCGATAAATCAAGGAAGCGCTATATATATCCCAGGCACTATCTGATGTTTCAAAGTTAGCAAGATATTATGTAGACATAGTACCAACTTCGACAGTGTGTGTCACATTTGACTTAGTCTCGAATGTCAACGGTAAATTATTAATTAAAGAGTCGACTTCAAAATTTTAAAATAAGAAATAAAAATTATAGATTTTTAACATTGGTTTCTCTCTTAGGAACAAGTTTAACAGTCACTATTTACGTATTTGCATGTCAATGAGTCATTATATGTTGCTTCCGTTATTCATTTCTTTACAAGTCAGAATGATAGACGAAATGCATGAAAACATCATTAATGCATTAAAACATAAAACGAACCATTCAGTCATTAATGAAACGTTGAGAATTTACGCACAGTCACATAACATTTGATGAGTGTTGCATGGTTCTATCAGCTATGGCACAATATACAACAATGAATGTCAATAGTTAACATATATGGAAATACATAACACTGATTTTAAAAATACTACAAGAGAGGCAAGCATGAAAACTTGCTAATCGTATATGCCACTACAAATTAAAAACGAAACTTAGAAGAAATTAAATCATTTTAATAAATTTCAAACTTCTTATAGCATTTTGTAAGAAAAATGGCTCATATAAGATATTTAAACTGCCATCATTGTAATTGCTTCAACATGAATCAAATCGAGATATCGCGCATTTCAAGTGAAACCTCACTAACATTTTGAACATTCTATCCATTTAAAGTTTGGGTGATTGCTTTCTTCAGCTTTCAGAATCCATCATTTAAGAAAAGATTCAAGCAATTAAACTGTGTTGATGGTAGAAGTAAATATATCCGGCATTATTATTATTATTATTATTATTATTATTATTATTATTATTATTATATATATATATATATATATATATATATATATATATATATATATATATATATATATATATATATATATATGTCATTAGTCAGAAGTTTACTATCATGTCCTACAAGCAAGAACAGGATATTATCTTTTTCGGATACTGTTTTACAATACTCTCAAATAAGGCTGGACTTATTTTATATTGGCTGTTTACCAATTACACGAGCAGTATCTCTTCCGATGTTTACGTGTAAAAAAAAAACAGAGCTCTCACAGCAACGTTACTAAAGAAACCTTACTTTGTAAGTAAAATAGTTGAAACGTCGAAAACAGTTTTGTCGAACAAACAATAATTATGATAATAATGTTTTTTTTTTTTATAGGAAAACTGTACAGCATTTAGATACTTCTGAATAAGATAAACACTCGTTAATCGCAACGTTCAAGTTATGTACTGACGTTCCTCATTGGCAATGTTTCTCGCAAAATGAATTTGAAATAATAAATATTAAAATCATGTCAAAATTAATAGGTATATAACAGACTATCATTACAGCAGAGTACTTCGAGTCTGATAAATACCATACTATTTATCAGTATAAATACCATACTATTTATCAGTATAAATACCATACTATTTATCAGTATAAATACCATACTATTTATCAGTATAAATACCATACTATTTATCAGTGTAAATACCATACTATTTATCAGTGTAAATACCATACTATTTATCAGTATAAATACCATACTATTTATCAGTATAAATACCATACTATTTATCAGTATAAATACCATACTATTTATCAGTATAAATACCATACTATTTATCAGTATAAATACCATACTATTTATCAGTGTAAATACCATACTATTTATCAGTATAAATACCATACTATTTATCAGTATAAATACCATACTATTTATCAGTATAATTACCATACTATTTATCAGTATAAATACCATACTTTTTATCAGTATAAATACCATACTATTTATCAGTATAAAAAACATACTATTTATCAGTATAAATACCATACTATTTATCAGTATAAATACCATACTATTTATCAGTATAAATACCATACTATTTATCAGTATAAATACTATACTATTTATCAGTATACAGAATCTGAACTCGAGGCTTCTTGTCTTATTATGCTGACAACTCTGCAACGTAGGCTTTCAAACTGCAATGACTGTTTACGATTCCAAGCATGCCAACACCGAGCCAATGCGTATCAACCATAGTATGACGTTTATAATGAGTCCGTGAAGATATCTCCATCTGACATATTTTTTACGTTCAATAACGAATAGAACCATTGCATGGAGTAACTTGGATGGAAATAAACATCATTAAAGAAGAAATATATTGATACTACAATGTCCGCCATTTAACATTAAATTATAATATATGTTCAATATATTTCCATAACGTACATGCAGGAGAGGATTTCCTTCTGAATACAAAAATCACACACAAGTGCAAGAAAGTGAAGGCAAAGACGTAATAAATATTATTTTAGGTCTACGTTGCAACAGATCAATGATTTCGAATTCTGAATAGGAAACGTGGCAATTATTTGTTTAAACTACCAGCCAAATGAAATCAAAATGTTGGCACACATTTCGTCTAAACTCCTGGAGTGATAACTTTAAACATTATTAGACTGTCTTTCCATTCACATACTTGAATTGATAATTCAGTATATGAAAAAAGTGCTCTTATCAAGAATAATAAGAAGCGAACTCCGTTGTCGGTCAATTTGTTGTAATATTTATATTTTTGTAAAAAACCGTGACTAAGAATGTCAGGATTAAGATCGATTATATAATTTAATACGTACTTGAAAATTGTTGAAACACATTCATTATGTGAACCTCGATACATTTACTTACTTAGACAGCTCCTGTCGAACAAGAGTGTAATTTTATTATGTTGTCTTACGAGGAGGTTTTCTGAACAAATGAAAAAAGAGTGAAGAAAGAAGCAAGACAAAGAAATGAAGAACAAGACGAGAAATAAAAAGTTCAAAATGAAAGTAAACATAGTGAACACAATTTTAGATATTTTCAGTTTAAAGTACACAATTGTGGAATGTTTCAAACTATAATCAGCAATTAAAATTTGTCTGATGGAAAGCATAGACAAGAAAAATATTTTAAAGTGTTATGCATGCTGTTTCTTTTCGATTCTACTTGTAAGAAATAGGCATGCTACATAACTATAAATTATATTAGAAGGACTGTATTAAATGTGATTCAGATTTCTGTCAAAACCATGAATTTGCATTTGATAAAATTCCAAAAGGCATTCTTTTTTGGGTAATATGGTTATTATTCTACATTAACAGTGCATATCATAGATTTAGATAGTTTCTTTTAAAGTATTTTGGAATTTCGAATTTTGAACAGACTCATCTTTATATCATACAAGTAAATTATTTTCCAAAACAAAATCGTATGTTTTGACTTTCATGTAGCACGAGAATAGAAAATAACTTAAGGAAGAAAACCACTAACATTTCGATAATAATACGCTTTGTTAATAGCTGGCCGTAAATAACATAAATAAATTTGGGATCCGTTGGATTCTTCTTTAATTAAACTTTTTTCATTTAAGCTCTACCTATCGAAAACAAACGACAGGGCACTCGAAAAACTGCCCTTCAATTATTTGGCGGAAATGAATGAAATGAGATCCTTGTTCGACTCGATGCGGATGGTAGTTGTCTGTGATGAGACCATTCCTAGGTTGGCATGTATCCATACAGTGTTTGAGTGGGAGTATGAACTAGTTCATTCAAATGCTCCCACATCATTTTGCACACATCAAAATACAGTATTATTATAAAGGAGAGGATACATGGCCTGCCCCCACAACAACAGTCATAAAAAAGTGATCACTATATATTATTGGTAAATGTTTCGCCACGATTCTCCTGATAATTACGTTTCTGTTAGGATTGGAAAATTACTCACTCTCGAACAATATTGAAATTCGAATTTAGTTTGTCATACAATTGCCCCAAGGTTGCCATTTCCATAGCGTTTAATATATCACATGAAGGTTTCAAGAATGGTATTTAAAATAATATTAGTTCATGGATAACTGTCGAGTAAAATAACCCCAATTATTTCATTCATTTTATACTCTCACCTTTCTTACATTTATCGTATTCTTCTTGCGAGAAAAAGTACGCGAATTTCGAAGAGAAGAAGCACACATTTCGTGCAAAAACATGGTCTTATGTATTTGAAACTTTTAAATTGTAGCCTAAGCTCTGGGCACATTACAAACCAATACGATTCTACTACCCTTCACCTTTAAGTTACTTGGGAATTAAACTTGTTAAACATCTGCTGTAATTGTTCGACTAAGGTCATCCATTCGTAGATTAAAAAGTGATTTGATAAAATTCATAGTTTTTTCATTTAAGTAAAAAATCTGTATTAATCATCTATTATTGCGATCAAAGACTTTAATCCCGGACGAGTCATACAAAAGACTTTAATCCCGGACGAGTCATGCAAAGACTTTAATCCCGGACGAGTCATACAAAAGACTTTAACCGCGGACGAGTCATACAAAAGACTTATACGTATGATACTGATAGCTGCATACATTTGTTCTCAGCATTAAGAAGTTATTGTTAGGTCTTTTTGGCCTGGTGTCAGGGTAATATAACTGGTTGAGATATCATGCTACATGTCTGCGGCATAATGCCCAGTGTTAGACATCACCATAAACTGTCACACTGCAGACATCACATGATCGAAAAATTGTTAAAACTACGTTAAAGTCGAACATACGCATACTTTAGATTTAGAACACCAATCGTTTTCATTCGTTGATATTTTTATACATGACACCCAAACCATTCCAACATTGAAAGATACGTTGATTACAGAATATATTTCTTCCTAGTATAGAGAACAAGGTGTTAGATAATGATTTCTGTCTGATGCTTGTAGCCTTTAAAATTTTGTACAAAATATATTCAACTGAGGATCTAACAACTATAACCAAACCAAAACACGTAACGAAGTACTGCAACAGTGTTTAAACAAAATCAACAGTAATGTTTATTATTAAATATAACAATACATATTTGTCTACATAAACAACGTTTAAAGAGTTATATAAGTATGAAGTAAGTCTCAAAAAAGCTAAACAAAACACACGAAAGCCTAATCACTTTATAAGTTATGTATGTATTTATTAAAGTCGTTGACAATCAATTGTATTGGAAGTAGATTACATTCATGTATGTAGCAAAACATATACAGTCGAAAGAGAGAAAATAAATTTGGCAGTCGAGGTTACCGACGTCATAATTTGAATTGCATTACAATTGAATAGTCTATTATTACCAATCTTGTTGTTGTCAAGCCTTGATATTTTCAGTATTTTTGTTTAAGGTTCGCGCTAAAAGATATACAAAGTAATTAAATCAAACTTTTAAATAACGTAATCCAGAATGGATACAAAATTATGCTTTTGAGATTCCAGAGCAATTATTACAGGCCTATAGGAAACAAAAAACTAAGTTACATTTGTTTAATTGATGGGTGTTCTAAATTTTGTACAATAATATATTCCCTTGAAAGTAGTGTTGGTAGACGATGTTATAGATGATAACATCTCTGCACTGTTTAATCAGCTATGGCTACGTTGATCAATCACGTTATGATTGCGTTATGAAATGTTATGATTATTTTTAGAAATCTGTGATTTGAAGTAGGCGATAAAGCTGAAATAAAATGATAAACAATACTTTTATGTCTGGAGAGAAATGAAAATAACTTGCAATTATTCTTATTTTACTGAAATATGAGTTGAGATATGGTAAACAATGTTCATTGTCTTCAATAATCCAATCCAGATCTATACTTGGAGAGCAGTTCTATAATATAGTGTGGCATACGCTTATGAAATCAGATGTGATATCTTTGTTTCTTTTTTCCTTTCATTTCATAGTCCAAAGTTTTAAGTACAATACAGTTTTAGTCGCATAATAAAAGACATAATATAGTTATTATTATGCACTTGAGCCGTTAAACCGTAATATACATGGAAAAGAGATGCCGGCAATAAAACTAAACACTATTATTTTGAAAGTGGTCATAAGACGATGAAAGCAAACACAATAATATGACGTTTGGCAGGTGATTGCTATAGTATTGTGTTACAAATTATTGCGAAGAAATACCAGTATTGCCTTTGTTATGAGATTATTTTAATATTTAAGATGGGACTACGAATACAAAGTAAAACTACATCGTGGCATTGGTTTACGGCCTTTAATGTACCAATAAATGATACAGGTATATTAAAACAATTATTATTTAACTGACTTTGAAAAAGGAATAGTACCATGCAGGTCAGTTTAAAACATACACAGACATGTATATTCTAGACATGATTTTCGTTGATTGGTTCTTATCGCCTTATCAATAAGTACCTTAATGAAGGTGTGATCTCAAGCATGGTTCAAGATATCTATTAAAAGATATATGAAGATAGCGTTCTTATCTAACATGTACATATATTTATGTGATTTCTTCATCAAATCTACGTATGATTAATTTACGAAAGACTTTATTTTAAAAACGATTTGGTAAGGACAATGGGCCCAGCATTTACCATGATGCATCGCGCAAACATATCGTATAGGTGATTCAGCTTTCTCCTGTTTCGTGGTGTCTGGATGACTCTTGCAACCCTACCCAGTGTTAGTTCCTTCGTCTTAATTGATCTGTATCCATAATCTAAATCTGGACAAATGAACACTTCTGTATCTTGGATTCAAATATCGCAAGTTTACGATCCTAATAGTTCCGTATATACATACATATATATATATATATATATATTGTAATAAATTTGGAGTAAGTGTTAGTGAATTTGAACCATGCTTGGGTCGTTAGTAGTGAATTTGGATACAAGCCGAATGCCTGTCCCCTTTAGTAACATAGTCCATATTAAAATTCAGTGGTGTATACAAGTAGTGTGATTGAAAAGGCAGCATTTATGGTTGGAAATCAGTAAATTATAGAATGGAATCAATAAGTTGGAACTTGGTAGGTACCGTTTATGTGGCCATAGTGGAAAATTGGCGTATGTATATGAGCGTGATACGCCGGAAATTCTGTGGATGGACTGGCCTAGGGTCGCGCAGTTAAATATTTCCCAGTTAGTAAGGGAATACTGGTGTAATTTCTATGGAATGACAAGCTATCGGTACGGAAAACGGATGATAATGAAGAAAAACCATGTAAAGGTGCAGTTAATGGACGTTTGGGCAAGTTGTCTCCTCTGGGTCGCCCATTGATTACAGCAAAGATTAATAATTATAGCAGACACGTCTTTCTTTCCATTTTACAACTCAAGTTGTATGGAAGTCTTTGGAAATTTGGGGAAAACATATGACTTCCAGCGTGACTCGCGCCAGGGTTTTGACACCGCTCGGTCAAGTGAATATCCCTGTGCTTGTAACAATATATATATATATATATATATATATATATATATATATATATATATATATATATATATGTATATATGCATGTATATATATATATATATATATATATATATATATATATATATATATATATATATATATATATGCATGTATATATATATATATATATATATATATATATATATATATATATATATATATATATATATATATATATATATATATGAATCAGATATTGACAAGTTTAAGTTGTTAATAATTCTGTATCAAGGATTCACAATTTGACAAATGTAAATTCTTAATGGTTCCGTATCAAGTATTCACATTTTTACAAATGTACATTCCTAACAGTTCTGCATCAAGAATGTAAATCTCGACAATTGTACTTTCTTAATAGGTCGGTATGAAGGATTTACATCTTGACAAGTTTACTTTCCTGATAGTTCCGTATCAAGGATTCAAATCTTGAAAATTGTACACTATTATATGTTGTCTTAATCAAAGATATGTCGTTATTACCAATATATTTCTCGGGTCTTTCGTTTCATTAATTATTGCGAAGTGACAGATGTTATTCTCAAAATCTCGTATTTTCAATAATGTGACACAACGTTATGTAATTTAATAAGCACAATAAGTGAAATATGTTGAGAAATTTAAATAGAACTGAACCTATTATAGTAAATTACTAGGTAAACTATTATAGTTAATTACTAGGTAACCTATTATAGTAAATTACAAGGTAACCTATTATAATAAATTACTAGGTAACTTATTATAATAAATTAATAGGTAACCTATTATACTAAATTATTAGGTAACTTATTATAATAAATTAATAGGTAACCTATTATACTAAATTACTAGGTAACTTATTATAATAAATTAATAGGTAACCTATTATACTAAATTGCTAGGTAAGTTATAATAAATTAATAGGTAACATATTATACTAAATTACTAGGTAACTTATAATAAAATGATAGGTAACCTATTATACTAAATTAGTAGGTAACTTATAATAAAATAATAGGTAACGTATTATACTAAATTAGTAGGTAACCTATTATAATAAATTATTACAAGGTAAGCTATTATAATACATTTTTAGGTAACCTATTATACTAAATGAATAGGTAACCTATTATAGTAAATTACTAGGTAACCTATTATAGTAAATTACTATTTAACCTATTATAGTAAATGACTAGGTAACCTATTATAGTAAAAGATTATGTAACCTATTATACTAAATGACTAGGTAACCTATTATACTAAATGACTAGGTAACCTATTATACTAAATGACTAGGTAACCTATTATACTAAATGACTAGGTAACCTATTATAGTAAATTACCAAGTATCAAACTGAGGATATGACATTTCTATATTTAACTATATAAATTATAAATTAAATTTAAATATTGTTCTTTTTCATGTTCTTATGTTACATGAGCCCTACCTTTTATATATGGTATCCACGGTGGGTGTGTGTGGGTACAATTCCTACCCACCCCATGGGCTTTCATTTCTCCCGATAGTTACTTTTTAGTAATTCGGGAGAACGCCCTATTTAAAATATAGTGCATTTAAGCACTGTAAATCCTGAGGGGGGGGGGAGTAGCGACCCTCCCCAAGGGACCTTAAATGGCCACCGATATGGTGGCTATAAAAGTTGCCCATATGCCCCTAGAGGGCGGTGGCAACTATAAAATATCCATTTCAGTCAGTATGATATCCACCATATCCCTGATGCTACAATAATTATTACGGCAACATTACCAAATATTCATATAAAACGAAAAACAAGTGAATAGGTTCGTAAAGTCCTGTACGGGTTGAGACTTAGATATGTCTCAAATCTTGTGTATTTTTTTTTATAAAAGAACGTGTCTGCATTCTCATTACATGTTTAGATACGAAGAAAGTTTGGAACTAATTAGGTTCAGAATATAACAGTATACCTTTTAATGAGTTTGCTTCTTAACATATCTAGAACAACCTGTCAATCGAGATTTCATGCGCGAGATAAAACTATTTTTTTTATTGCAGACATTATTAGAATATGGATTAATTTGCCTCTTAGTTCATATTTAGCAATTGTTTTCAAATATATTTGTCTTTGTATCCACTAAAGTTTTCACTGTCATCTTTTTCTTGCATCGCATACGTCAAAATATTTCGCTATAAATTAGACCCAACTTTGCATGCTTTGAATTTTTCAATTGGAAATAATGTATGTACGTACAAACGTCAGTGTGCATGCTTGTATGTTAGTATGTACGTACCTTAATATGATTTGTATGTATGTATGTATGTATGTATGTATGTATGTATGTATGTATGTATGTATGTATGTATGTATGTATGTATGTATGTATGTATGTATGTATGTATGTATGTATGTATGTATGTATGTATGTATGTATGTATGTATGTATGTATGTATGTATGTATGTATGTATGTATGGTTGAAATGTTTGCCGATAATTTAACAGTATATTCTTTCGCGGTCGAAGTGATTCACAAACATTAAGAATGGGCTAATATATTATTGACGAGGGATCGACTATGCTCTGTCTGGTGCAAGAGTTGAATTTTATTAGAGTTCGAGTTCGTTCTCTAAGCATATGATATATGGAAGAGTACAATGATAGCGTAACGTCAAACAGCGAAAAGTGTTATAATTGCGCTAGATCTTATATTTTGAGAAATCTAATGGGAACTGAAACAGGTGTTCTAATATGATGGTTTCCGGAATAGTTATTAATAAAATCGAGAGAGAGAGAGAGAGAGAGAGAGAGAGAGAGAGAGAGAGAGAGAGAGAGAGAGAGAGAGAGAGAGAGAGAGAGAGAGAGAGAGAGAGAGAGAGTTATTTTGACTTCAGTAGGAGTTGTTAAACATATGGCGGTTAGAGAAAGTAATCTTGTTTAGCTAAGCTAAACGTGGGTGAGTGTTTTCCCAGACGCAGTTTAGGTTTCTAAGGAATTCTATGTGAAATTGATCAGGCTACCTTTTGAGAAGATCTAGATTTGTTTAACTTCGGGAAATAATAATTCTTCTCGGTAGACTTTCGGAAAGTTGAAAAGACCGAAGGAGAGACTCATTTGCGTATTAATGCCGAAGCTCCATTAGTAATGATTTTGTCCTGAATGTTATATGATTCATATATTGCATGAATTTCATACAATATTTTGTTGGTATGAATGCGATAGGCTTCATTGGTTTTGACTGTAATATAAGTCATGTATTATCAATATTCCATGCAGTTGCTCTAATACGTATTGTGAGAATACATTTAATGACCTGTTTGATGCATGATAAGAAATGTTTTCTATGTCTTGTAATGATTTTGATGAATCGCTAATTAGAAATGTAACTTAGTCAGGAAAGAAATAAAAGTCAATTTATTAAATTGTATATATTAAGCTATAAATTCTTTTCAGCCGATAATCGAAGGTATTAGCATTAGGAACGTGTGTAGACTGATAGTTCAGATAGTAATGTGCAGCCCAAGGTGATGCAGTAATAGTCTGAGTGTGTAGTAGGTTTCGATCTGATCACTACTTATATCTATAGAATTATGAATAAACGATACATTACGCAAAAGACGCGGAATATTAGTTGATCCCGGGAGAAGAGAAAACCCCCAGATACGTATTTAAGCTGGGTAATTATGTTTATTTGAAGGAAACGAAATTCGCTCAATTTTTATATTGCACAGTGAAAATGTCTAAAACCCTGTCGGATGATTAGCCGGTGAGGCTAAAGGAAATCAGATGAATGAGAAGGAAAAAAATAATGCAACGTCGACATATGACCAATAATTTGGAAAAGACAGGAGTCAAACAAGTGAGGCTGACATGCCAGCAATTTTAGTTTCATCAGCCACTCGAGTATATTATGAAATTTAATCTATCGATATACCCGAAAGGTTAATTGAGTTTCTCATACATTTTAGAATTCCATTCCAAGACATTTAATCATTAAAATGTCAATTTCAGTTTCAAATTGTGTAATTGATCAAACTGTTATATTTTGCACAGGGAACTCGCGCTCTATTATGTAGCTCTATTCAGAACTCTGCTATTCTATTAACTGCATATTTTATTTTATTGTTCACTCGATCCGGTCAATGACATCACTGATTACCTCATAGACTGCGATAAGAAAAAGCCTAAGACGTGGGGATAAAAAAAATGATTATCTCCTGACAGTATGTAGACACGCAGATCTTTTATTATTAAGAGTACATTTATATGTATGTATGTATGGATGTATGTATGTATGTATGTATGTATGTATGTATGTATGTATGTATGTATGTATGCATGTATGTATGTATGTATGTATGTATGTATGCATGCATGCATGTATGTATGTATGTATGTATGTATGTATGTATGTATGTATGTATGTATGTATGTATGTATGTATGTATGTATGTATGTATGTATGTATGTATGTATGTATGTATGTATGTATGCATGCATGCATGCATGCATGCATGCAGGCAGGCAGGCAGGCAGGCAGGCAGGCAGGCAGGCAGGTAGGTAGGTAGGTAGGTAGGTAGGTGTGTTTATGTAAGAATATATGTATGTATACGTACGTCTGTCTGTCTGTCTGTATGTATGTATGTATGTATGTATGTATGTATGTATGTATGTATGTATGTATGTATGTATGTATGTATGTATGTATGTATGTATGTATGTGGTTTATTTGCATGTTTGTAGCATAAATGTGCCCATCTTAATGAAAATTAATTTGTTTAGTTTTGCATATTTGTACAGGTATGTAATTATACGTATGCTGTATATATGTAGTTATGTGTAATTTTCATTATTTGGTTTTTAAAATAATTTGAACGACTATTTTAAATGGTTGTTTTTATGTATGTTTTATCATTCTAATAGTTATTCCTCTGTTGTATGTTGGTATCGGTATAATGGTTATTTGTCTTTGCTTGTGTGAGATGTTTGCATCTTTGTGCCGTAAAGTACTTATGTTGCTATGGTGACCTGTTTATATTTCCGTGCATTTCTGCGGATGTTGCTGTATCTGTGGCATGTTGTATCATTGTATCATAAAGTTCCTTTGCAGTAACGCAGTAGATACGACATGTTTGTATCTTTATGTACACCTGTTGCTTTATCTGTTAACTTTTTGTATCCCTATGTCTTTTTATGTCTTTTTAATGTTAGTAAATTTTGTTCATGGCTGCATCTGCTTAGATTTTGTTAGGATATTATAGAACTTAAAAGTGTATTAGGCTATATAAAAAAGTGTATTAGGCTATATAAATCGATGTTTACGTAGGTGTTGACAGCCATTACTAATAAAATTGTTAGTAAATGTATTTATTACTTCTGGGCTGTTTCCCATTAGACAATTAAGTGAATTCCCACTTGTCTACAAAAACCATTTGCTGAACCAAAATTCTATTGAGATAAGTGTAGTCAAACTTGACTAATTCGGGTCATTGAGAAGAAACATGATACTTGACTAATTCGGGTCATTGAGAAGAAACATGATACTTGACTAATTCGGGTCATTGAGAAGAAACATGATACTTGACTAATTCGGGTCATTGAGAAGAAACATGATACTTAAAATCGTTGATTGGCTCTAGCTTTAAAGATATGGTACTGGGTATGTATACTCTTGACTTTTAAATGGTGGCGGGTATGTCAGTTATAAAAAAAATAGATCTCAGTCTAAATCAGAAATGACTCAAATGCACTCTTGGCTGAATCTATGCTTAAATATATGGCTGGGTTGGACAGTACATGCGTTTTACGCTAAACAATGAACGACGTAATTTGAAGATGGTATTGCATCATACATGATATGAATTGCATTATGTAACTCATTGAAGTCATGTAAAATGCAGTTATAAGTAAGCGTACATCACTCTGCAAAACAAATTGCCCTATATCAGCTATAGAAATCATACAGTGTCGTACAACTTTATTTGTCAGTGTTTACGTTTTCAAAGTGACACATTTCTGTTATGCCAAATTGAGCACATATGCCTGGGACTTGCGAAAACAATGCAGATAACGTCTGCTATGTTTGTGGTGTGGTGCCGTCGTTTGCATCATAAAAGCGCAGCATACTTATTGTGGTTAAGAAAGCCCTTCAGCTTAACTTTTTACACAAATATTGAAATCAAAACAAGAGGTGCGCCCTATAGATATGCTGTAAGACGTGTGCAACAAGTCTTTAAAAGTGGTTGAACTGGAAAATGAAAGCTATGCCTTTTATTTCAGCGTCAGTAATTTGGAGAGAGCCACACGATCATTCCAGCAGTTGTTACTTATTCATGGTTCTTCCAGCTGGGTAAGGTTTGTGAAATAATACAATGCCAAGTGATGTTTGGGTTTGCATGTTATGTGACAGTAAAAATGATCTTGTCCCAATCTGCTTGTTGGAAAGTGATCTTGAACCTTGAAAGATCATTAATAGTAAGATAATACTTAATTGTGTTGAAAACAGTAGCCAATCAGTTGTTTTAATTGCATATTCCGATTCAGCACATCAATATACATACTAAGTAGCACATTTTATCAGGTTCTAAAAATTGACAGTGATAATTAGCGTATTATACCCTATTAGTCTGTATATCAAGTGCAGTGCGTGGACTGATTTCTCTTTCTTATTAACTGTGCTCTTGATGCATCATCAAGTCCGTAGACGTATTCCATGCATTAGGGATTCCAGATCAGTAGTCACCTCCCTTGTGGTACTTTCCTTTGTTGGACGGCTTTCCTTGGTCTCATCTGTAACGAGTGTTTAATCCAGTTGACATTAACTCTTTAAGGTCCTACACGTTATAGGTTCCATTTGGTTTCTCGTGTTTGTTTATTGATGTTTCCCATATTACTTATTTGCAGAGGTTTAAGCTCCCTGGCATCTGGATTGATTCGTTGTCTGAAAGTCCCGATTAATACTCACTCCATGTCCCAAAGAGATCCCAAACTGAAGTCATTCACGTGTCTATTACAGCTTAAGGAATGCTGATGTATCATTAGTCTCTTGTTGAATCACTAAAATATAGTTCCAGGCTTGCATTCCGCAGTGAATGTCTTTATCCAAGAAGTTTCTCAGAGTATGAGTTCACTATTTGGTCACAGCAAAATACAGTTTGAAAGTGCCCGAAGTTAAAAGACGACAGGTAAAATCCACTCAGTCACGATATTATATAGTTCTCTGCTTGACCTCAGGTCACAATTAGCAGTTTATAAAGACAAACATTATCTATTGGAAAATAACTTTCTAGAATGATCTAATGTGTATTGTATATTTACCTCAGAATATCCTGTAAAATCCACTTGGGAATCTCTGAAAACCCCATAACAAAATCAACGTATTTACTGCTTGTTGTTTACCTGAATTATAATCCTGATAATAATCTCATACATATAAGGAGTAATGAAGCTATTATTATTATTATTATTATTATTATTATTATTATTATTATTATTATTATTTGTTTAAAAAATGTAAGCAAAAATATTCTAACTAAGCAAAAATTAACTAAAGTATGGACAATATAAATTTCAGCGTTCAATTTTACATTACAAATGCATGTAATGAAATTTGAAAAAATTTACAATAGCAAAGAATTAAATTAAAAATACATAACAGGTGACACACTTTCAATCTCCAATTTTTCAATCGTCATCGGTTATTGTCAATAAAATGGAATCTGTTTTTGTCATAATTTATGCACATGTGTAAAGTATTATCTGGTTGTGTACAATAATGCGTAATAAAATCATTATTGACCATTAAATAAGTATATTTTTTCAAAATACTCCTATTTTATAGCGTTCAACCTGTATTGAATCTGTCCCACATTATGTAATCGATAATTTCAACGTCAAGGTCGGTTTTATTGGCATGTGTGGGGACAACTGCTCATATTCAGGTAACATATGTTTGAGTTCCATCTTTTCTTGTTCATTCGGTTGTGAAACTTCAATGATTCACGCACAGTATGTTCAAAATCTAGGTAAAATAGACTAAACGGATTCCCTAAAGGCAAATAATAGTAAATGAGCGCCTTCATCTCAATCTTTACATGTATCAAACGAAATCTGTCAAACGACCTAAAAGTGATATGATTATGTACGCGAAAATACTAAGTAGTTTCTGTTATTATAACGTTGGATCCACAATTTGATAGTTCATCAACCACTCGTCACCAGCAAGTACTTCAGGTTTCGTAAGAACCCCAATTTGAACACACTAGCAAACGTGTTCTTTTGCAGAATCAATTTTATCAATATACATTTGAAAACAAACAGGATATCTCAGGATTTGTTTCTAGTTGGACGACAAATGATTATAATAAAACAATTGAGTCGTTAAACGAGGATCAATGTGGTCATCACCCATTGCCTGATCCAAACGAGAAGTAACTTTATCAACATACTTAGCAATTCATGTTTCAATCAATTTTACTAATATACATTTGAAAACAAACAGGATATCTCAGGATTTGTTTCTAGTTGGACGACAAATGATTATAATAAAACAATTGAGCCGTTAAACGAGAATGGTCATCACCCATTGCCTGATCCAAACGAGAAGTAACTTTATCAACATACTTAGCAATTCATGTTCTGCTAAAGGACTAATTTCTTGATTAACATCATTCTCTTTATCTTTCTTTGCCACAGTTGTAGTAACTTAATAAGCTGGGTATAAATCAGGCTTGTCAGTTAAATGTGCATTAATCACAACGTTATTTCAAGATAGGTCATTGCCTAAAATACAGGAGTGTACTATGTGGGTAAAGCCAATATTATTCCGACTGTCACGAGTCCTAAAACGGCCTGATGACAAAACTACACAATGGAGAGAAATATTATCAAAGCCGCTATCCCTGAGAAATAACAAGGCTGCTACTAAAACTTATATTATCTAAAAGTAAACCACTCTGAGAAACTTTTGTGTCCCTTAAATTATAGAATTGGCCGAATGACTATTGAGTGATATATAATCCTTCGATATGAGTTTTTCATAGTTTTCAATAATAAAATCAGACTAATGTTTGCTTGACCCAAGAATTACATTGCTCTCAGTAATGACTGTGGGCTTGTAAACTGTTTCGTCCTTATGCTAAATAAGGTAAGTCTTAACGTCACAATGGACACAAGTCTTGAATTGTCATACTAATACAAGTTGTGTGAGAATTTTGTAATCTTGACCATCGTTCTTTGCTGATCACAAACTATCATGTAACGTCTGTTTTCTCTTGTACATTTAAAGAGATTCTGCAAGTTCTTTTCTCTAATTCCTTAACGTCTGTAAATAAAGCTAAGGCACCAATTATTTATGACCGTCAAGATGCATTCCTGTGACAGACCATACACATCACATCGCTGTACTGACAGGGAAGTGTAGATGTCATGAGCATTGCCAAACAATGCGCTTTGTATGAGGTAAATCCAATGTTCAATTGGCCTTTTCAAAGTTTCATTCAGCATGAAGAACATATTTATATGCTTATATTTCAAAACAAAAGGTAATGAAATGACTTTGAGAATTTCGTATCGCAAAAATTAATGCCAATGTTATGATCTGAATAGAGTGAATAACACATAACATCTTCCGTTATCAGGCTAGGACATAAACATAATCGGGTATGCTACACTTGGGTAATTCTCGACTTTGGCTAGGACATAAACATAATCGGGTATGCTCGAATTGCGTGATCCTCAACTTTGGCTAGGACATAAACATAATCGGGTATGCTCGAATTGCGTGATCCTCAACTTTGGCTAGGACATTAACATAAACGGGTATGCTCTAATTGGGTTATCCTCGACTTTGGGTTTTTAACCCTAACCGACAAATACTATCTGCTGTTGTAATTACATTATATCGAGGATGCAGAAACGATTTGTGCTCGTAGATGTGATCTCACCAGCAATACCATAACGCTTTTTGCTTTTGTAAGCAGTGGTCACTCTATACAGTGCTATTCAAGTTGTCCACTTGTAATGTGTTCATATACTCATTGATTCGTTGAGTACTGAAACAATGTTCGTGTGATTAATGCAGCTGTCGCTACCATTTGCCACGATAATGTATAAAGATCGTTAAAAGCATTTTATTAGAAGCACACTCCTTGTGCGTTGTACAATAAATCAGGATGTGTCAGAACAAGACAACCTTTAAGTACAATACGTTTCTTTTTAAAGCTGATAATTGCAGAAAATATCGATACAAAATTACATACAGTATTAAAAATTTGAAATTTGATTTTAAGGAAAACATCCGAACAAATATAAATTTGTGTAGGCTGTAACTTAAAGATATTGTAGTAAAGATGCATACAATTAAATTAAACCGAGACTGTTTTAAAGTACAAGTGTTAAAAAGGCGTTATAATGCAGAAACAGGTATTAAAAAGTCTTGCGAAGTGTTAAACGTATGTAGTGTTCATAAATAATGTCATGATATTCGCAATTGATCTGCCGATCATGAAAACATAAAATGAGATTAAAATAGAATTAAAACTGATTTACAGAAATAAAGTTAATCTTCGGAAAGAGAAATAAAGCAAGCTGATCGTTGCTTTTATGAACACAGCTGCTCTCTTTTAAAAGAATACAACTTGTCTTTGTTTAGATAACTATAATTAATCATTATTTAAAGAAATATCATTGATTCTTGCTTAGAGAAATACCACTGATTCTTGTTTATAGAAAAACCATTGATTCTTGTTTATAGAAATACCATTGATAATTGATTATAGAAATAATCTTGATCTTTGTTTGTAGAAATACCATTGATCATTGTTTATAGAAATACCATTGATCCTTGCTTTGAGAAATATCATTGATCCTTGTTTATAGAAATACCATTGATCCTTGCTTTGAGAAATACCATTGATCCTTGTTTATAGAAATACCATTGATAATTGATTATAGAAATACCATTGATAATTGATTATAGAAATACCATTGATAATTGATTATAGAAATACCATTGATAATTGATTATAGAAATAATCTAGATCTTTGTTTATAGAAATAACATTGATTCTTGTTTCGAGAAACAAAAGGATATCCTTGTTTCGAGAAGTAATGCTAAGCCCTCTTGGGAAGCATAAAGCTATTTAATATCCAGGGAAATAAGGCTGAACTTTGTTGAGACGGGAACGACTGGCCCTATTTTAGGAGAATAAGGCTACGTCATGTGTATAGGAGTAATACTTGACCTGAGCTCAGTCTTGGTAAAAGGAGAAAGGCTTAGCCTTTTTGATTGCAACAAAGCTGATACTTGTTTAGAGGAATAATGTGAAGCCTTGCAAAGACGTGCAACACTGATTTAATTATTCCCTTGATTGTAATATGTCTGCAACGTTGCATATACACGTCATGTGGATACGTGATAAGCATGATCAAAAAAGACGTATACATTAGGTCCACTTACATTATTTGCTGGATTATACAGTGTCGTCTCTGAAATACAAACATACTAAATTAACGGAAATTGTATGAATCTCTCTTTGCAATGGAACATATCTTGATGGATAAATAAAAAAGTAGCAATAGTTATAGCTTAACCATATCACTCTAAAATATAACCTGAAACGTGCTTATTGTATTATCGTTTTTTATGCAGGACTCGCAACCATAAGGATACTTTTTAGAATTATGACACGACCTGCCTACGTCTATCTCCTTAACATGTCCATTGGCACGGCGCTTGCCACCAATTGCAACAGCACAATAGAGTCTCGACTATCTTGAGGTGTCGTCTAGTAATCAATCGACCAGTTAATTAATTAATCTATCAGTTAATCAATCATTGAATCCTAAATCAGCTTCATAACTCACGAAGTAACACGCGGGTCATATGAAATGTATGATATAGACGAGGAAATCAACGTCCTTTTAAAGTAGACTTGAAATACTTTTCAATCTCTGTACAGTATAAAGTAAATCAAAATAACTGATAATGTATTTTAAACATTTAGTAAGACAAGATCTTGCCGATTATCGAATATGTTGTCAAGTGTTTGCCTTTGTTTATTGTCATATCTAATACTTAAGTAAAAATGAAAGATTGCAGTACACGATGCAGAGCGAGCAGTAAGTTTAGTTAACGTATTGGTTGTGAACAGTTTAGAACAAATTAATCTCCTGTACAGGTTATAAAAATTATAAAAATTATTTTTTTTTCAGTGAGCATGATGTACAGTTTAGATCTGTAATTAGTATCTAGAACGAGCAAACATGTCATATTGAAAATTCATTTTCGCCTAAATAATTTGTTTACAGTTTCAAAAATGTATTTCTCGTTAAAAGTACATTGTTATTACAAGAAGAATTTCTAAGTAATATTTCTTGCTTTGTGCTTTAGTTTTTCATTGATTATATGCCATAGGTAATTTTGTTTCGGATTTGAATTGTCCAAAACCGAATTCATTTTTCACCTGACCTGAATTGTCGTTTTTGGTTTTGCAAACAACTTATGCAACTGCATCTTGTTAAAACATTAGAAATTCCTGTGAAATTCATGATCTACCTGCTGTTTACCTCGCTTTTGTATAATGTTAATAACATTCCTTCTAAATATAACCAGGATGTCATCTTATGCAGATTTGTAATCTCCCATGATTATATTTTCTATTAGGCAATAGGTGTTATTAGAAGTTGATAATTGTGACATGATGTCAAGTATAGGGCTATATATTTTTGCTTATTTAGAAAGTATTCTTTAGTATTGCCATATCTAAGACAAATCAGATGCATTTTGGAAACCATTATTTCATTTTGGCTGGATATTATTTATTCAAATTATTTTATTCAATTTAATCTTCTCTGGAACTATAAAGTGCTACAAAAAAAAAAACATTTGGAAATGGCCACTTGGTTAAATGTTGTAGGAATATATTCTTGAACTTTATGATTTTGGTTCAGCAAATAATGTTGGCACATCACTATGCAACAGGCACACGGAAACTTTCATCGTTAGGTTTATATTGGTATATCGCAAAATTGATTCAGAATCTTACTTATTGGGACTTTTTCTTTAAGTTCTTCTTCTTGGATAATTGAGGATTCAATATTCTATACAGTAAATTCTTTGACATTTTAAGATTTGTATTTTAGTGAGTAAATTATTTGTTGAATGTTGCAAACATGTTGGTTTCCGCTCTTTCTTTCACTTTTTTTAAGACCATCGAGTAAAAATCAATTGGTTAAAAACATTGATGTTTAAGGTAATTGAATCAACACATCACATATTTCACCACAGCATGTTCCGCTATGTTTGCAATCATTCGTTAGACATTTCCAATGGATATCCTTTTTTTTCTCACCATAAATCAGATAAGAGGGTCTTTCAGTGAAAGCTCTTACATACATTGCGCCTAAAACAAATTAGATTTTGTCTAGCTATTAGCGGTTGAATAGGTCTGTGACCGTAATGGATTGACTAATAACCTAAATTTTTTTTGGTACTGGCCAAATAAATGAAAAGTAGTTCATGTAAACAATGTTGATTTTTATGTCTACGGTGGATAGTTAGAAGAAAATACACAAGTTGTGACTTACTAACAAAACTTCAACGTAATTAAAACATTACATCTGTAACACATATCTATTTAAATATTCGCACTCACATCGCTCTTTCTCTCTCAATAGTGTTTGCGTGCGCATGTGTGTATTCGTATATGAGTAGTATATGGGGGCACTCTAGCGTCAATGGGAAATCCAGTCAAAAAGGTCGTGGGCAAATCTAGCGTCAAGGGGAATTTAACATGGGGAAATGTAACTAGGAGTGAATGGGGAATTGAACATAGCGACAAAATGGGTTTATTATTTTTTTTAAATATCAAATGAAGAAAGACGTGTGTTAAATCAGGGTTGGTAGATATCGCGGTCAACAGCAAAGTAGAAGTGACAAAGAGAATGAGACATCGTAGTTAAGTAGCGATGTTTTCTAGATGGAGTACGTACGTGTTCTAGCAGTACAGTACAGTCTCTGGAGCTCTTGATGACACCAACTGTCTAGGTTTTTTTTCCTTTTCTTGCAACCTTTTTCTTTTCGTGGTAGGATTTAAATCGAAGGGTCGTCAAGATGCATGAGGTGTTTCAGACGTACTATTGTCGTTTGCATAAGTCATCCAGGGCTTCCAAACTGTTGGACTTTCACTTGCCCTTGTGAAATATACCAAGTCATTATCATAACTAGAGGTACATAGGGGTATATATAAAGAGAAATCGAACTTAGTTAAATCATTTCTGAATCAGTAATTGGGATGAAACGATCGCACGATTTCAGTGAGAGAGAAGAAGAAGGTAAGAGGCAGCGACGTGACGTATCGCCTCACACACGTAAAGAAGTGTTTGCTCAAATCGAAGACATGAGCGAACCTGAACCGATACCTTCCACGTCTGCGGCCAGACCGAGAGAGCATATTCCAAACCAAAGTCCACCAGTATCACCCGAAACGTATTACCACATTCGAGAGACGGAAAAACGCTCCTCCAGAAATGCAAAAGTTACACGACGTCTTGGCTCCACGTTACACCTTGAAAGTACACCCTCAAGAAGTGCGTGGACCTCTTTTGTTTTGAGGCCACGATTTCAAAGACGGAAAATACATTCACGTCTATCATCACGATGAGCATTTTGATACCATTACCAGTATCACTGGATACCTGGGATACAGTTACTACTGTGAAAAATGTGACTATGGTTATAACAATCGAGAACAACACAAGTATTGTGGATCAAAATGTGAGGGATGTTTGGCCTCTAAACCTTGTCTGGACAAAGGAAAAGAAAGAGTGCATTGCCCTGTTTGTCAGCGCACTTTTGTCAGTCCTACCTGTTACCAACAACATTTGAAGATGCAAAGTTCACAGCAGAAAAATGCTTGTCAACTCCTGAGATTGTGCCCTACTTGTGGACAAGGCATAAGTACCAATAGTGCCAAGTTTCACGTTTGTCGAGGTAAGAAACTATGTCACATTTGTCGCCAAATCGTGGATTTGGATCACGAATGCTTCATTCAAAAATACCAACCCCAACCAGAAGATACGCAGAAAAAAGGAAATTTTATCTTTTTTGATTTCGAATGCATGCAAGAGACCGGTATTCACATTCCCAATTTCTGCGTGGCTCATCGAGCGTGCGATCAGTGTATCCAAGAGCCCATCTTTAGTCATTGCCCTCACTGTAGCAAGATTCCTGGAGGACGTGAAAAAATATTTCGAGGGTCAAACACCTTGGTTAATTTTGCCCAATGGATCTTAAACCCCATCGATGAGACGTGGAGTCCAGAAGACATCGAACGTTACGGAGATTGTCATCGCCATGCCACGGTCATGGCTCACAATTTCTCGGGATACGATGGGCAATTTCTGCTCAGATACTATACGGAACAAAGTACCGAACGTCCTAAAGTGACTTTGAACGGAGCCAAAATCATTTACATGCAAGTAGGACAAGTGCAGTTTAAAAATTCGATGAGTTACTTGGCCATGCCATTGAGTCGCATGCCTAAAACGTTTGGAATGCCAGAAATGGCTAAAGGTTATTTTCCACACTTTTTCAATACCGAAGCCAATCAGCGTACCGTTCTACCCCATTTGCCGGAGGCTCACTATTACGACCCCGACAACATGCGTACCGAACAACGAGAAGCTTTCTTCGCTTGGTACCAGACTCACGCCTCGGACCCTTTTGACTTTCAAGAAGAAATGTTAAAGTACTGTCGATCTGACGTGGACATTTTACGACGTTGCTGTGGAAAATTTCGAGAATTGTTCATGGAGTACGGAGGGATCGATCCTTTGAAAGAAGCTTGTACCATCGCCAAAGCATGTTCCTTAGTGTACCGAAAATGCTTCATGCCTGAAAATACTCTAGCTGTCATCAGTCCTCAAACGACGAACTTTGTCAAACATCAATATTCTGTCAAAGCCCTACGCTGGCTCCATTACTTGTGTGACAAGGAAAACAAATGGATCCAACACGCTCGCAACGGAGGAGGCGAAAAGACCATCGGAACGTATTCGGTGGATGGTTGGGACTTAAAAAACCCTCAAATTGTGTACGAGTTTAACGGATGCTTATTTCACGGATGTCCTATGTGCTACCCTCAGCGTGACACCAAAAATCAGTTTTTACAACGGACTATGGAAGATTTGTACCAGACAACTTGTCAACGACGTTTCAAGTTAGAACAGCAAGGATACCAGGTAGTGGAAATGTGGGAACACGAGTACGATCAGCGTTTGAAAACTGATCCCGAGTTTAAACGCATCGTAGAAAGTTACAAGATGGTAGACCCATTGAACCCTCGGGATAGTTTGTACGGAGGACGAACGAATGCTACTTGCTTGCTGTACCAAGCGGATGAAGAGAAAGGAGAAGAAATCAAATATTTGGACGTGTGTTCGCTGTATCCGTACGTCTGCAAATATTGTCACTTTCCCGTAGGGCACCCAGAACTGATGACAGAACACATTGACTTGGACCACATACGTCAGTATGAAGGATTGATCAAGTGCAAAGTCTTGCCTCCCACAGACTTGTACCATCCCGTTTTACCTCACCATTGCCAAGGAAAACTGATGTTTCCTTTGTGTCGCACATGTGCCGAAACGTGCAACCAAGATCAACCCAAGACACAACAATACCATAAGGGCAACGAGACACAGATAGGTATTTTTGCAGACTACGTGGATGCTTTTTTAAAACTAAAACAAGAAGCTAGCGGCTATCCGTCCTGGTGCCACACTCCCGAAGACCAAAAGATATTCAAAGAAAAATATCGGGAGCAGGAAGGCATCACTTTAGACCACATCGAGAAAAACGAAGGAAGGCGATCGTTTGCCAAAGTCATGCTCAATTGTTTGTGGGGTAAATTGGCACAACGACCGTCTTTACCCAAGACGGAGTATTTGTCCGAACCTTCCCGCTACTTCCAGATGATTCACGACAAAACCAAAGTCATCAAACACGTGGACGTCATTCGTGAGGACTTGATCTTAGTCAATTACGAAGAAGAACTAGACTTTGTAGAAGCCGACAAATTTGGAAATGTCATCATTGCGGCTTACGTGACAGCCCACGCTCGCTTAAAATTGTACGAAGTGTTAGAACTGCTAGGAGATCGCGTCCTGTATTTTGACACAGACAGTTGCATCTACATTCACCGACCGAACCAGTGCAACCCTACCATCGAAGGAGACCGTTTAGGAGCCTGGACCGATGAACATCTCGACGACAAGATTCTAAGTTTTGCAAGTGGTGGTCCTAAAAATTACGGCTACGAATACTGAGACCTACAAGGAGATATGCACACCGAATGTAAAGTGAAAGGATTGACTCTCAATTATCGCACCAGTCAAGTGATGAACTTTGACGTACTACAAGAAGCCTTGCAGTCTGGACAGGATGAAACTTTTAAAGTGACTACCCACGAACCGCACAAGATCGTACGGTTAGCCACACACCAAATCGTCAGTAGGTCTTTGGAAAAAGTCTATCAAATCGTGTACCAGAAGAGAGTGCGGCTTCCCAATCACTTCACTTTACCGTACGGTCACGTCGAGATTGGGCATCATATAAAAAGGGACATCGTCCAAGACCAATAGTTCATTGTGACTAACACTGCCAAGCGAGAAAGATGAATCATTTCACACACCAAGTATCGAGCGTAAGACTCAAGCAGATTTACGAATGAAAAGGGTACGTAATGGGAAACATCTACGCTGGGACACAAGCGATAGCTGACCAGATTTTAAACCATGTGTGTGACGGACATAGAAAGCAACATGAACTTTCTCCTATTTGATTGTTTGTTACTTGTTTTGGTTTAGCTTTTTCTTAAAAATGGATATTAATTGTAGTATGAAAAGTGTAATTTTTATATGAAATGCGTATGCGTTGTATGTAAAGTGAGTTTTTTTTGAAGGCATACAATTTAATTATAAAAGTATTTTTTTCTAGATCAAAGATTTGTTCCATGTTCAGATTTGAATGTTTTAAATGGATAGTGCTTAGACCAAAGCACAGTCAGAGAGCCTATGTATATACTTGAATAAATGTTTTGAACCCATGTTTCTTTCTGTATGTCTATATCTATGTCTATGTTTGTCCCTATCAGCCCTTTCTCCCTACAAGTCTATTTTACCCTATAAATAGTTTCGACCCTATAAACACAATGAAGTCACCAATGTTCAGTTCCCTTAGAACTTCAGGTGAGATTCTTATGTTAAATTCCCATTGACACCAATTCTGATATACCCATGTTTAACGTTACGGTCCCATTGACGCTAAAGTGACCCAATCCTTGTCGCTATGTTCAATTCCCCATTCACTCCTAGTTACATTTCCCCATGTTAAATTCCCCTTGACGCTAGATTTGCCCACGACCTTTTTGACTGGATTTCCGACTGACGCTAGAGTGCCCCATATACTACTTATATGTGTCTGTGAAACCAAAACATAATGTCATCATATTATATTCCGTATTACTTTTAAACATATTTGAATGGGTACAATTTACTCATTTCATAGCAGATGTTAAATATTGATAGTGAGTCACCATCACATTATCTGTTTTTTACATCTTGATCGTACACATTCGTACATAAATATAAAAACTGAAGTGATTTGGTTATTCCAAACTTTGACAATGATATATTGAAATATAAAGGTGGGGGAATAATGATATTGCCATAGTGGCTATGTCCCTTTTCAAACTAATTTCATGTTATATTTAGAAATATATATGCCCTCATATACGTAATGTATGCCTATACTTGAATATTTAGCCTATTTCATGGTTTTTCGTATCCCCTCTCTCCTTCCCTGCCTACCTATTTCGCTTACTCCGTCAGGGCAAACTTATTGTAAATTGCGTGAAGATTGTTGACACGTATTGTGTCACTCATACATTATATCATACCTTTGTATATTCGATGCATTGTGTCACCTATATACCATATACCTGTTGCTATGATTCAAGGTTCCCGACACTGAGGTCCTCGCCCATGCAGGTCTCCCCAGCATCCACAACATCCGAATGCAGTGCCAGCTACGCTGGGCGGAACATGTTGTACGCATGCCAGACCACCGGCTGCCTAAAAGTCTCTTGTATGGCGAGCTTCAGCGAGGACAGAGATCCTAAGGAGGTCGGAATAAACGCTTCAAAGACAATCTGAAAGCTGCACTTAGAGCATTCAACATAACCCTGATTCCTGGGAGCAAACAGCAAGCGATCGACTCACGTGGCGTTCCTCTGTTCACAAAGGCTCTAAGTTGTGCGAATCAAGCAGGAGGGCAGCTGTAGAGCTTAAGTGGCAAACCAGAAACGCACGTGCCATCAGCCCTACTTGAGACATCCCACTCATCAACTGTCACTTATGCAAACGAACTTTAAGTGCAAGAGCTGGCCTACGCACCTACAGACCAGAACCAGCCCCTCGAACCATCGGATGACTAGAGAAGTCCTCGTCCAATTGATAGATGAACAACAAAGCCCGGTTGCTATTAAATGTTATGTGTGATTCTATCAGCATCCTCTAGCTGATTGTATTTACTATTATATGTTATATCACCTATACATTATATACCTGTTGCTATTTTATATAATGTGTCACCTATATATTATATACATGTTGCTATTCGATGTTATATGTCACCTATATAGTATATACCTGTTGCTATTCGATGTTATATGTCACCTATACATTATATACATATTTCTATTTTATGTATTGTGTCACCTATATATTATATACATGTTGCTATTTTATGTATTGTGTCACCTATACATTCTATACATGCTGCTATTTTATGTATTGTGTCACCTATACATTCTATACATGTTGCTAGTTTATGTATTGTGTCACCTATACATTCTATACATGCTGCAAATTTATACTTTTTAAAAAAAGTAACTTGAATTAGAATAAGGAGACAAAACTGTATACCTCGACGGTGATTCTGAACACTTTAGGACACTGTTTCCAAATGCTTTTCAGAACCACAAAATAGTATGATGTCATGGTAAGTATATCTGATTTGCTATATATATTTGCTTTACTTTATAGACTTGTTAGTTTTAAATTTCTTTATTATTTTTCATACATGATATTGTAATGTAAAATCTATTCACAAAAAAATTAGGTGTTTATTAAGAAAATCGGTTGACCGAATTGTTCTGGATAAACAAGTAACGTTGACCTAGATCCTGAGCTGGATTTAATGTTAGTGAGAAGCAGATAAACAGGTTTTAGTATTAGTTTAAAATGATGGGTCGTTCCTAAGGTCAAGATGGGACTAGTAAATTATAAGTAAACAACTTTTGATTCTTAAAGTAGAAATTATTGGTTCTTGTTAGGGTCATGTTACGACTATATGATATAACGATCACGTAACTTCTTCCTCCCTTTCATGATTTCGCTATTTGGGAAATTGTTTTATTTTTATAAGTTCATATTAGAATACGACATAACCTTTGTTTGAGAGAAATATGCTCAGTTTGGTCTTTTACAAATGACATTAAGTTAATGTCTTTTGCCGTAAACCAATTTTTGAATGTATGTTAATTTTCTTTCAGTTCAGTTTGATTGTAAAGGTTTAAATCGTATTTCTAGAAATGTTTTTGTGCTCATACGTACATATGGATTTCCAACACTTGAGTGTTAACTCTTTTCTACAAGGAACTAAAGATAAATAAAGTCTTCCTTCATGGGTCTTGCAACCGGACTCGAACTTTAGTCTATTAGAACATTTCATTACTAGGATGTTTGTAATTTTTCATTCGTGGAATATTTTTGGATTATTTTACGACTTGATTCTTACAACTGTTAGTTCTTTTTCCTTTTACAATCTTTATCCAGAAAAAAAATATTTCTTAAATTTTACGACGTTTGTTGTTTTCAGTCCTTCAATGTTACGGTTTATTAGAGCCTAAACTCGTAACAAAGTACTGGTTAGCGTGTCGTGAGATTGACAGTTTGGATAAATTATTTCAGAAAACGTTTTGACCTTTGAAATTTTGAATTCCACTAGTTCTCAAAATTTCACTCTAGTGAGATCGTCAAGCTTTTTTCTAAAACATTTCATCAAAAGTGGATATAGTCCTTTTAAAGCTTACTCAGAAGCAATTCGACTTTTTAAAAAAAATATGAATTAATCTAACTTGCCAAATAATACGATCTTTCCGAAGTGAAAGCTTCCTTAAGGAACAAGTAACTTGAAATATTGTGGTTCAGTTCAGTATTTGTTAGATAAGAATGTTTCGGATAAAAGTGATTTGGTTTCGATTAAAAAGTCTTTTCAGACTCTGATCTTAAAGTAAAAATGAATAAAATGAAACTAAAGACAAATGCTGTTACAAAAAAACAAATACAAATGCAGTTAGATCAGGAAGAAAAACAAATGTAACTTGAGGAGGTGGAGGGAGAGACAGGTGCAATGTAAAGTGAGAAGGAAGCAAAGGTAATATCAATGTAGAATGAAATAAATAGAGCTGGCAAATGAAACGCACATTCACTTTATATCCAGATTTACGGTTTGATCTTTGAAACAACGCTAGATTAGGGTCCTCAGACACGTATGCAAAGAGTTTCCTGAACATTTGAAATAACAAGGATGCATTTGACTGAATTAGTAAGATGTGTGCTCACTCCTAAGGCAAGTGATAATTACAATTCATTGTCAGTCCACCAATGTGGTTAATATGATGCTATCAAAAAATATGTATTAAGGGGTTTTGCGTTAGTTTCCCCCTCCCCCCTCCGAAGCTTTCGACAAAAATTCAGAAACTATAACAAAAGGCTGGAAAACTTTATGTTGAATTGGCTAGAAGAACAGAGTAGTAGGAAACTATGTCCATATTGAGAACTCTGTCCATTGTGACGTTAAGACTTATCTTGACAAACAAAATATCGAAACCTTGGACAATGCTGCTCGTGCCCATGATGAGCACTCTTTAACTCGCATAGTTCCCTTTATAAATAAGACGGCTATTCAACAGTCGTTTGGCATACAATTATTTTCAACTAATACAAGCCCTTCTAAAACTTTAACACGCACAACTTTCAAAAATCAAACTTCGGACAACTGTGTTTCTAGATCCTTGACTCTTTCTACGTGTACCTGTTGCAAGAAGAAAGAACACATTATGTCTGAATGCTACATATTGAAAAGTACCCATCAGAATCAAGAGAGACCCCATTCAAAATGCTCTTACTTTTAAGAGGTCAAGGTCATGATCATGTATTGAATGCAATACAATTATCGGGTCTAATAAACCCCAGTCTGATTTTATTATGGAACATTATGAACCATTCATATCGAAGTGTTCTATATCAGTCGCGTGATTCAACCAATCCTACCCCAATTAATGTTTTAAGGGACAGAAAGGCTTCTGATAGTCTTTTATTGCCGGGTACATAGCCTTTTTGAAAGAAGTATTCATCTAATGAGAGTATTCTTTTAAGAGAATAGAGCGCGGCTTTGTTAATGTTCCTATTGACTGTGTAAATTTATCATCAGACTTAGTCTCAGAGCCCGTGACTGTTGGAACGGTTTTTGTTTTACCCGTAGAGAGCATTCATATATTACTAGGCAACGAACTAGCAGGAGACAAGATTGTGAGCAATCCACTTGTAACTGGCAAGCCTTGATTGGATAAGAAAGTCGATTCAATTAAAAACGAATCCCATGATATATACCCGGCTTGTGCAGTTACCACAGATATGACACTGAAAGTTCTTGAGAAAGAAGTTAACATAGACAGTATTCCTTTAGCAGACATATGTATTAGTCAGGCATTTGATGAGGTCATTTTCACTCCTTGTGTGGATTACTCAGAAAGAATTAATCACAGTGATCCTCTTTTAATTATTAATTATCTTTTATTCTACTCAAGGTGATAAACGGCAATCACCTGTTGAACAAGAGAAAAATCCTGAAATCTTCTCTTTGTTACATAGGGTCATTAGTGAAACTGAAGCCAATGACTTTACAGTGTGTTCATTAAAAATTGATTCTTATGCGAAAATGGAGATCTCTCGATGTGTCTGCTGGTGACGTATGATCAGTGAATGATCACGTATGGTTTGTCCTTTGAAACTCCTTTAGTGGGTCATTTATGGATCAATAAGACTTGTCACAAGATCTGTCTGGTGATAGAGTTCTTGCTCGCTTGCCCTTTCTATGCAATCCTCTTCAGGTGATGTGTTAAGGTCCCTGCACAGTTGACATGAATGTACGTGATTTAAATGACATCATAAATGCTCCTGGGAGTCTAAAACAGAAACAACGTTTGCACAGCTTTTAAGAATCAAGCTTCAGATAAGCTTGTAACGATTGCAATAACGAATGCCACGTTCTTTCTTATTGCTACAAATTATATCTGAATTCCCTGTGCCTACTAATAAACAGCAAGTGATGCGATTTGTAAGTATGGCTAGGTAATATATAGGTCAGGAGGTATTTTATAAGTCAATGGTGTTAATTAAAAGCGCACCATTTCTTACAGCTCCAAATTTCAGCAATCATTTCACCAATCATGTAATTTGTCTGTTGATGCGAGTGCCTTTGGGGTTGGAGCAATATTGATTCAAGAAGAGACCAAAATCAAAATTGATATTGCCAAATACTGTAGTTCTTGTCATATTTGTCAAATGGTAGGAAATCCCAGTCAGAAGATACCTAAGGCTCGTCTACAACCTATTCCTGCCTTTTACGAACCATTTAGTAGAATTATGGTAGATTGTGTAGGTCCCTTACCCAAGACCAATTCAGGTAACCAATACCTGTTGATTATTATGTGTGCGTCAACAAGGTTTCCAGAGGCAATTCCGTTGAGGAATAAAATAAAAAACTAAAACAATAGTAAAAGCTTTGACAAAGTTTTTTTATTCAGTATGGCCTTCCCAGATCTGTTCAGTCTGATAAAGGTTCAAACTTCATGTCTGGAATTTTCCAACAAGTTATGCATGAATTGGGCATTCAGCAATTCAGATCTTCTGCCTATCACCCTGAGAGCCAAGGGGCATTAGAAAGATTCCATCAGACTTTGATAAATATGATCCGATCATATAGTTTTGATACGAATAAAGATTGGGATGAAGGCATTCATTTACTATTGTTTGCTGTAAGAGAATCAGTTCAAGAATCGTTAGGCTTCAGTTCCTTTGAACTGGTTTTGGACGCACTGTGCGTGGACCATTGAAGTTATTGAAAAAGAAACTTCTCTCTAATGAAGATACTGAGATCAATCTTCTTGATTATGTTTCCGATTTTAGATACAAGTTATCAAAGGCTTCTGAGGTCTAAAATGAAATCAAGATATGATACAAATCGAAGGAAAATAGTTTTCAGCCTGGTGATAGAGTCCTGGCTCTCTTACCAATGCCACAAAATCCTCTTCAAGCCAAATATTATGATCCCTACACAGTTGACAGGAAAATTAATAAATTAAGTTACAGGTTAAATACTCCGGGGAGGCGCAAACAAAAACAACTCTGCCATATAAACATGCTAAAAGAGTATATTGAAAGAGATAGCCATGTTAAGCATGTAATTGATTTAGTTGTACCTGTTCCACTCAGTGAAGGAATATCATCAGATTATACTGATATTGAATTGACGAATCTTTGTAATTCGGACATTATGAAAGATCTAGACCAGAAACTTTCACATTTGCAATTGCAAGAAAGAAATGTACTGAAACAGTTATTATTTGAGTATGAGCACTTATTTCCAGATGTTCCTACAAGGACAAACAAAATTTTTCATGACGTTGCAATTGTAAATTCCAAAGTTGTCAAACAATTTTAATGAACATTACCTTCATTACGAATTTACAATGTAATTACTATGCATCATTTCCTAGATGAGATATGTGCTTTATGTATGGTAATATGTATAACTTACTTATTTAGGACACGTCTTATAACGTATTGAACAGTGTGACAAAAACAGATTCATTCCCATTACCAAGAATTGACGACTGTATTGATAGCGTTTAGCAAGTGACTTTTGTTATCTGCAGATTTGGCATGTATTGTAACCTTGTATGAATAGTTGGCGCATATTTTACATGTTAGTATCATAGCAGTACAATGGAAATTACATCGTATAAATGTATAATTCCACCAGGACATGGCCAAATTATTCTATAATTCCAATGTTTGGCCGTGTACTCGCCGTCAAAATACGTACTAATCCGCCATTTACACACTTTTTTTGTCAGCGAGTACTATGGAATCTGATTGGCTATTGGTCACATGACCTTTCCCTATAAATAGCACCACGTACATGTAATAGGGGGTTTCACTGTTATCTTGTCCAGCGTTCAGAGCAGACGGAAGCAAAGCATCGGGTGACTTGTACCCATTCAACTATATTATAATGTTTCAAGCTATGTTGGATAAACATAGTCAGGTTGCAATGGTTAGTTCAAATGAAATTTGATATGCTTGCTTGACATTACGGGGAATTAAAGAAGTTATTTATTATTCATGAGGTGACGTCTATTACCGTATTGGTTGATATGATTTCACCTTCGGTTTATTATGACCGCGATTAATCAATGTAAAGTGAAGGCGAGAGATAATTACGATAAATATAATCCTTGGAAACATACAAATTGTTCCCTCGGAAACTGATATATAAATTATTAACTTTACTAAACCGTTACTCTCCACCTTCGTTAGAAGGTGACTCACGTTGCACCTTCACCTTACAATACTCTTCACCTTCAACACCTGAAGGTTAATACTTCACCTTATTCACCGTCCCACTTAAGCAACTCCATCTTGTACATCCATAACGTTAATTCTATGTAATATAAATCATTATAAATATATTCTTAAAGAGGTGGAGAAGGTGCAGTTATATTTGAAGCTCCATTGCAACTTTCCCCACGGGAGTCGATCACCTTTGTCTCCCGTGATTCTCTGGTTAACATAATTCTGGTATTACATCTTAAATTTTTATGTATATGTAACTGTATTGACATTCAATGATTGCATGTTCACCTGCTGTTGTACTTGAGGTAATTTACAAATAAATAATTTTGATGTTGATTCTATACGGTCTTGTATTATTCTTTCTAATCAAAAACTAGACAGAAGAATCCAAAAATATTGTAGCCGGAAACGGCGTTAAACAACACCCATACAGGATGAATCCACTCAAACAGGAATACTTAAAAAAGGAAATTTAATATTAGCTGGAGAATGATTTTATCGAGCCCAGTAAAAGTGATTGGAGTTCACCATGCATACTTGTTCCAAAACCAGATAAAACTTTCCGCATGTGCACTGATTATAGGAAGGTGAACAGTGTGACAAAAACAGATTCATTCCCATTACCAAGAATTGACGATTGTATTGATAAATCGGGAATGCCAATTATGTCACCAAATTTGACCTTCTGAAAGGATTTTGGCAGATTACACTAACGGAAAGAGCAAAGGAATTCTCGGCATTTGTGACTCTAGATGGACTTTGCCAATATAAAGTAATGCCATTCGGGATGAAAGGGTCACCATGTACATTTCAACGTCTCATGAATATGATCACCTCTGGTCTAGAAACTTGTGATACCTATAAAGGTGACGTCATCATCTACAACGATACCTGGAAGAAACATCTAGCAACAATTCGAAAATTCTTTGACAGACTCACTGACGCGTGTTTGACAGTTAATTTATCTAAAAGTGAGTTCTGCCGTGCTAGTGTGACTTTTTTAGGACATATTGTGGGACATGGACAAGTTAAACCAGTAGATGCTAAGGTTGAGGCTATTTCTAAATTCTCTATGCCCGAAAATAGAAAGCAACTGATGCGATTTTTAGGTATGGCCGGATACTATCGGAAATTTTGTTCCAATTTTTCTATAATTGCAGAACCCCTGACAAATTTATTGAAGAAGAACAAGTTCTTTTGGACTGAAAAATGTCAGGAGGCTTTTGACAAGTTAAAAGCCATACTTGAAACAGCACCAGTTCTTGCAGCTCCAAATTTCAGTCAGTCTTTCAAATTATCTGTCGATGCAAGTGATGTTGGTGTTGGAGCAGTTTTAATTCAAGACGGCAAAAAATGGTATTGAACATCCAGTGTGCTATTTTTCAAACAAATTAAATAAGCACCAGAGAAATTATTCAACTATTGAGAAGGAATGTTCGACATTCATTTTGGCTTTACAACATTTTCAAGTTTATCTTAGTTCAGCTCCTTCTTCGATTACAGTTTTTAGTGACCACAACATCGTTACTTTCATCGGCAAGATGAAAAATAAAAATCAAAGATTACTTAGGTGGAGTTTGTTATTGCAGGAATATAATCTTGACATCCGGCACATCAAAGGAAAAAATAATTTAATAGCAGACGCTCTTTCCCGTGTATAACAATATATTATATCATATACACTGTGTAATTTATACGTGTTATTTTAATCTCAGGTGTAAATTGGTTTGTGGTAAAAAGAAAGTTTTATCATATAAACATTTCTTTTTATTTTATGGGGGAAGGTGTTACGTATATTTGATTTAAGTCATTTATTTTTATTTTAATTGTTTGTTTGTCAGATTTAAATTTTACATTTTAAGTTTAAGATTCATTCATTAGGAGATATTTTGTTTAAAAAGTGTGTTGACCTGTACTCTACAAATAAACACCAGATGTTGACCTCACTTATGACCTGGCTTCAGAGTTGTAAACAAGCTTTTACAATAATTGGTTGATTCCAATGACATTATGGAGCTTTGTTATAAGCATCTTTCTATTTTTAGTTCTTGAGAGTAAAAAAAAAACTGATTCTCATCTGGGTCATGCGGTGTCCACGAGACTTTTTGAACGTAAATTTGTTCTAAAAGATTCTAGAAGATCATGTAACCCTGTGACCCCTTCCTTGTTCACGTAAAAACTGTTATATAAATTATGTTTTGGAGCGAACTATTTAGTAGAAGTTGGGCTGTTAGAATATTAAGTTGTGTTGTTTTGAGTTATTTTAAATTACCTTGTACTGGAAATTATATCAATTCGTTTGGATCAAAAGGATTTATTTTGTTATTTATCTGGAAAACAATTGTGCTGATTGAATTTCATAAGACCAGAAATGACTTCATCACGTGACATCGTCTTCCATCTTGGATGATTCACTAAGATTCGAATTGGGAATTATTAGGACATTTTATTACCAGGACTTTTGCAATTTCACTAGTGGATTATATTTTGAATCATTTTTGGATTAATTTTGGAATTGATTCTTAAAACCGTAAGTTTATTTTTCTTTTCTGGAACATATTTGTGCACAATAAATTATTTATTAAGTTTTTACAAGCTTGTTATTTTCACTCTTTCTATGTTACTGTTTATTCGAGCCTAAGCACATAACACTAGACACAGGCAATAAGTTTCATACATATCGGATACAACTAGATTTTAACAAGAGATGAAAGAGCACGAAAACGACTACATGACAAATATTCAACTAAAAATAATTGATTCAATATTACCTAAAACGTATTTTTCAGCCATTGTTTACGCTATCTGAATTAATACTTTAGTATTATTAAAATGTGTTCGATAAACGATATTTCAGATTTTACTGATAGACTACGGAAGGAAATAAGTAAAATCTAATTTATTATTATTATTATTATTATTATTATTATTATTATTATTATTATTATTATTATTATTATTATTATTATTATCTGAGAGTTTGATTGTAGTTAAAAGAACCACAGGACAAGACCTATAAACATTGTTAATGTAAATGTGCATTTATTAGGCATGTTCCATACCATAATAGGATGTGACGTAGAAAGCTCAAGGTGGATCACTGATATTGCAAGTACATGTATACAAATCGATAAGAGGAAATTCATATATAAGTTTTCATGAATGAGAGCAAAATACAAACTAATGTATCAAAATATAAAGTGCTGGTGGCAGGTGTCTTCCTAATATTTAATAAATATTCCCTTGCCAAATCCCCATACACCATCTGATTGGCTTGACACAATGATTAGTTTGACATATGTCCTATAACGTTATAGTGTGTAGAAAAATGAATATGACAAATACGTGTATGCGAATGGAATAGTCAACGAAACATACATCAGAGTAGCTCAAGTGACTGATATAGGAAAGGATAGACATTTTGATCTTTATGTCAATCCAAGCAAATAAAATGATAAGAAAGGCATACTTACAAAAAAAACTTTGGTTGTCTCAGCTCACATGTAAAATAGTGAGATAACAAAAGGCTACTCTTGCTACTCAGATAACTCGACAGATAGCATATTTGAAAAAGGATATGTTTCCTCAGTCGGTAAAATATTATTCATCAAATGAACGTCCCTCGTGAACGTGTAATGCGATTTTGAAAGTGCCGCCACTCTTACAATTTGTATACAAGATGTTCACAAATATGATCACAAATATACCATAACAAGTCAATCCATACCATATCAAGTCAATCCATACCATATCAAGTCAATCCATACCATATCAAGTCAATCCATACCATATCAAGTCAATCAATACCATATCAAGTCAATCCATACTCGACTGCGAAACCAGTTAAGCACATCCCATCAAGTTTATGCCATGCCAGTTTAGTTAACACATTACAGAAAATAGTTTGAAAATTACAGACCTCTAAAGTGTGACCTGCAGTTGATTTCGAGATTGGAAAATATACATCATAAATTCCTCTGTTTAATCGGAAACCTGGCCTTCAAATAGAAATGGAACTCCATTCAAGTTTGAGACAATGACCTATCAATGTAAAAAAAAACAAAGAAAAAACATTCCTCTCTCAGAAATTCCGTTGGCCCGTAAAAGTTTTGTATTATAAGTCCGATTGTCTATCAAGGATGTCTACCCTTTCTGGCCTAAGCCGGTATTAAACTCTATACCCCTATAGTTTTGTATTAGAAGTCCGATTGTCTATCAAGGATGTCTACCCTTGCTGGCCTAGGCCGGTATTAAACTCTATACCCCTATAGTTTTGTATTAGAAGTCCGATTGTCTATCAAGGATGTCTACCCTTGCTGGCCTTGGCTGGTATTAAACTCTCCACTCATATATTTGTATTAAATGTCCGGCGTTCAGTGCCAAAACAAACCACTATTCATCCATGACTACTAATGATGAAAAGGATGTTAGAAAAAATGTTAGCAAAAATATATATTCGTTGCGAATGTGTATTTATAGCTGTGTAACGATTATATTTAAGCACAATGCAATGCATCAGCGAAAGAAATTGCATATTCAGATGTAAAACATTAAATATTGAACTATGTTTACGCATGATAACGACCGGTTTGTGGCTAAAACCATACCCTATGTCAAGTCAATGCTATGAATAGTAATGAAAACTATTGGATTGTTTAAAGCTTTTTATTTTATTTTGTTTCACATTTTTGAATTACGTTATGTTCATTAAACATGGTTTACGTCGCCTTTTTGTCCTTTCAGTAAAGTACAAACCCCAAAACACGTATTCTTTTCTAACTACCATCATCGTAACGTACATTCATTCCAATATTCAAAAATGTCTAGTGTAATGAAATTAGTAGCATTCACACGTAGTCAAGAGTCCTTCAGACAAGATTCATGTCTTGCGGCACTGACATGTGTGACAGATGATTACTATGAGATATATAAAACATCGCTACATTCAGTCTCGAAAAGATTTATTTCAAGCACTGTTTTATCACAAGTAATCAGTGCACAAATAATTATGTGTGGAGTTATTTCAAAAATATATTTATTGGCGTCGACAAGAAATTTGATATTACCAACTAACTATGTTATCATTCTGTTCAACATTGCTCATGTTAAAGTTACAAATTAAAACAAGGTTATCCATTCATACAATTATTTTCTGGAAGACCAACTGTTTTGGGAATATTTTGGTCATGAAGATATTTTTCATTTTATATAATGTCACCACGTCCGTCCTAAGCTATAATATGCATATGTCCTTTGTTTAATCAGTCATCTGAAAAAAGGTCTTATATCCTTTTGGAAATATGTACTTCGATAAAGGCAATGATCCTGTATGTGGTTGGGACAAGACTGTTTACCAAAAGGTATGGGCATCAAAGAATGAAAGCAAAATCTGAAAATCATAATAGTATGCATAACATGTCAAATTATTGCTTTTAAGCATACACAGTAGAAATAAAATTAAATACGATCTTCAATACACATGATCACGAAAGTGAAATTAATAATTACCACACATTCTCCTACAATTGGAAAAAAAATTGTAATAGTGGATATTCATGCGGAACTGCTGACGTCAGTTCCGTGCCACTATCTCTCTCTCCTCTCTCTCTCTCTCTCTCTCTATATATATATATATATATATATATATATATATATATATATATATATATATATGTATATATAATATAGATAGAAATCTCTCTCTCTATCTCTCTCTCTCTCTCTCTCTCTATATATATATATATATATATATATATATATATATATATATATATATACACGAGTATAAGTAATATTATTGTACCAAAAAAGCCTTGAATCTAGTTTCTATATCAGAAGAGGTAAGATTAAATGGTGTTAGGACCCATTTCCATTTTTACGGAGGTAACTTTATTTGCACTAGTTTTCTGAGCATGATAAAATTATTATTCCCCCTTGGGGAAGAAGAAAACGGTTGCATGGAAACTAATATAATCAATTTGCAAGATTTTACTGAACTATGTCTGTTATAATAACACAGCAACAATAATGAAACACAACCAGAAACTCCAAACATTGTACATTGTAACTATCTAGCTGCCGATTTGTTTATCAGTTAAACCAGAAATTTTGTTTTATTGAGTACGTTATTGAATACGTTACTGAGTACGTTTCATGATACAACAACCTTAATGCTGTGCTGGAACAGACCATATAAAGTAAATCTGGTTTAAATTTGAATCATTCATTTCAAGATGCCATTGATGGTTGTATCTTCCTACATACTTATATACAGATATATAAATATATATATATATATATATATATATATATATATATATATATATATATATATATATCTTATTTTTGTTTAAGATATAAAAGTAAGTCAGTACTATCGTATCTCTTGCTTTACTGTAGTCTGCTGATATGCTGACTGGCATATTTCAAGTTGTGTTGAAGGTATATTTCAAATATAATTCAGCCTAATATTGCAGATTTGATTGTTTCGGATCTTTTGACATTCTGTATACAATTAATAATTACCACACATTCTCCTACAACTGGAAAAAAAATTGTAATAGTGGATATTCATGCGGAACTGCTGACGTCAGTTCCGTGCCACTATCCTCTCTCTCTCTCTCTCTCTCTCTCTCTCTCTTCCTCTCTCTCTCTCTCTCTCTCTCTCTCTCTCTCTCTCTCTCTCTCTCTCTCTCTCTCTCTCTCTATCTATATATATATATATATATATATATATATATATATATATATATATATATATATATACACGAGTATAAGTAATATTGTTGTACCAAAAAAGCCTTGAATCTAGTTTCTATATCAGAAGAGGTAAGATTAAATGGTGTTAGGACCCATTTCCATTTTTACGGAGGAAACTTTATTTGCACTAGTTTTCTGAGCATGATAAAATTATTATTCCCCCTTGGGGAAGAAGAAAACGGTTGCATGGAAACTAATATAATCAATTTGCAAGATTTTACTGAACTATGTCTGTTATAATAACACAGCAACAATAATGAAACACAACCAGAAACTCCAAACATTGTACATTGTAACTATCTAGCTGCCGATTTGTTTATCAGTTAAACCAGAAATTTTGTTTTATTGAGTACGTTATTGAATACGTTACTGAGTACGTTTCATGATACAACAACCTTAATGCTGTGCTGGAACAGACCATATAAAGTAAATCTGGTTTAAATTTGAATCATTCATTTCAAGATGCCATTGATGGTTGTATCTTCCTACATACTTATATACAGATATATAAATATATATATATATATATATATATATATATATATATATATATATATATATATATATATATATATATATATATATATATATATATCTTATTTTTGTTTAAGATATAAAAGTAAGTCAGTACTATCGTGTCTCTTGCCTTACCGTAGTCTGCTGATATGCTGACTGGCATATTTCAAGTTGTGTTGAAGGTATATTTCAAATATAATTCAGCCTAATATTGCAGATTTGATTGTTTCGGATCTTTTGACATTCTGTATACAATTAACAAGGGATTTTCGCATTATGACAATAATCACAAATTTCTGATGGGTTTTGTACGTATTAACTGAATGAAGACTCTGTATAGCTTTACGAGAGTGTCTAAAAAACACATAATATTTTGTTGACTTCGTTCATATCATGTTTCTGGCACAGACAATATTTCGTTATGTATTAAGCTGATAATTTTAATATTTTATAGTTATGTATTAAGATGTTTATTTTAATATTTTATTGTTATGTTCCAACTGTGTTTTCAACCCTATCATTGTATGAAGATGATGCAAGTTTGATACAAAATGGCTATTACAACATATTATGCTAGTTATTACAACATAGTATGCTAGTTATTACAACATAGTATGCTAGTTATTACAACATAGTATGCTAGTTATTACAACATAGTATGCTAGTTATTACAACATAGTATGCTAGTTATTACAACATAGTATGCTAGTTATTACAACATAGTATGCTAGTTATTACAACATATTATGCTAGTTATTACAACATATTATGCTAGTTACACTGTAAAAGGTTTGCTTACAATGAAATCACTTTTAACATTTTATGCAAAACGTAGTATAAACAAAACAAATGCTGAAATGCAAACTTATAAGACTCAAAGAAGGGTATACTTTATAATAAAAGCGCTCCAAATCATGTAGTTATTCAATTATAAATATATATATATATATATATATATATATATATATATATATATATATATATATATATATATATATATATATATATATATATAGCATTACAAAGTTTACGTCAGGTAAAATATTTCAGGATACATTGAACATACTTTGAACTACTTACTATAATATGATCGATTAAGGAAATTATCAAAATATAGTTTACTCCTCGCTTATTGGCGAATTAAAGTGGCACGCGGTTGCATCATCATCACCATCATCATCATCATCATCATCATCATCATCATCATCATCATAATAATAATAATAATAATAATAATAATAATAATAATAATAATAATAATAATAAATTAATAATAATAATAATACCAATAATACTTCTAATAATAATAAAGTAAATGTTAAGAAATATTCTGATGTAGGACAAGAGAGAAATTTTATATAGCAATATTATGATATTCTATCTATAATTCTAACGGGACTGCAACGGACTGGCTAAATCTTGTAAAATACGTCAAAATTATCATGTTTTCTTGAGTATTTTCTTTTTCTGAAATGAACCGATCATTGCAGGCTGAACAAGACGAGCATCAGCTCCAGGGAATCGACAACAGGATCAGCGAAATTATAATATTTGCAATTTAGGCGATGAATGGCCATTTCTGATATAAACTTATTATTGCTATGTCGAAACTTTCTCTAAAGGTTAAACCCAAGAACGGGTTGGACTTAGCTTGCATTCGTCTCTGCATTTGTATATCCTTGATTCCGCAGTTCGATTTGATGTGATATCAGGCATAACTGGTAATGTTAAAATATTTCTTTATCTGCAGATTACAAGCATCAAAACGTTTACAAATATACATTTAAATATTTAGACGAATCGATGCAGTGCCATTATGTTAGAAGTGTTTTATGTATGGTGTATCAGAATGGTACATAACCATTGAACTGAGGTGCCTCAACAGACTGTTTTTCACAAGAGACCTGGTAAGTTCTACCACTTGAATTACCAATTACGCTATACTAGTCTGCTTTTACAAGTTACTTAAAGTAATTAATGCAACTGATACGAAGAGTGAGTCCGTTCGGAAGGAATTTACCTTTATTCCCTAGCGTCTAGTTGGTCACAGACACCGGGAAAAATCAGCTGTTTTCCAGTGCAGATAAATTTCTATGTCCCTTTCATGAAAGTGCAAGAGTCATCTCAGAAAGCAATTAAACTGCCTGATGATTCCGAAGTAAATTTAATGGTTAATAATAAAGAATAGCGCAAATTATATATACTAAGAAGATTTCGTTGCGTTATGTATTATCTCTTATGCAAGATAAAACGAGAAATAGTATTATACATTGTAAGCACGACTCTTTCTTGATTTAAATGCATCCTTAAGGTAAATGTTATATATGTTTTGTTACGAACGTTCGTCAGAATGAACAAGAAATCGTGAACACGTTAAGTGACTGCTATTATTCCCATTAATCCTAGGGGATGATTTGGCATTACAATTTCTTCTCCAAGCCATTCCTGCATCTCACATTGCCTATTCTGTCTCATCAGCCCAATCGATCGCGCTGATACATAACGAACACGTTTGTGAATCTGATTTCAACTTTCACCTGAAATGCTTAATAATTTATTTATGTGGCATGCGCCCAAGTCACGGCAATTACCCGATCTGATTCCAAAAACACACCCACTTATGCCGACAGGGAATGTTTACCGTATATTACCTGAACCATTCGTGCCAGAGTCTAATCATAGGAGCAACCATTTTATGTCTATATATAACTGGATACATTTACAATTTGCAAAGTATAACAAATCAAAGAATTAAAAATAGCTCTGGCTTTTAGCATGAATGCCAAGATTTTGAAGTTACTAATTGCAAAGACCAGAGCATTAGTTATATTTTGGGATATATGGTATTTTGTGGGCGTGGATCAGGACTATATATTCATGAGTTATCCTCAAACGTAAAGCTCAGACTATACACACGGCACGATTCATTGTAAAAATTCATTTAGTCTTTTCATCGGAACAATACACTTTCTTTCAAGAATATTGGAGAACGGGATCCAAACATTAACTGAAGCAAGGAAAGCGCCACATATCGTTTCCTTGAGATTTTGCACTTCAACTGTCTTTGCAAAAGTGATATCGCAGCAATCTGCTCAAAAACGTTCGAAGAATGTCTGTTTCCATCGTAAAAGTTTCCGTGTGTTTAACACTGATAGCTGCATTGACAACGGAAACAAAGGTATTTATTTTTTTCCTCAATTATTATCGATTGTTACACATATAAAAGAATCAATCTCGTACCCTTAATGTCTGTTTTTTTTTTTGTTTTTCTTATCGTTTCTACACGGAAAAATTATCCGGGCGTTTCAAAAAGGTAATTTGTAATTTGGTGTTTTATATTAGACGTTTTGTAAAATCATTGAAGTTTCAACAACACTTGTGAAATTGCCACGTTATATATTAGAAAGATAAATCAACGTTGATTATCCAAAACACCGTGAATAATATTAACACATTTGTTTCTTTTGATATTTTCGCAAAGATACTGCAATGTTTGCTTATGTAACTTGTATATCAAAACGAAATATTCCAGAACTTTGTCTCTCTTACAACATAATTGCTTTCTTTCAAGTTCATGAAATTATCTTTAGTTCCTAACGTTTATCTTCACTTTATCGGGGTATAATCGATGTCGAGATGAAAATTCATTATCTTCTGGGTATGAAAACGTCATACGTGTTGAGCATAAAAATCTATAAAGAAATCAGGAGTGATCGAAAACCATGAGACGTTGTATTAGTAATTGCATTTAGTGTACATCCATAATTGTATATATCTGGTGAGGCGATTAATGCATATGATAGCCTTAGAAGGATTCCTAATGGCGTAAGATTGCTTTTTGACACTTTAAAAGGCTTCATCTTTGCAAATATTTTATATATTAAATGATATTAAGTGAAATGATTCTTCCAACCAATATGCACGTTGTGGGGGAATATAGCAGTTTGTTGTTGACGATGTAAAGTATCATCAATTATAACTGAATAAAATGTACACTAGGAATTTGTCTTTGATAAACATTTTCCTATTCGACTAAGGTGTCAATATTGTACGCGTTCAGCATGCGGACATTATTATTATTAAATATACATGATTCATTCGGAGTGAATGTTTTTTTATAGTGTTATAACTTTTCCTTCAGAGTGTGATAAATGTGTTTTTTATAGTGTTATAATTTTTCGTTCAGAGTGTGATAAATGTTTTGTGACACTACATGTGACATCATATTGATTGCTTGAAGGCACGGATACTTTCAATTAATACTGAATCCTCTGGAAGTAGCGATTAATGTTTCTTGATCTTACATTAAAAGGCCACATGAGAATAGTCGGTTGTATCCGGACATCTTTCCTGAGAGTCATTTCTTTCCATGCAGGTTATGTCTAATTTGATCCATTGCCCGTTAGGTAGTTCACAGTGTGACCGTTTAAGCTTCCTTGAGAGTATGCGTTATCAAGACTTTGTCTGGTATCTTTGCATTTTATCAATTAAAGGCTCTGCCAACTTATGAATACAAGTATTGTTGATAAACAATCAGGTACATAGTTTTGATTGCAGTATTCTCGTTCTAACATACGGTAACTTGAGGAAACGTTCGCAATTACTTTTATGTGTACAGGACTTCGTGAGGTATGTGCGACAAAAACTATACTTATGTACCTTGCCAAAGAAACTTATATGAATGTTGATTTTTTACTTGTCAAGGAGTAACATACATTTGTACGAAATATGGTACATTTATACCATAAACCATAGCAAGAGAAATCATTCCATAACTATATCATTGTATCAGTGTCAGAGAACGAATTTAATTTTCCTGAACCCAAAAAATAATATTTTGCATCAAAACGTACAAACACCTAAAACTAAACCTTGCTCATATACCATTATATATATACGAGTACAAAATTATAAATAACATTGCAAAATCCAGGTCTGAATAATATAGTTTATGCAGCATTTCATAGAATAATAATACTCCAAATTCTTTGCTTTAACACAGAAGCATATTAAACATACCGTACAGAGTTTTGAAACATTCTTGTAGATTTTGGCTCAAATGGTGTAAACTAAAATTCATTTACATAATTTAAATAGAGACCTCTTTATAGTACGAGAGAGAGAGAGAGAGAGAGAGAGAGAGAGAGAGAGAGAGAGAGAGAGAGAGAGAGAGAGAGAGTGTTGTCTCCTTGCTACACGTATGTATATAATGTTGCCCAACTAGACCCATGAGCATGGCGTCGAAAAAACTATAAACTGAATTATCTTACAAAACAATGAATTATTCTGTTTGGCTTGTGACCTCAAAAATTGAGATATATAATCACTAAGAAAATTGGAATGAGTACAGTTTAGAATAAGGTTCACTAAAGATAATTCTTTTTCGGAATTCATTATTACACCAATAAAGCTGATGACTTACATCCTTATTGTGTAAGATTCTATTTTACAATTATATCATATGTTTGTGTTATCCAATGTTTAAAACTATAGTTATCGTATATCTGTTGTGATGGCACAACATATAAAGCACACCTGAATATTAATTAGCACACATGACTACGTATTTAAGGTGTACTCGTACATCTTGAAATGAAGTACAAATGTCACACAATTATTATCACATGTATGTATTATTAATGTTCAATACAAATCACTTATTTAGTATATCATCGGATACCAGTGCATGTAACATATTTGTAATTTCTGAACATTACGGTAAAGTTATAAAAAGTGAATTTTCAAAACGAAGTGCATTACACGAGTAATATGATACTATCGTCCATATTGATATGTGTTGCTCGAGCACATATAAAGGCACAATTATAACATGTTCGTTTCCTGAAAAGTAAAATAATCTATTACACACGTTTTTTTTTTCACGCATGAGAAGAATTGTTACAAGTTCGTCTCTTGAAAAGTAAAGTATACTTACCATATATATATATATATATATATATATATATATATATATATATATATATATATATATATATATATATATATATATATATATATATATATATATATATACACACACACACACACACAAATCATCACATACCGGTATCCAGAAAACCTACAAATAAATATTATCTCATATGTCTCACCAAAATTAAGAATAATCATTATCGTTATTCCTTACTATCAGTTGAAGATTAAGTAAGCGACTAATTTTAAACTCTAAAAGACCAATTACTGATAATAAAACAATTTGTATAAAAAAATAAACACGGTGCTCGTACATATCAAGTACAACATGACATAAAAGAAACTAAAATATTGCTAACACAATCATACAAACATATTATTATGTTTAATTACACAATGTAATTAAAGCAAAACAGCAAAATGGCATTAGCCATATTGTTCCTCTGGTGGAAAAGAACAAAAGTATTTAGGTCGTCTGCTCTATATCGTGACCACAGACATCATACTGAATTTCCACTGATGTCTCACAAAAATCATGCTTTTCACCTTCCTTATATCTCTAATTTGATCATCATTGATATGTCTTTTTACCTTATTTTTGGAAAGTCGATAGTTTTGTTGGATCAATGTTTTCTAATGAAAAGTATCGTCGCTCCTGAACATAATTCTACCGATTATGATTGCTAGATTAATCACGATTTTTGTTGCATCGCATACGATTACACTTCATTTCCAGGTTGTATAAATTTACAAGCTGCTGATACCCTATGTGTCCATTTGTTGGCAATAAATGAGTATTGTATTCATCATCCTTGCCGCCAGTAGGTATACTGATCCTTTTTATCCTACTGGTTAACATTCCTTTCTTTGATTACATAAATTCTGTTGGGTAGTTTACAAAACTAAATAATTCAACGAATGGTTTATATAAATCCATAAAAAGGAAAATAAAACCTGTAACTCAGACCATTATATGATATACTAAATCTGGACTCACTTAAAGCAAACATGGTTTGAGCCGTTTAAATTTAAGTTTTGATTGAAACATCCAGCTCCGAATGTGACTGAAGTTCGATATCAACAGGTTTTACTGGGTTTATTTGCCACTAGTCAGTTTAATAGGCGGCATGTGGTTACTTTTGTTATTGCATATCATGCTATCATTTCCAGCAGGATTTAACCAAATAGCCGCTTGTAATTTGTGTGAGCCAGACAAAGAAGTGCTAATGAAAGCTGAATTTTACTCTGTACTGGCATTATATATAATTTATGATCAGTTGTTCCTTCAAGCGTTTGAGAGACTATTTCAGACTAAGTACTTTCCTCACTTTCTATTAAGGATATAAATATTTAATATCATTATTTTCAAATTTAATTCTTTGTATACATACTCAATTTATCAAATTGTGTTTTCTCCGTTGGTTACCAAACATCAGGTTTCGCAATGCTAAATTTGATTCTGTGGATATCGATCACTTCGTTTTTGTTTGGTGGGATTGGATTAGATTTTTGGCATTTTGTTATCCAGAAATCAACGGGAGGTGCCATGCCGCTTCTTTACAGTGTCGGTGATTCGATGTGGCGTGTCTTCATTCGCGTCTATGCAACTGAGCTACTATTTGTCGCGCTTGACGTTTATTGCCCTCCTCAAAATTAGTTGTTTTACATAACAATATTTGTCACCAATGACCGCACAATTATAGAACGTCTCCATTGTTTTCTGGTTTATGTGGACATTTGTCTAAATTCCTCGCAAACTTGACAGCATTTTACATAAGATTAAATCATAATACTATTTCTACAATAAATTTAAAGTTACATTGTAATCTTTATTAGTAGTCCCTGTCGTGTTGATCTGAAAACCACATTAATATATCCCTATAAGGTGACGATCCATGGGTATTTCTATCCTGTCAACACATCGCGACACTCACCTTAGATTGGGTTTCTTCTGTGATCAGAATTTTCCAATTTATGAAGCACTTCATAAATGAACACAACAGCATTAATATCTCACAATGCAAGTCATAACTTAAATGAGGCATGGCCTACACAACAGTACAGGTAAACATTGCCTGGGAATGCATTTTTGATTTAATATATATGCGTCACGTTGTGAGCAATTACAGGAATAGCAGCTGTTCACGTCTTCTAAGCCGAATGCATACATAATTTCAATAGGTAAAATGAAACTGTAAAAATACACCATTCAATGTGATTTAGAGATTTTCGATTTTCATTATTACTGACACGGTATCTGTATGCATTCCATCGTAGATACCGTTATAATGCTGATATGTAACCCGTATATATTATTTGTGGCGAACTTAATTTCTTTCTTATAAGCTTTAGCCTACGTTTTAGATACAGACACCTAAATTACAGCTAACATATGTTAACAAGTTAGGTATTAAATGTATGTAATGGGTTATATAAATATCGAAGGGTTAACGTAATGGGATAAAGCCGGAAAACGAACAACACCAACTGCAATGGTACTACTGCTATTAATAATAGTCATGACCATACGCTGCTGAATTGGCTAAACATTACCTCGTTTACAAGTGCTTGAATATTATATTATGGAAACCTTCAAAAATGTTATGGGCATTGCAAATAATATATTCTAAATTGTTTACATGTGTCAAATAAAACATGAAGATCATGTTTAAAATGTAACAGATGAAGTTCATTGTTTAAATAACGTCATCGTTAATTTGGAACACGAATAAAGGGCAGTAGTTTCAGAAGTAATGAAATCAGTAAATCTAATGATCTTTCCCCGTCGTGAGTAAATTTAATTCATTTCAGTTTAATCGTAAATCCGTGTGGGAAACAATGGCTAGTAATAAATTCCTAGAACGAAGTACAACCCTGTCTGAAGGCTGGATAGCGTGTAATGCATTTATATCTGTCAATGTAATGTATTTCTTACAATAGAATGTTTTTCTAAACCTGTGAATGTTCCTACACGTGTGTTTTGTCATAGTAATTCTAGTTAAATATTTATAAATTAATTCATACAAATGAAAGATCTTTTTATTTTGTACAAGAATAAACATATATCCACATCGTAGCTGGCGTGGAGATTGTTCATAATTTACTCAGGCGCAATTGTTTGAATATTTATGCACTTCCAAATAAATCTGAACAGCTATATACGCGATCATTTTCCCCTTTCCATCGGAATTCATTGCAAGTTACTGTTCTGATGATTATCAAATCATTTGATTCCCATTGTTACATGTTGTGCTCTCGGCCCTCTAAATCAATGTACATATCAAAATATCGAATAATATATACACGGAATCTTGCGACCGGTAAAGGTGATCGATGAATTCCAGAGTGATAATGTTTATACGGTACCATATTCAGTCTAGCAAACGACAAAATATAAATATCGGTATGAAATTATTAAATTAATAAAATAAACTAGAGACAAACAGTCATACATATAATTATATTGCTATGAAGGATATGCATATATCAATTTAAATTATACAATTTTATATAATGCACTAGCATTAAGTACATTTGGATACAAAGTTTCTAGCTTATGAATCCAATAAGTTTCTTTTATGAGTCTGTTCATGTCACCATGCACAATATCTATTGGCATGAAAGACAAATCGAGTAAAGAGTGATTATTGGTGTTAAAGTGTGTTGAAATATTAGAGGAAAACAGAGGATCTCTATAATTTCTTATATCAAAGCGATGATTATTCATTCTCTTAGAAACTTGTTGAAGTGTTTGTCCAACATATTGTATGCTACATTTTTTACAGGTTATTAAATAAAACACATCAGTTGATATATAGTTGGTGTTAACATGTAGCGAAAATACCTCTTTTGTATTAGCACTACTGAAAAAACTACTTTCTCTTATATTTGCTCATTGAAATCACCGGCTTTTGTTACATTTCGATGATGAAAAGTGTATTAAAAAATCTTGCAAGTTCTTGGGTCTTCTAAAAGCGAGAATTGGTTTAGTTTTTTAAAGTGATTTAACGCTAGTTTTATTGGATAAATTTAGGAGACTATAATATTTATTAATTACAGGACCTATATTAGGCAATGAGGGATTATATTGTATTGTGAAAGGAATTACATCTCTCTCTATTTTACATTCTGTTATTTTTAAAGCTTCATCTTGAGTAAGATTTCTGGCTTTGTTCAGCGCAGAATTAATTATATATGTAAGATAATTTCTATTTTGGAAATAAGTTCGTAATTTATTCAAAGAATTTTGCAACTGACAAGCATCTGAAATACTACGTCTGTATCTTTTAGCCTGACTATATGGTATGCCGTTTTTACATGACATGGGATGACATAAAGAATATCCCACATATTGGTGGATATTAGTTTCATTGACATGAATATTTGTAGAGATAGTGTTATCACTATTTTTATTGCATGTACATCTAAAAATGAAACCCACGAACTAGATACAGTATAAGTAAATTTAATCGTCGGGTGAATGGTTCCACATCATAAATATATCATCTCAAAACCTGAACCAAACATATGGATTATACTTATCGTTTTGAAGATAATCTTTTTCTTATTTACCCATTAAAAGGGAAGCGTATGAAGGAGCCATAGGACTGCACATTGCCGTACCCATAATTTGCAAGAAATTCATGTTATTAAATTAAAAATATTTTTTTTCCAAGATAATTTATATGATTTTACAAATATCTTCACTAGATAGTGTGCTATTATTAGGATTGTTATCAATAAAACATTTACACGTTTCAATACCATCTGCATGCGGAATGTTGGTATATAGTGAGGTTACATCTAATGATACCAGTATTGAGTTATCAAATAGCTGTGGAAGAGACTTCAACTTTTTAATGAAATCAGTAGTATCTTTAATGTATGAAGGAAGTGATTTCATTAAAGGTGCTAAAACATTATCAATAAATTTGGATATGATTTCAGTATATGAACGTTATCACAGGTAAGAAAATTAGGCTTTTACAAATGTTAAAGTGTGTTACAATTCTAAAATTAAACTGCCACATCAGTTTATAGACGACCGCGACGTCAAGGACGTCATAGTATGAATAATATTTGAGTAAGATACTGACATCGGATAAGTGTCACGTGATATGTGACATTAACAACCTACATGAATGTTCCATCCAGAAAACGCATTACTCCATGTACCAGAACGTGTGAAAAGACTTTTCTTGGATATCAGTATAGGATGAAGCTTGTTTAGTAATAAATTTTCAGCAGCGTTGGAGAGATAGATCGATCGGGAGATTTCCAAATTGCTATTATCCAGGCGTCAACTTGGCGTCAATAAATAACTGGTTCGTCGTCCTGGCAATGCTTTGATAAAGTTTCGATATCGCAGAATATGAATCATTGTTAATTATTTCTCAGCACCTACACATCGTCAAATTGTCAGCTTCCCTGATAAGAAAGCTCTTTGGGAAAAGAAGAACAATACAGCTAACTGTATGTTTCATATACACTGGTGCATGATCCAAATGCATCAGCAGTATTGAATAGTGACATCTGGAGATAATTATCAACTCTCAGTGTGATTTGTATTGAGTGGCGCATGGCATAACTTCTTTAACACTTTCAGAAAATAATGAAACGCTAGTTTTCCTTGTTATTACTTCCAGAGGAATGAAGTTACGTTACTGCAACAAATAATTGACACATAATATTTACTTATTTTAGACAGATTCTCTCAGCTGTATTGTTTCAATGTTTAATTGGGTGGTCATACTCTCATCGTGTGCTATTTTCTTTTCCGTGGAGTTCTTCCCCATTCTTCTCGTTGTCATTAAACGTCGCACTCGATGTTTCCTGTTCTTCTCGCAATCTCCGTATTACCATATTCTGAATTTTGGTTTCAAATGGCATTTATTCAATGTACGTGATAGCAATGTTCAGCGAATGTCAGTTTCTGGAGTTGTTTCACCTATCTAGTTATATATTATACACGTTACTCACGGTGGTTTCATTTTACCGAAGATCTGGAAACTGTCGAACAAATACATCGGGTCTGGTCATTGATCCTAAAATAATGTAAAGTAATATATATATATATATATATATATATATATATATATATATATATATATACTTATTGTTGGTAAAAGAATAGTTTCAACGATTAATTATCAAAAGATCAAAAGACTAAAGAAATGGCAAAGGCAGCCGGCGCAGTGTTTAAAGTTGTTTAATATACTCCATTTTCCCCACAGGAGTAAGGTGGACAGATAGATGCCCTATCGTATTTTTACAGCATATCAATTGTTTTTGTCTCCTACCAATTTGAAAATCTGAAGAATCAATTATATTAAAAATACATGGACAACGCTTAAAGTAACAATGGAGGCTTTCATCCATTTGGTACTAATAAAAATACATTGTATTGTGGTGGAGCGCAGCAAATGTTTAAACATTAAATCCCTTGCTGTGACAACAACCATAACATCAAGAAGTTTTTTTTGTAACGTTTGATTTATGACATACATAATGTGAACATACGTTAAGTTTTATTACATATATAATTTTAACAGAACGTTCTTATTAATTAAAAAAAAATAATTGAACAGAACGTACAGTTTAATTACATAACATACATAATTTTAACAGACACGTTCAGTTTTATTACATGTAAAATTTAAACGGAACGTTCAGTTTTGTTACATATATAATTTTAACAGAACGCTATGTTTTATTACATATGTAATTTTTACAGAACGTTCAGTTTTGGTACATAAATAATATTAACAGAATGTTCAGTTTATTACATGTAGAATTTTAACTGAACGTTATGTTTTATTACACCAAATTTAAGCAGTTTCTTCTGCGCGGTCTATTAGTAGGGATATTAAAGTAATTCAAATTTTCATTGGATGCTGCAAGATAAAGGTTTGTGGTATATGTACTAATTAAATTAATTATTAACGAATGCAACAACATTTTATACTCCTCTTTCCCTTCCTCTTTCCCTTCTTAACCTAAAATTTATCTTATGGCACAAACAGGATGCTTTAATGTCGTTCGCAATTTAGAAAAATTGGGTAATTAACATTCGACTAAAGTTTTATTTTCTCAATCTCCCACTTACGGAACCTCTGCGTTTTCTTAATCTAATCTAGCCGTTTCTGTGTTATCGAACAATTTCAATTAAACATGTGTTCATCAGTAAATATTACGGTTGTTATTCTCTTTCAAATATAGCAACATATACATTAGATGGGTAGAATGTTCTTGTTTAAAATCTGTTTTCTATTCTGGCCTATGAAGACGACCACGTGTTCCGTAATGGATATGATATGAATATATCCACTTGTTAGTTGAAAGGATTATTCTTACAAAGTGTGAAATGTCCACTTCATGGTTGTTGAGGCCAATGTTCATAAAGTTGACTTTACTTCATGCTTGATTTAATCAAAACAATCGATTGGTACATCGTAAGAGACCATTAAAGGAGCTGTATTTACGACGCCAACCATTGAAGACGTCCCAGCTAGGAACTTCGCTGTTACAATAGTCTGAGTTTTTGTATCAAAAATATAAATTTTTGTTGTCATATTTGTTTACATTTGCTGTAAAATGTGGATAATTTAAGATGTTTTGGCATTTGTACATGCTTTCAATATGTGTTTATCTTTAATGAAATTTATTTTGTTAAATGTCAAAAAATGTTGATGAAAAACATGCATGTACATTGCACTACTTTCTTTGACATATATATATATATATATATATATATATATATATATATATATATATATATATATATATATATATATATATATTCAACCAGTTTCCTTCCAAAGCCGTCAAATCTAGTTAAAGACTAAAGACGGGAAGTGGTTGACAGATTATATTAATATTATTTTTACCTGAATAGTCTAAATATGATGTTGTCATTTCAACGAACCACATTACTTCCTACAGTGTCTAGTGATCTACAATGAAACAAAAACGGAGAGGTTGGTACAAAATTGAAATCACAATGTTAATGATTCGTTTCTCATGGAAGAAAATGAAAAGAAGTGGCTATTGCTAGAACGTTTTGAAACATACTGAGTTGTGCGTTTTAATTATTTAGTCTTTTCTTGCTACATCGTTTTGTATGCTGAACAAGACGTACACATGCAAACAAAACCGTTTAGCCCAAAGCAAAGTCGAATATAAAACTGACATTAATATTAGAAAATAGCGATATAAACCTTTTCCTTTATCATTTCCGGGATTTATTTGAGTAACTCTACCATTATCGTAATAGAATAGTACAAGCAACAGATTAAATCCATACGGCGCAGTATTGCAGAGATCGTCCTCAAATCACGTGCGCGCATGGTCATGGTTTCAAATGTAATATTTCCATTTATCTTTGTCGGGAAAAACAGAATTGTATAAATTCGACAGAAGCAATTCACATCACGCTAGTCACAGATCGAAAGCATCAGACAGGATTTGTACGGTTTTTATTCTATTTATGAGTCAAGATCTTTATGTATATTCAAATAGCTGATATGAATGAAAATAATGATTAGATGTAAATAAATACCATTACGTTGATTTTAAATTACAGTAAATATTTTTTCCCATTGAAGTCTACAGCTCTAACAGATGGTATGATTTTCAAGCTTAACTGAGCAGATAGGTATTGTGACCTGGACATAGGCTAAACACAGTACTTAAACAAGAATTCACAGTACTTAAACAAGAATTCACAGTACTTAAACAAGAATTCACTTCGGTTAACAGTTGCTAGTTCAGTCAGAGTTACATACATGTACGTGTATAAACAGTACAATTCCGGAACAGTTTTCTCATTTGTAACAAATCCACAGTAGTTAAGCTTTAACAGAACACTGATGTTCCATTATATGTGTGGAGTTCTTAGTTGTTATCCCTGGGATGAATTGATCATGCAAGATCCTTTCGTATTTTTTACGAAAATGGAAAAAATATAAAATAATTGGACTCATGTTGTCAATTTTGTATTGATAGTCAAAATCTCTTGGTGTTTTTAAAGTTCAGAAAAACATTTTCTTCTCACAAATACGTAATCAAATATAGCAGTTGGTCTCTTGAATCCATAGCTCCATATTAACTGACTATGTTAGGGAACTGGCCTATTTCAAGCACGTGGGTTTTTTATGGTATTTGCAAGCGTATAAGATCACAGCCTACATTCTAAGTTATCGATATAATTCTGAGTTAACAAAGTTTTGTTGTTAGATTTTCCTAATTTGAAGAATTTTATGGTGTAATTAGCCAATATAAAACATACATTTTTGCACATGCGCGAGATCAAACAAATTGTCATTTTATCGAGAGCGCACGAGAAGCCAAAATGTGTTATTGGCCATTGCGTGTATGGCAAGTAACGATCACGTATGGACTGATTGTGGCTTGTTGGTTTTCCACTCATAATGTTTGCCCATGCGCAGTATGGACATACGTGCGGCCTTTGAACGAAATAATAGGTAACAATCTGACCTATACAACTAGTTTGGATTGTTTAGTTTCCTGAGAGATATACATGTGGATGGAATGTGGTTTTCTGCATTGACCTACAGAACATTAAGCAGAAAGACATTACAGGACGTACGAAAATATGTGACTCTCATGTTGTAAAATGAAAGTCATTCAAAAGAATAGAAATCAAATCCAATGCTTGCTATTTGTAATGTAGCGACAATCCGTTTTAAATCATGTGAAACAGGACAAAGCATTTAGCTTGGACGACCTATTAAAACAACACATGTGTATCATTCATTTTCTCAACGGTTTGCTGTAATTTTTTCTGAACACGTTGCAAACGTAGTAAAAATATAAAATGTGTCAGAATAATAACAATACCTAAAAGAGAGTAACATATTCTCCTTCTACGAATCTTATTGTGTTGCCATTATAATCATTATTCAATACTGTTTCTAAGCCTCAACTGAAATCTTAGTGTCCTGTAGCATCGCAATGCCTTGGATATAAGATATCACAATATACATTAAAGACAAATATGCCGTAATCGTAAACCTAGTCAGGGGTTCTGAGATACATTTTGTAAGTTTGGAAATCAGTATCCTGTACGTGAGTTTGAAGTAAATATATTACTCTTGAAACACATTGTCTCAAAGTGCTTACCTTTGACCCTGCAGGACTGGAATAAGATGCATATTTTAAAGTTATGAGATTTTTATATATTGTGAACGGTTGTGACTTTTGGCTTATAATACTGATTTCCACTTAACTAATATTTTGATGATGAAAACACTTCTATACCAAGTATAACTATCAAGTGTTATATTTTTTAAAAACCTTTCAATTTTTAATTATATTTGTATGGGTCATCACATTTGTCCACTGACTATGGAATTACTCTCAATATTCCTATTTGACATTACTCTTGTCAAAACTAAGATCGTGTAGACGGCTAAACTGATGCAATGCTTCTTCTTTTTTAGCGTTATACTTTTTGGAAACGGCTAAATTGGTGCAATGCTTCTTCTTTTTTAGCGTTATACTTTTTGGAGATTTCCGCATTGTATTTTCCTCACACATTCAGGTAGTTGGTACTTTGTTTTTGCAAGACAACCCGCATGGCGATTGTATTGCAATGAGTGAAATCATAAACAGTTATAGTTTGTTTGCCCGACTAGCTATTATCGGAAAATCTGAAATATAATGAAAGCTTATGTACCAGAAATCTTGATAATTAGCTACTTGTTTTAAGGTGACATATCCAGGATCTCGCATCACACACGGCAGGGTAATTACGTCAAAGTCTGAATTAGAGTTGATGTCATCAAAAGGAAATTTGTCATGAATTAAAAGGAAACTTTATTCAAATTTATTTTTATTTATTTTCATATGCATCAATCGCGACGAAATTAAATACAACTATAAGACATGAACAGAAAAATGATACAAGATGGCATTTCTTATCAAAATACATCTGCTACACATGTATCTAACTTTATAACACTGAACACAAACCTACTTTCAATTAAAAAAGAAAACCTTGTAAAAGTCTCTTTTCAATCTTGCTCTAAAATCTGAAATCGTATTCCTAAGTCTGAAATTAACGTTCTTCGCATAAATAAAAGAGTAAATGCTTGATCAATAATAGGTTAAAACCTATGAAAGTACAATGATTGCCAAGGTTAGTATTTTCCCTATCGTAGACACACTTGAGGCTCAAGGTGGAACAATGACAGTATTGAAAAATGTGTCTATCCAGTTTGGTAGAACTAATGAGCGTATTTTGTCTTTCCTCAGTAGATCTGAAACGCCTACGATCTGACAATATTTTAGTTTTGTGGTTTTTTTTTTATTTTTACATTTTCGTAATTTATTTAAGAATAAGACTATTATTTTCCTTTTGCATTTTTTGAAACACTAATAACGGTAACAGGTACTCATGTTGGCTTTCATTAAGTTAAATGAAAACGATAATATAGATTTTTCGAAAATTGCACCGATAAACATTTTCTTAACGTTTGAGAATTTAAATAAGATTAGTTTTATTCTTAAGCTTAAAATCACTGGCGTAAAAAACGTTTGGTGAATATTATTATTGTGTAAGAACCAATATGAATATCTTTTTAAACATGTATGAATATTGTCAGCATAAAAACCGTGAGTCACACACAGTTTGCCTTTGTATAGGTGCGTGAACGCAAGTTCAATACAAGTACTCTGGTACATAGTCATAATTACAACGTGGATTCGCGCATGCGTATCATCTTCTGTTATCTGAAGAATTGAATTTTCACAAAATTATATATACCATTAGAAGCCGTCGCTCGCACTGCGTCTGTTTAATCTGTTCATTCCCTAATGATATTTATATCCATCACCTTATTAATAAGGTCGAGTACCGACGTACTTGGCACATGAACGTTGTTGACTTGCAGAAAGAATCGGGTTATTTTGCAGCGGTTCCCTTTTTATATTCAGGTCTTAATTGTCCTCAGTCTCTTGAGAAACCCAATTAGGTTTTTAAAATGTATAGGTAATTCAAAATATTGATAATTAAAACAATTTTATCACCTTGACAGCTAAAGTAAATAGCGTTGATTTTCCCAGTAAACTATTAGCTCGTAATCGAAAAGTAACTCACATTAAGCGTACCTTCAAGCTAAGATTTTAATACTCAATAGTAAATATTTTGATTTATATTCAAGAAGTTTGCCGTATGAACCTTGTTAATTCATGACACATTTACAGATGTAGAGGTCGTATAGTAGATATGTAAGTTTCATACATTTTATGAAGTCCATCCACAACTCCAACTTAAACAGGCACCCCTCCTGTCGTTTACACAGACACACAAAGTATACACTAGTTGGCAAGAGTTTCATGAATTTCGATTCTTGGTGTTAGACATCACTATAACCTGCCACACAGCAGACTACGTAGCGATAAGACTAAACAATTGTTAAAGCTACATTAAAAATTCTAATCACACACACATATTTATAAAAATGTGAAACCTATTGCAAATTATGTTTAAGAATGTATTGTCGGTATTTTTTTTAAACCAGCCTGAATTTGAACAAATTGTCAGTATCGACCTAAACAACAATATTCTGAAGAATTCAGTGATTGGTATTTTAGAATTAACTGTAAGAGCTGTGTATTGAAATTGCCATATACCATTGCGGGAACATAACAAGAGACCTAAGTGGGCTTATTAATGCTTACATAAAAATAATAATATAGTCATTATTATTACAATTATACATGTACCAAGTACACAATAATGTTTCAGGGGAGAGATGAAACAGAAAGTAAAAGGTAATATCGATATGCTATACAATGGATTTTTAAAATATGCACGGGGTAGTTATTTGAATAGAAATAGACGTCCGTGCAGTTACCATGAGAATAAATACATTCATGACAGGACAATGTCTATGTATATTAGTAGACGCTGTCGGTATATAACTTGCATTTAACTGTATCTGCTTTTGTAAGTTTAGCTAAACTCAATACTATATTAGTTTCATTCATATTGATGTGAACTCTGTTCACGCTAGGACTATGCCTGTAATACTGAAGCAGTTTTGCAGAGACAGTACACGTATAAGAAGTTATGATTATAAAGTATATTTACATTTTAAAACATAATTTAAAATCTAATGGCAATTTGGATTCTGACACATTTCAATTTTACAAAGCATGTACATGCGACGGCTACAAGCAATTAATAAATAAGCGAATACAATAAATAAATAAATATTTTGTCAAAAATATGTTTATGAAAACATATCACATAATTGTGAAGGAGTCCTTGTATATTGCATTCTTACATGCAAACATATATACTATATTTATTTATTCTTCAATCAATCATAGTTGTTGTTGTAGGGTTTAACGCCATCTTTCAGCACACGATAGGCTATACATGGCCGCCAGTATTATTGGTGGAGGAAGAACCCGGGAAAACCCCCGGAAAGAACCACCGACCCACCAGAAGCTTCCTGGCAAGCTCTCTCACATAACTACATTAGCCGAATCGTAGACTCGAAACCATGCAGACAGAGGTGAGATGGCAGTGATTCGTAACGGAGAGCGCTTTAGACCACACGACAACTCGGGGCCCCTTTCAATCAATCAAGAAGTTAGTAAAGTATTTTATTGTAATAAATCAAGGGTATGAGCCATTTGTATATACATCTCCATTTCTATATATTAATGAAATGTGTTTGATTAGTTGTTTGATTAGTCGTTTGATTATGGGAAGTCGGTGTTGGGGAAATATTTATCAGTCCGAGTAATTAGTCAACTGCTAAAAAGCAAACGTCACCGAGTGCAATATAATGAGATTTCATGATGGCATGGATTAATTTCGTAGTGAGTTTAGACCAGAGCCATATTGATGTGCCTTTGATAATAGAGTCATCATAGACACAACGTCAGCATATCATAAGAAACAATAATAACTTTAAGCTTTATTTAAACGATCATTCTGAAGAACATGTTTAATGTAGGTGTTTAGTAGTGTTCCATGAAAACCATATCGTTCGTAGGGCATAACTTTCAAGGGAAATATATTGTAGACAGTCTTCTAATAGGTTGTAAAGGAAACTACAATAATAATATTGTAAGCAAATACGTCATATTGTGATAGAGCACGTCCTTGAAAATGTTACCGTGTCTTGTATATGACCGGATAATCACCATCTGGATTAAAGGCTGAAACTATGTCTCCATATGGTTATTATGAAAACGACATATTATATGGGAAAGACGCTCTGGATAGAATTTTCATAATGGATCGAAACTGACTCAGCTATTAGAGAACAAAGTTGAACATTGGTTTTCTACTTGGTTTCTACTGTAGTTACACATTTGCTAAAGGAACGAGTCGGGGCAAAGGCGTTCATTGAGAATGTCGTAGAAAATATTACATTCACATTTTTTCAAACCATTCTGAAGAAGAGTGTGATAACAGGTTTAGTATATGGTTGTTAGGCAAGTCACGTCATTACTTATGACACCACCTTAGATATTAATGTAATACAGAATGAGCCTCGAATATTTTTTAAATATATTTTAGTCACATCAGTCTTTGGTGTTTATTGTAACAAGTGAAAATATGTTTAATATAACCGTTTGCTAATGAAGTTACACAATTGCTCTCAGATTCGCTGTAGAGACAGATTTGCTGTAGCATGTCCTATGAAGCATATTTGCCAAGGTTGGACGGACTTAGGATGGGACGATCTCGATGGAGACGGAGCCAATATTAGGCTTCCCATTCGTTGCTTCAGAAGCCATTCATTTACTAAATGAAGACCTACATCGAATAAATTGCGTTTGAGCCTGCTCCACGGACCATTCATACAAAACTTTGATTGATTTTTGCAAAGCGGTACTTGAGTTAACATATGCGCTACTGATACAGACGTTACCAGATTTTGTAATATTTGAGACCATGTGAGCTCAATATCAGAAAATAGTATCGACCTATCCTAAGAATCTCAAACAGCCTCGACATCTGTGACTTAACAACTGAATATGAACTTTGTTTTTGTAACACGCTCTGAGTACCGTGCTTATGGTGCGAAGATTTATGGTACGAAGATGCACTACCAATCTTATCTAGCATAGTTTATAGTTGAGCATTCTTTTCACATTTAAAGCAAAATAAGAGAGGGAATATTTAAATATTCAACCCACCATAAATGGTAGCTTTACGTATGTGTTAATCATAACAGTATTTATCTATATTCTTCATTGAGATAAATCAATTTCTCTACTTGAAACTATTCAATAATGCTATCGAAGTTATACTTTGACGATCCATAGTGAACGAATAATCTGGTGATGAATCTCTAAAAAATATAATAGTTCCTTTAAATTCGCTTACAACCTAATGTCTTTTTTCAGTAACTGTAGTGTTCCTTCCCTTAATCCATATTCTAATTAAAATAACATCTTTCATGTTTTATTTTCAAAGAAACAATTAAGTCTGCATTACCAATTTTATAATAAACTGGTCGAAACTGATTCCCAGAATTAAATTGTCCTAAAAGATCCAATACCGTAATAATCATTACAATGAAAATGTAAGACTAGAACTGAGATAGGGATAATAAAGTTCTAATCGATATCCAGGAGTAGTGTCTGAATTCGTCGGTCTTACGATAACGGTTGTACTGCATGTTGGAGATTTTACCCGTGGGAAACACTGAATATTGGCAAGCATTTATTAACAAATGGACGCAGTTGCTTAACTGATGTAAATGTAATCTATCAATACTAACCATTTCTCTAAAGAATATCAATCACATCGTATCTTTTGTCTTGTATCAATAGCATCCATTTGAGTTTATAGCGAAGGATTAAAAAACCTACTTTAAAATCTGACTCCTTAGAATAATCGTAAATACTTCCTGTTCTCATACATTACTCCATAATAATAGAGACAAAAGCTTGTTCATAGGTAACGTGGCAAAAATGATCTTCATGATGTTTCAGGCAGTAACCAAGGGGACGAAAAGGTCCGTTTAGTTTTCAATCATAGCTCGAATATACATACTTACACATATATCATCCCATCGTCTTTTTGGACTAATGTATATATATATATATATATATATATATATATATATATATATATATATATATATATATATATATATATATATATATATATATATATACACATACATACATACATACATACATACATACATACATACATATATGGGTTGGGTATGTGTTTATGTATGCGTATGTATATGGAGATGTATGTATAAAAGGTTATACGTATACCTATATATATATGCATGTATGTATGTATGTATGTATGTATGTATGTATGTATGTATGTATGTATGTATGTATGTATGTATGTATGTATGTATGTATGTATGTATGTATGTATGTATGTATGAATGTATATGTGTATATACACATATGTATATGTGTAGATACATATGTATGTATGCATGCATGCATGTAAATATGTATGTATGTATGTATGTATGTATGTATGTATGTATGTATGTATGTATGTATGTATGTATGTATGTATGTATGTATGTATGTATGTATGTATGTATGTATGTATGTATGTATGTATGTATGTCTGTCTGTCTGTCTGTCTGACTGACTGACTGACTGACTGACTTTATTTCCTCTTCAACAGATTACATCAGATTAATCAAATTCAAGATAATACAAAATCATGAAATACAACAAAAAAGTGTATAATAAAAAAAAAATGGTGAAACGTGTACCAGTGTAATTATCAATGTAGTTCTTTCTACATGACATATGTGATTATGCATACATACATACATACACACACATAAATGTACACACACACATGCATATACTCACACAAACACATACACACATACACATATACACACACATACACACATCTATACATATATATGTGGAACAACATGAAACCATTCTCAAATGAAAAATGATAGCAAAATGTGACATTCTTATATTATATAAGACAAAAAGAATTATATCTCCGTGATCTGTCAAACAACAAAATTGCGGAATTTGACAAGAACAGGATGACCTTTTGTTTTTGCTTGTTTTTTTTTAAAATTAATTAATTTATTTATTTAGCTTGACTACTGTATATTGCTGTTATGATATGATATGTTCTTTGAGAGTAGGGCATGCATTTTATTGTAAAATGAGGTTATGCTTTTTGCCGTTACCAACATGAGTTTATCCCATACGTCATCGTCGATAGACGACAAGCAATCTACTCTGCTTCCAAGAAGTGCCTCCAATAGTATATCGTCTTCTTGGTTGAATAAAATAACCCCGTCTCTCACCTCTAAAATGTCAATCACCCTCTCAAAGAAGACGTTTCGTTCTTCAAGTAGCATTTCACAACCTAAGATAAGATGTTTCGCTCTGTCGTCAGTCTCTTTTCCACAGAGTTTGCATATCATAACTTTTCCAACAGGTATGATATATAGTTTCACTATTTCAGAGAGAGGCCATAACATAGATGGAAATTTACGCCCAAGAAGCCATATACTGCTTGGTTTTAAGTCCAAATGAATGTTTCTGAAGTGAATTAAATCGCTCCTTAGCTCAATATCTGTATTCCAGGTTGATTCTTCGAGTTTTTGAATATTATCAATTAGGGCATAACCGATTAGCATTTTTCTACCGATTTCCTATTCCGGATTTTGGGCATGAAATTTTTCCGATTCCGGATACGATTCGATTAATCGGAAATGCTAAATCCGTATTTTTTTTCTAAAAAATTTCATCTTCCGTTTCCGGGTTTCTGATATCTGGTTTTGCCGTGTCTAGCATGTTACTTAGTTCTTTACCATATCCGGCTTCATTTCCGGTTTTTACCCGCCAGTTCAAATAGATTGTCTCACAGCGTGGTAGTGTTGACCATATTGGACTTTTATGACTTCTTATTTAACTTTATTAACGCACTATCGAATGACACGCTGTGTTAGACACGGTGCTATAGAAATTCAACTTTATTATTTTTGCTATCCGAATCGGTCGTCGCCGCCTTGTCCGACTCCGATTAATCGGAAGTTGATACTATCCGGTGGAATCCGATTTCCGGATCAAAAGTCGGTTATGCCCTATTATCAATAATATACCTATTCCAAACAAGTTTACCTTGGGTTTGTACTCCTACTGCATAGTCTAAGAGAACACTTCCCATACCATATTTCTTGAATATTTTGTCAATATCTGCTATAAACCCCGTCTGTGTTAGTGGGTTGGTCAAGTACTGACATAAGCGCAAAATGAAAATCTTTTTCCAGATAAGAGTCCAATCGCCCCTACACAGCCGGTTGAAAAAAACACAATTTCATCTTATCTATGTATGCTTCCATTGACCAGAGTCCTAAGGTACTACGCGTTGCCTCTGTGGGCGAATATTTATCGAAAGCTTGCATTCGTCGCGCTGCATATCTCTGACATAGCTCAAGTTCTTCTATATTGGTGCTTGTCATATTCGACCATAATTCACATCCATATAGGACTAAGGGTAGAATGATTCTTTTCCAGATTTTCATACTTGTTAGAGGGTTCATTCCTCCGTCTCTGATACCAATAAAATAAAAAGTGTTTAATAAGTGTTTACCTTTATCGCATGCTTCTTTTATCGCGTCATTAGGTTTAAATTTGTACTTTAGAGGTATGCCGGCATGTTTCTTACTTTTGACTACTGGAGTTGGCGTTTTGTTGAATAGAAAAGAAGGGATATCAGTTCTTCTTTTGTTTGTAAAGAGTATGCTGCAACTTTTATCTGCGTTATATTTCAATCTCCACCTTTTTGCATAATTAGAGATTGTATCGAGCAGATGCTGCATCGAATGATGCGAATTAGCCATTACAGTTGTGTCATCCGCTAATAAGACACACGGCAGGTGGAGATCGACAAGTTTTAGGCCTCGCAAAGTTTGATCTAAATCAGTGATCAAATCGTCTATCATAACGAGAAAGAACCAAGCGGACAAGATACGACCCTGCCCTACACCCTGTTTAATATTGAAATATTTGGACAATTTGCCCGCAAATAAAACAGAACTGGTCACTCCCTTAAACGAGTCTTTCATGATGCGCCACGTCTTCCCTTTTATGCCTAGTTTGTACAGCTTGTAAAATAACCCATTGTGCCAGACTGTATTGAATGCCTTAGCATTATCAAGAAATGTTGCATAGACAGGAGTATCTTTATCCATATAGTAGCATATAGATTCTTTGATACAAAACGCTGCAGTGATACTACCACAATTATTCCTAAAACCTTGTTGCAATGGATTTGGAAAATTAATTTGCTTAGAAAATATAAGTAGTCTATTATATATAATTCGCTCTAGGATTTTCTGAAGCACTGGAACTATAGTTATATCACGGTAATTATTCATATCTAATTTACTTTTTCCCCCTCCTTTAAATATTGGTATTACTAAACCTTGCTTAAAATGGCATGAGTACTCCTCGGCTTCGTACACTTTTTTGAAGACAGTTTCAAGTAACTGTACACTGTTTTGAGTGTCCGCAAACAGTAAATGCTCGGCAACAATACCGTGGTGACCACATGCCTTATCTTTATTGAGAGAACTAATTGCACTACTGATTTCTTCTCTAGTGGGAATTTTGTCAACAACTTCATTAAAGTGGGAATGGGTTTCTATACTCTGTTTTTTAACCTCTGCTAACACCATCTGGTAATGATTCCCATCGTACAGATAGGTATTGTCAGGTAGTGACAAATTGGAAAAATGATTTGCCCATAAATCTCTTATAGAGTCGTGGTCGCGTACGATTTTTCCATTAGATTCAATTTCGTATATGTAATCAATGTAATCACGTTTATGTCTTTTATTCCGTATAAACTTATAGAAAGTGGAAATATCGAGCTCTGCAGCCTTTTCAAGCTCACTCAACTGTTCTCTATCACACATTTCTTTTGCTCTCAGTAACTCTTTTCCAAACAGTTTCTTCGCTTTCTTATAGTTCGCGTATGACTGAAATTCCCATCCTCTTGGCCTACCATCAGAGATCCATACCCTACGTTTCAGCCTCATTTCTGTATGAAACTTTTTTACGTTTAGTAGTTTCCAGTAGGGGTTAGCTTACGGGCAAAACCTTTTTATGGGCAGAAACCTAGAAGCTGCGTCATGTAAAATCTTTACCGTGTCTTGAATAATAATTTCAATATCGACATTTGTCACTAGTTCTGCTTTATGCAGTTGCGCTAAAAATTCATTGCGTGTTGCTTCCTTATACCTATTTATTTGTTCTGCCGATGCTTTCTTCCAATTTATGGAGGGAATTATATGTTTGTCAGCCATGATTATATTATATGCAAAAGGAATGACCAACACTATTTTTACAGGATGATGATCTGAAATGTTTAAAGGATGATCATCAATTATTTCGGCCTTAACCACTAAATCGACTTTGCTTTTTTGCAATAGTATATGGTCTATCAACGATTTGGATTTACCATCGATTGAGAAAAATGTAAAGTCAGGCCCTTTACAAATAGATTGACTATTAACGGATGTTAAGTGCCTATCAGTCAGAAACGTTTCTAGAATAGCGCCTCTAGCGTTTGTTGTTAGTTCGTTTTGGAGCTAAGCAGTGAACTTAACTGGCCAATGAAGTCTCCCGCGAGTATGGGAATGCCTTCTTTACAGAACATATCAAACTGGTCCTTTAATTCTTCCATTGTTTCATAGTAACTTGTAATAGGAAAATTAGCTGATTTCAAAAGTGCTCCGAATACACAATATTTCAATTTATCATTACATATTACTTCTATCCCTAAGACTCTATCGCTGCCGACGCTCAATAAAGGACTAACGCAGAGTGACTTCCTATATAGGATTGCTATTCCACCAAACCCTGTATGTCTTATCCTTTCTTCAAAATTCACTTTTAGCCTATTGTCAGAGCGTGAGAAAGATTTAAACTGTGGATGCAAATTGTCTAAGAAGTTGCGTTGCTCCGGAAGAAGCCAGTGCTCAGTAAGCACTGCAATATCTACCTCATTAAGCAAAGAGTACAAGTATGGTGCACCATACATGGCTCCTTTTACGTTCCATGTCATCAGGCGAAATTTATGACTAGACATTTGTTGACTTAAAAAATTTCAACACAAGTATTACAGTGACTATAAAGTAGTTGACCATAATTTATGCATATGTATGCGACTTACTGCCCCTTTACATAGTTCCACCTGAACCTCTTGGCGTCCTTATCACCGTAATCCTCATACCATTCTCTTGCCCATACAAAATTTGGCCAAAAACCTTTCTCTAAAACCTTCTCAAAGTCTAAGTCATCTACCGTGACTAAAGCAGTATACGTATGTATGTATGTATGTATGTATGTATGTATGTATGTATGTATGTATGTATGTATGTATGTATGTATGTATGTATGTATGTATGTATGTATGTATGTATGTATGTATGTATGTATGTATGTATGTATGTATGTATGTATGTATGTATGTATGTATGCATGCATGCATGCATGCATGCATGCATGCATGTATGTATGTATGTATATATATATTATGTATGTGTGCATGTGCATATGTATATGCATACGTGTACATGTGTGAGTATGGATATGTAAAGATGTGTATGTACGTGTATATTTGATTGCGTATGTATATAATTATTTGTTTGTATATGTGTGTGTGGGTTGTATGTCTGTATGCGTGTGTGTGTATATATATATATATATATATATATATATATATATATATATATATATATATATATATATATAAGTGCATATATGTGTATGTTTTTGTATGTATTCATCCATACGGGTAGTTATATGCAAAAGCACATGTGTCATATAGAAAAAGCGACAAATTTAAGTGCACTTTAATTTCGATAACAATGGAATGCACATACAATAGTTTTGAAGGTGGATGGACCTGTGAGTTTTCACCAAAGTCATAGTTTATGATGCATACAGCTAAACTTAATACTTAATGGAAAGAATAGTCACTTACATTATTAATATTACGTCAACACTATGATGATATCCATTTAAGATAACATCCGCGATTGTTAAAAGAATCTGCTTAGTAGGAGGATTTATCGTTGCCTATGTGTGAACCAGTAATACATATAAGAGGCCAAAGATAATCAAGATACATAATCTATAAAACACATTCATATGATTGTCGCAGCTAAGTAAACATATAGTATTTCGCATATATCTTTGTGTTGTTGTTAAAACAATGATTTTGATTGCATTGCAATGTAAGATAATGCCTACATTTCTCTACCGACATTGGCATCCTAAACGAACAATTTAATTCATACACTCACGGGTGGTAAACAAATAAACCAATTTCAGTACCTTTTAAGCAGTATCATGTTTCTACCAAAGCTCTTAGCAAAATAATGAGATCCAGAAGTATTGGATTTTATTGAACTTGGCATCAGCACGTCTCTACGAATCATAACACTACCTATAGCTGATTTGTCTATCCAATGTTTTTACGCTTAACAAAGACAGCTAAATGTTTTACGGGGTGGGAATAGGTGAGTATGCAAAAGTACTTAAAATTTGCAAAATGTTTAACTTTTAATTGCCATTATAAATGAACAGAACGTGTAAATTTATGTTTTTCTTTATACTAGAACTGCATACAAAACATAAAGTCATATTCAAACTAAAATCAAAATAATGACCACCTTTCCGGTTCCTATTAAATATTAGACTCACCGTGATCAAAAAAGAGTATGGTCACGATAATGCTATACAATCAAGCGTATAACTGATTGTCACGATAATGCCATACAATCAAGAGTATAACTGATTGTCACAATTATGCCATACAATCAAGAGTATAACCGATTGTCACGATAATGCCATACAATCACGATTATTACCGATTGTTACGATAATGCCATACAATCAAGAGTATTGACGATTGTCACGATAATGCCATAGAATCAAAAGTATAACCGATTGTCACGATAATGCCATACAATTAATAGTATTACCTATTGGCAAGACAATGCATTGTAATAGAGAATATGGCTTCGAAGGAAATCGCATTCATTCCTTTAAGAATCTTTGTTTATTAGATTAATTATGTTAGACATTAAATGTAAAAGTCCTTAAAATAAAACAATAACAATCTTGTATTTGTACTCTAATTTTAATGAATGCATTTCATGGCGAAATGTAACATGTGCAATAATCATGTTCCCCTGTAAGTGAAAACTATCTCTGTCATCTTAATATTCAAGAGGGGAAATATATACATGTACTGACTAAATGATTTTAGTTTACTCAAATAAACATAGAACAAGCATTTTACGACCACGTGGCCACAACGCTAACATTAAAGTATGAGCATGTTCCTTTGCTTAAGTTATGGGACTGGTCATTATTCCTTTCTCTCAAAAGTCTAGCCCACCACCCATCCCCACACCCTAGTTTTATCAAAATTGTTAGATACGGTCAGATATTCCATACTGTGTCAACTACATCTGATTATGTCATTTCAGACCAACTTCTTTCTTAAATCACGAAAAGTTTCCAATAAACGTTTTGGTTTCCTGCGATAAACCATATGTATTTCATTTTGAGGAAATGCCCTGAATGGTGAACGCGTGAATTGACTCATGTAAATGCTTTTCATGGTTTCTTTGTTGCTGCTAGGACTTTTTATATCTAATCTACGGATGTTGAATCATGAATGAAAATAAGATCTTGCATCAAGCCTGGATCTGCCTGTCTTTAACAATAGCTTCTTTGTTGTTTTAATTGCTCCGAGATCGTATCTAAACTGCATACGAATAAGAGAAATCGAATTTATAGTGGCGAAAATAATTTCATTCTTCATAGTTCATGCACCACATTTTACAACTATACATAGATGTATTTTATTATGCGCTAATGGCAGCTGGGTAATGTTCTGCGTTTATTACTTTTATTTCATTATATATTATAATTTTATTTAAGAATCAAGTGGTATTATATTTCATAGATACATGACATCGTAAATAAGGCAAAGCTAAAGTCCCTGCAAAAATGTCACGCTCGTATGTAACACTGACAACAAAAGTGGCTGTGTTAACATAATTCAACACGTGACGTGGGCAAATAAAAACTTAATAGCTTATCACTAACATTGAGTGATTTCTCTTTTACTTTGGAAGAAAATAGTCCAGAAGGTGTATGATGTTGCCATTGTCAGACCCTATATATTTGGTGTAAGGTTCGGCATAGAAACGTTTAACTCTACACTATCAGACAGTATTATCATATATTTTGCATATATGTTTTGCACATCTTGAGCATTCCACGGGAAATCCTTCCTGAATGTTTACATATCTGTACTCTAATTGTTTCAACAATATTTCTTTAGGGTCTTTTTATGCTCAGGCCAGCACGTTCACGCAATGCAGGCATCGAAGGCAGAAATCCAAGTGATCAGATTGGAAAATATACGAAGGTATTTACGGGTGATATTCCTGCAGTCTTAGGATCCTTAACAGATAGTACACATGTTCATGCAGAAATGATGATCTAATTGTTTTAATTCTTTCTGACTGCACTTTGTTTTATACAAATTAGATTAAACTTTCCTGGCAACATCTTTAATTTCATCAGTGCATTCTCAATAGAAATGTCTTTTTAATTTGAATATTTGTCTGCAGTTTATAGAGAACTTGATATCCCAAAGCAATATAAATGTGTGTTATTGAATATTAATAGCTGATTTCCATTTTAATGCCACATTGTTACTAGAATAAAACTTTAATGTAATTATCTCGGTCCCTAACATGATAAAAATGAATGAATATTAGTTTCTTAAACACAAACATTTTTGTTAAAGACTGGTTCAAAGTTTTGATAATATATATTGACGAATCTTCTGCAGAAATATTATCCATATACTGCTCCCAGAGGAGGTAAAAGAGCGACAGAGTTAAATAGAATGGTATGTTGTTGTCATTAGTGGCTGTTTGCATGGAAAAATCTTCCTATCATACTATCGTATCTATCTATATATATATATATATGTTTATATTAAAACTGACTATCCTTGAGGCATTCTTGTAATTCAGTTGTATAATTCTGTACAAATGTGTCTGTCGAATGAATTTATTTTCTCTTCTTCTATTACAATCAAAATATTGCACGGTACAACTTTGTTCTGGACTTGAAATCTAACTTTCTGCCTCATATTTCTGACATTCACTATATTTGCTCATGTCAAACATTTTCAAATCAACACAGATAGTTTCGTCTTATGGTATGATATGACAGTTCATGCTGAAACACGTGTACCACTACCCTAAATTACGAAAACGTTTGACGAAATATTTCACATAAAATATATTATTTTGCATGTTATAATACCAATACATGCATTTTAATTTCGTGGATCGGGTCTTAAAATCTTTTTCTTGATTAATTTCCTCTAATCTCAGTCGTACGATATTCTTTATTATTTTTATCATTTTTATTTCATTTTTTATTTCACAGCTGGTTTCTAAAACAAATAGTAAACGTGATTGAATGAAAAGATTGCGACATTCAAGTCCCTTTTCAGGAAATATTGACAACGTTTGTGGCTGGTGAAACAATTCGTCTTGTAAAGAAGGCTTAGGAAGACAAAAATTGAATGAATTAACAACTTACCGTTCCCCTTGATTGGTTTCATTTTACTATTGGTTTCCTTTTACTATTGTTTTCCTTTTACTTTAGAGAATAGTAGTTTAGAATTAGTACCATCTTACCATTTCCAAACTCTGCTAATGTTGTTATATCGTTTGCCATGTAATTCAAGACTATACAATATGGTCAATAGACGTGTTTAAATTATATATTGGTTTAGTAACCATTAATCATTGAACGGGAATGTTTACGTACCGATGGTTTAATTATTGTAGTACTGTTTATTCAGGGTCTTTTTATGCTCATGCTAGCACGTTGAAAAAACATATGCATCGACAACAGAAAAAAAAATGATCAGATTGGAAAATTCGCAAAGGTACATATGTGGAACCCTGCTGCCGTCTTTTAGAGACGTTGTATTGCTATATTGTTCAGTCAATATGGGAAATATGCAAAACACATGTAGCTGTTGCTCAGTCGTTGTTTTAGTTTGAATGTCCTCTTTTACCTACGCTACTATATTATCTCGCAAAACCGTGTTTTATTTCATCTGTAAAAATATAAATAGAAATGTATTTGAGTACATCATATTTCTGCCACTTAGAAACGGATATTTCGTAAAAAAATTTTTTTATATTATATCTATAAATATCTTAATATAATATCACAATACTATCAGACGCAAACCTGAATGGAATAATCTTAATCTGTGACATCATCATAATGTGTAATAATAGACTGGTTCAAAGTTTTGATAATTATAATGACAAATCTTCTACAGAAATATAATCCATATACTGCTCCTAGAGGAGGTAAAAGAACGGCGGAGTTACATCAAATGGTATGTTGCTGTAATGCCTGTCTGTTTGCATGGTACAATCGTCCTCTAATACTGTCTCATCTTTTTGCAACTGGCATTCTTCGACCCAGTCCTGCAATGCACGTGTATTATACTGAGTAAATAAGTCGTCAAATCTTTCTCTTAATTATCTTTCCTCTTACTCTATCACTATTCAACCATTTTGCAATTTAATTATGCGTGACGAGACTGTTCTGGTCATTGAATCTATTTTGTACCTTATATTTCTAACTTGCTATGCTATCAACATAATAGTTCGAATTATCTGTTTGGATAGTATAATATTTACTCTAATGTATGCTTACTCGGTAAAAGGAGTATTGATATTGTAGCTGATTGCATGTTTGAAAACTGTCTCTTTCTCTGTCTTTCGCTGTCTGTCTGTCTCTCCAAGTACACAAATCCGGCTGATATCCAATGAAACATCTTTGCACGTCTATTATCGCTTTTGATTAATAAACCTTTCACGATATAGTTCAGAACATAAACAGTTAAATAACAAGCAGCCTGTCATGTTCTTCATTAAAACAGCAAAAAATAAAATAGAAATAAATACATTAAGTCTGACGTATCGCTGATTGTTTAGTATAAAACATATATTTTGCATATTTTACAAATATGGTACATGTTTTGAATCATATCTCCCGTAACAGTTTCAAAATGCATCAATAAGTACAAATTCTATTGCGTTGACTTTGATCTCGTGCCTACACTGGCAAGCTATATATGGGGCACACATTTAAAACGACCATCAGCTTACCTGTGGAATATTACAGAAATCATACTTACAACAAAACAATACAAATGACAATTATTTGTGTATATATTTAACTGCGTGACTTAGTAGGCAGGTAAGTAGTATTTGATTGTACAGGGTTTGGGTAGCAGTCCTTGGCTTGTTTAGATCTCGGTACCCGTCAGGAATCGCATATTTATTTTAATAAGTATGCCATAATTGTAGATAAGTAATTGCTTTCTTCTTGGCAAATCTTCATATTTTGTTTCCTAAAGTAATTGTAAATCGTAAAGCAACATCTTAAGATTTCATGAATAATTAGATATTTTATTCTTACAAATCTAATGAAAAAGAACATATCATTCCATGAATAAATTAAACAAAACAATCAGGAAAGAATATTATCTTAAGCATATACATATTGCAATAATGTATTCCTATTTTCTCTTTTCTTTTTCCTGTTTCCAGTCTCTTGTTGTTCTATATGAGCTAAACTTCCTACGTTTAATGAATCAAAACTAAGGTAGCGACATCGAGCTATTCGTCCGTATTACAATCAGTTACCTTGATTCTTCTAATTTACAAGATGTGTACGTGAAATGCACTATTTATGGTGTGATGTCTGCGTATATGCATTTGATTCTTTAGTTTATAATCGAACATCGATTTTCTTCATGTAAAAAAAAACTCGTCCGTCACACAGACTTTATTTGCATCAGAAAAGCCTCCATGTCAGGGATATTGGACCCGTATCCTAGGAGTAGAGAGAAATGGCATAGTGGATTACCCTTAACGTGAGTATGAGATTGAAACAGTAAGAAACAAATGTCGTTTTCAGAGTTCGTCTCTTTTTAGTAAAGAGCTTCCTTCTGGAATAATTGTTAACATTTCTAAAACAACAATACAATGAATCCTCTTCATTTAAGTGGATCTTACGAATATATTAGTTACAAACGCTGCGAGAGCCAATTACGTATATTGGCATCAGGAATACGAAACTGCAAACTTTAGTACCGCTCTTTTAAAAATTGACGGAAACATAATACTTATTAAAATATCGCAGTTTATTTTTAATGTATGTTTGCAGTAAATACTCTGAGATTAAATTGAGCTTATTTATATTATGTTTGGTACATAGGTTACATTGTTTATCCACGACCCCACACCGGAAGGGTAATACAATTGAGATTTATAGTGTTTGATTTCGTTCATAAAACTCTACTTGTTGTCACTCGCCTTCGGAATATTAATGTATTCATATTCCACTTTTGCTCAGACTTCTGCATGATGTTGACTAATTACTCTCGTTTTTGTGTATGACACTTGGTAAACAATGTTCTTTCTCAGCATTTTACCTCATATAATATAATTTCTCTCTCATATTTTATGTTGTCTTGTTTGGAACAATCGCGCAAAGCATGCACCTGGCCGTTTTAAGGCATAATCACATACAGGTTTTGTTTAATGAAATCTGTATAATTACGTTTAATAACATCAATAGAATAACTATTTACTTTCATCGGAAAAAGAACTATTAAACGATTTTAACATTTACAGATAATATGAATTCAAGAAACGTATATGTTGTATATTAATTCCTGCTTGAATAACATATGATGACACCATTACTGAAGTGTTTTCACACAATATTTGTTGTTTAAAATTGTCCATATAATGTATGTATTACCGCAATAATATATATATATATATATATATATATATATATATATATATATATATATATATATATACATATATATATATATATATATATATATATATATATATATATATATATATATATATATATATATATATATATATATATATATATATATATATATATATATATGCCTGGGTCAGTATATATCATCATATTAGTCTTAACTTGGATTAATGTATTTTGCTGCTGAAACACAAAATCAATTTGTAATAACCTACAGAATACACGAAGAATGAATGAATGAATGAATGAATGAATGAATGAATGAATGAATGAATGAATGAATGAATGAATGAATGAATGAATGAATTAGTTAATGAATTAATTAACTAATTACCTAATTAATTAAGTAATGTAGGAACGAATGAAATAAATAAACTACGAATGAAAGCAATTAAATAGCTCATTTAAAAATAGTCTTGCATCTAAATGAATGAAGTAACGTTGCTTACTTTCTCACTTGCTATGTAACCTTCTGTGAACGAGTTAATTTTCCTGAAGCTGGCAATAACGAGTCGTACCTTTCAATATTTTTTATTATATATGTCTACGTTTGTACAGGGCTACAAGTCTTACCTTCCAGAAGAGGAGAAAAGAGCGGTACGTTTTCTTTCCTTGGACATGCCTGCTTCTTAGCAATATTAATGCATGGACGGATTAGTCTTTTACTGCAATATTCTGTTCTGAAAATCTCTTACATTTATTGCGTTTCTCATTCTATTAATTATCTCAATGCTTTTCAATATGTAGAAAAGACATCTTCAAGATGGCAACTGTTGGACAAATAGATTATAGTCACACACAGAGAAGATTGCACTTTTGATAATTGCCTTGTATTTGACAAATTTCGTTTTCATCTGCGACGTCATTAGAACAACTGTAAGATGTATATTGTCAAATAGCACTTCAAATCTTCAGAGGTTCATGTGTGTTCTATATTTTGTTGTCATTAATATCATTTAATCTAGTCTTCTCTCCTTTCCAGTAAAATACTATCTTTTCCTTTTATCTCATAATATAGTCTTGCCTTGCATGTCTTTCTAATCTCATATTACATAGCATGTAATGACGAGATGTTTTTAAACATGAAGACTCCATTTAATGCAAATAAATATTTTCGACACAAAGAATTGCAAAGAGACTTAATTATGTTCTTTGAAATTCGACGTATCATCCAGGAAATAAGATTGGTGAAATACCTTAACTTTTCATGATTGCCGTTCCGTCTTAATGTATCTTTAATATTTTGGTATGCTGTTGTTTTTTTTTATAGTTTTTCTTGCGCACCGGCCAATCTACGGCCGCAACACAGTCTGAAAGCGACGGGGTATGTCCATGGATGCTCTGCATGTTACGCAAAGATTGCATATTTGATTACTTATGTAGCAATGTCAACTATTATTAGGTCTCTTGAAATACGACACATATGCTCCTAAAACTCCTTTATTAAGTTATTATTAAGATATACTTAGTGTGTAATTATAGTTATGCATATATTACACATTCTAATGTGTTATATTGGCAACACCTTAAATGTCGTTGATATGGAAAATATAAGAAAATACATTCTGGTTTATTCGTCTTTTTATGAACATGTATAGCACTGAACCTTCATAATGAAGTGGAAAAGTTGACATTAAAGTCTTAGAACAATATTTTTGTAGTTTATAGTTTAACAAAACAACAATTTGTGCAATTAGCATATGCCAAGCCTGGATTCTTACGAGCTGTAGATTAAATAGATGCGTGTAGTAGATGACATGCTGAAAGAAAGGTACCAAGTCAAACTCATGCTGTGTTATTCAAAATAAATTCAATTTGATTTAGCAAAGATAGCGTCCAATAGAATAAAAAATAACATTATAATTAGCAACGTGGCTACATGTTTGCCAAAAGACATATCGTACAGTTTATACCCTCTCATAAAAGTTATTCTGTCTTCACCTCGCATGTGTCGATGCATCTTTGGTCATGGATTATAATAGCGAAAAGACTATCTTCATCTTTATCTTTAGTGCTTACAGCACGCTACATCTAATACAATAATATTCAGTTTAAAAAGGTTTGATCAATTTTTCCTCACGTATCGAATATATACATTTAATACCATCCTGAAAGTACCGTAAGTATCCTACTCGACTGCCATTGGACAAACTTGTACATCTTAAACAAAACAAGTTTCTTAGTCAGTAATTGATTTTAAATACTCTGTTCACGAGATAAATAATTGGATCAAAAGGGCAAACAAAAAAGCAATATGTTTGGCTTACACCTTTCACCAGTAGTGTTGTCATCATGACCAGAACGATTGCTACTATAAGCGCTAGACATCGGAAAGTCTTGAAGCCTATATATTGCATGCGCTGTATTAGATGTAGCTCTTAGAATACAATATATATAAATATATATATATATATATATATATATATATATATATATATATATATATATATATATATATATATGCATACATATACATAAATATATATGCATACAGATATCTATGCTAAATATATATATACATATATATATATATATATATATATATATATATATATATATATATATATATATATATATATATATGCATACATATACATATATATATGCATACAGATATCTATGTTAAATATATATATATATATATATATATATATATATATATATATATATATATATATATATATATATATATATATATATACACGATTACGATTACGTTGTATGTTACGTAATTGCAATGTAAACTTTGGCTGATAGGAATCATTTTCAATCTTGTGCCGCATATAAAAAGAGTTTTAGTCAGTTACGTTGGCAAGAACTTGAAATGAACTGTCGGTGTCAGTTGAATTATTTAATTTGATGATATATCCATGAAACTTTCATTATTCTGTACAAGTAGCTTTCTCGATCGAAGTTCCCCTGTTATAGTGTCACAAAGCACTTTGTTACAGAAAAACAGCATCTACTCTGCAACTGTGCATATTCATCTGTAAATTGTCCGTATGCAGATTTTTGTCTTAAAAGGAACTGCTTTCCTAGACACATACAGGTAACTCTCACGGTTCACCTTTATATACTTCACAGATCAACGTCATCTCTGTTATATATATAACGATTGTGAAATAAGGGCAAAGTAATGCATGTCTTTAGTGGTTTAAAAGGCAAAATAGCAATTATTTTAATGATGGAGAAATGTTTACATTTTCGGTGAAATGTAATTGAATTTTAGATCTTTTTGTCTAAAACAAATGAACATTATCGTTAGACATTTCTCGCATAAATGAACATTATCGTTAGACATTTCTCGCATAAATGAACATTATCGTTAGACATTTTTCACATAAATGAAACTTTAGTATTTTGTTTTCGATCTAAATCGTCATGTACTTTTTATACACTGGGCATCTTAGAATATTCTGTTAATATTCAAGCAGTCTTTGATAGAAACGTGCATCACTGACTTATATAGTAATACGTACAAAATAATGGTAGGTTGAAAGTGCTGAAATGGAATTTAGTGAGATCTCGTTGGTGCTTGTCAAGTTTGGAGAATATTTTTGCAGAATTACATAGTTTAGGGCTCATATTTGTACAATGTTGGTCTCAATAATGAGATTATGTTCTTACATCAGTATGCAGATTTGTTGCACCATCTAGAACAAATTACGAGTGAACAAAAATTGCAGCAATGAAGTTAGTGAAACTGATAGAAAAGGTAAGTATACATCAAAAATCCACGAAATGATGCAATGTCCTATAGTCGGCTTTGATTGCGACAAGAATGGTATCTAGCTTATCTTTCTCAATCCCTAAGACGCTAAAAAGACGAAAGGTACATCTGCATTATTTACATCTTCGGTCGGTGAGTGAACTATCCACTCCTTTCCATCAAACCTGTGGCAAATTATAGACGCAGCGGAATCTGGTTGACAACGTCAGTGCATACGGAACTTGAACTTTGGATAGTTTCTGTTTATGTTATGCTAAGCAGTGAATTACGGTAACTACTTTTTGTACCACAGGACATGCAAAACCCTACATTAAATGGTATAGCTACCGACTATTGTGTGCACTATTGGTGATCTTTGAAGTTGATATCTAAACTAACAGGAGACAAAAGAAACTAACCAATGAAATAGGAAGACACAAATGGCACTGATAGAACTAGACACATTGGGGCATTGATTTATTGGGGCATTGATTTACTTAATGATCTCAATAGCTGGCCTTTACCGATCACTGCCATATTACTTATGTCAGAGGGGATTTTATTATCGGCCTCGGCCGCCGAGGATATATCAGAAGTTATCACTAGTTTCAATGGGTCGGTGGTTTCTCTTTCGTTCTTAATCGTGTGTTTAAGATTTTTCCATTGGCAATGAAGTGGCTAAGGAGCATCGTTTAAGCTCTGTTATGAGCAATGTAACTACATGCATATGTGAATATTCCTTGTACGGATCTACGCAAACACGAACTAATTTCGTACTACTTTCGGTATGCCAACTTCCTACAATGTCTAGAAAACACGTGTAAACACAGGAAATGCGTGTAATTCTATCAAAGACATCTAGAGTTAGTTTGTTATATCATACTTGTATTATGCTCCTCAATTCCTTTAAGGTAGGTTTTTTCTATGTTTATTTGATATTCTGCAGATTTTGGACGAGATTTGGAAAGTAAACGAACTGAAAAATATTTATTATCAAATCCATATAGTGCTTCATCCATCTGTTTAACATTAATGGAAAATGTGACGACTAATACATACATCTGGACCCCGTTAATCTTCCTGAAAGAGCATGATCTATTTAATGTATACGATTCTTTTTAAAAAGACCTGACATTCACAATAATTAAATATTCATTTCTTTGAATTGCTGAATGTTTAAGGAGAAGATATGTTTTTTTCCCAAATTTTGTTTCGAAATATGTGACCATTTTGTTGAGAATGCACTGATTATTATAATAAAGTGTTTGTCTTCTTAAATTAATCAAAGATGGAACTATGGCATTCGGGTATACAGATTCATCGTATATAAAATGGAATAGTTTATATGTAGTTCATTTTTATTATGTTAGGTATATTTGTTTAAATAATTTTTTTCTGCTCTCAACCCATTACGAAGTACTAGGAATTAAAATGTTAGCATCGCTTGTCCAAATCATTAAAATCTGACATTTTCTTAGATACATAAGTAGGAGAGAGAACAACTGAATATCATGACCACTCTGAGGTCAGGAGTATGACTAATGAAACCTGCAACAAGATAAAATGGTTGGCTATTTACAAAGCAAAGTCATGGGAGATAAGAGTTGACATAAGAAAACAATTAAATGTCCAGACGTTGTGCAGACATCACTTCATGCAGCCATCGTGATTTAGTTTTAGACTGCAGCGAGGATTATTTGGGTGAACATGACTTTCCCATGGGAAAAACGAACGGCACATGTACATGCAATGAAGAGGTAGTCGTTCCAGAAAACTGTAGAGCAAACGCATGGACAACGTGGCACTTCCAAATGGAATAATGACATAGGTGATTTCCTACACATTCTGTCTGAAAGATGCCAATTGCACTAGGAATAAGACCAAGAACACGGATAACACTTTGCCGACCCTGACCATGGAAATATCAAGAATGTCACGTTCTAACAGGCGTAAATGTGAAGAGTACACCTGGCGATCGCCAGAGGTAGGCAGTGTCAAGCCAACATTGCTGCCCAAGACGACATACCTTAGAATTAACGGGAATTCGGCTAGTAATATATATTTAACCTCAGTACAGCTATTTATCAACAAATGTTGGTGGACCAGAAAAGAGTTTTTTCGTTTCCAAAGAAAACAAATCCTGTTATGTTTGGTATTTGCGATCATCGAAACAATTTGTCCAGTGTTTTGCTCATTTTGACCATTGCTTCTTTGGTAATTTTATTCATTGCTTATAGAATGCAAGGCAATATTTGGGACACGTTGAAAATATAGAGAATATATATTTAAATGTGTGTGCCTCAAAGAAATGAAGTACTGCAAAAATAAAATATATTTGTATTGTGTCTTACCTGATAACTTTACCCAGAAACAGGATTTTCTTTACGTAACGTGTTTAATCTGGATTCGCATAATTACTATATTGAATCCATGTAGCCAATAAAGAAGAATTAGCAGTTATATAGTGTCGGTAATATTTCAATGGGTACTAACACATTTTAAAGTTATACGAGAGAAAGGATATATCCAATTCGTTTATTTCCACCATGTTTATGTATATGTCTATATCGATCACTATGGACATTCGTGTAGTAAACAGTGAAATTATCAAATATTCTGTATCAACAGTGTTGAATAACATAAATGTCAACGTGAGCAAGGGAGAGTTCAATTACTTGTCTTGAGCTATTGACAGGAAACATCTCAAACAACGAAATCGCAACTAAACATGACAGAAAGAAATCTATATTTTTAAGTCTTTCTGTCGAAATCAATATCTGATATTTCCCATTTTGTCTTACCTCCACCAAGCGGTTGCCGACTCTTAGCCAATGTCACAAAAGCCACCGATGGGTTTGTTTAGAAAGAATAACACCTTAAAAATAGTCCATGTTATAACAACAAAGTAAAGTCGTCTTTTTTTAACTCACGCTATACTTAATCCCATTACTGAACACGCATCATTGTACGTGTTACATTGATAGAACATGCAAAATACGTCTTATATTTCTTCTGTTTGCTTTTATTAAGATCTGTTAATTTACAAATATGGCAGAGTTGAGGGCTTTTAAACCGTATTTGTATCCTCCTGACGGTAGAATCACCCAATTTTTAAACTCAAGTAATCACTAATTATAGGTAACTCAGGCACTCTCCTTTCCAGTCAAACATGATATTTTGGCTTTGAACAAATCTGTTTGGAGCCCTAGCAGTTTTATTGATGGTTGAACAGAGATGTTACATCTTCTAAATATGCTGCAGATTTTGGCATCATTGTAGGCTGCCAATTATTTTGTGCTACACGAACGAATTCGATGAATGTGGACTTTTAGAAGACGGTACATGCCGCATACCTGGGGTGAGGTGGAATAGTTGGGGTGGGGTGGAGAGGCAAACGGGATTGCCTATATTTGTCTGAGGATGCATGCATGTTTTATCTATAACAGATATGTTATTATATATAGTAAATATAAATAAAATTAAATTGATAATACTGGTAGTGGAACTACATTGTCGTGTTACAAAAGAGAATATATTAAGTTTTAATTGTCTAATTTCAAATCCAATTGTTTACTTTTCTATTATATTACTTTACAGTCCTTATATACATGGTACATTGATTAACCTATATTGTTTTTTTATTTTCTTACCTATTATTTGCAACACATCATTTTTACCACATATACTCTATTGTAAAACCAAAAACAGTATATTGTTATTGCATTTGCTACCATAACTTTTACAATATGGACACCATTATATAATACGTAATTGCATATTAGAAACTTTGATATGAGTATAAATACACATTTATGACAGCCGAAGAAACAGGTAATATTACAAATTATGGTTAGGTACGGGTTCCAGATATCTTTTATTAAAACCCATATTTCAAAGTTTATAAGTTATAAGTACGTGCATCATGAAAACTTTGACCTAATATTATATATACATTGTATGTTATTGTTTTTCTCCATAACAGTCTTAGTTAAGATAGATTGCAGTTCAAGTCTAATTGCTTCATTTAGAAATAAGGCACGGTCATTTGATGGGTTATCGTTCTCCAGCAATATTATTGGCAGAAATATTTCTCTATGATATTATATCAATAGTACCAATTTTTTTTTATAAGAAAGAGAAACTTATCAATAATTAGATCTGACAGGCACCAATATAAGGTCATGTCGTGTCGAAAGTCTAATCCACAAATTTAATTACAACTTGCCCACTGATGAAGTGAAGAAGATCTTTCAAACATTATCGTTGTTAACAAGGAAACGCACAACTTTATCTGCACGAATGATGAAATTAAGCAGATGTGGAATTACAAAGGTCAAATGAACATAAAAGTATTGATTCCTGTCAGACCTACCCATTGATAAGTAGTTATTACTTATAATAAAACTGGAAGAGATAGAGCCATATCAATGTAATGCATGCTGCATACGTTACTGGGAACTATACCCATACAATAAGTATGTTTACTCTTTTATTACGTAATCAAGCTGGAAGAGATAGATCCAAGAACTATATATATATATATATATATATATATATATATATATATATATATATATATACAATAAGTATGTGTTTACTTTGAAAACACAAAAGCTAATCTACCTGTTTTAATTGGTGAATCAATATTTTTGCATTAATTCTCAATTATCATATACATCTTATAGAGAAAGGTCTCGCTAGATAGATATGATGGCCTAGTTGTCACGAACATTCCAGACATCCTCATGAAAGCCTGTACAGCAAGTAAACATTTCTTTATTGTTTTTGTTTCCAGGGCTTCTTTGTTTTTCCAAGATTGGGTAGAGCAATGGTGAGTAATTGTTCTCTCTCTCTCTCTCTCTCTCTCTCTCTCTCTCTCTCTCTCTCTCTCTCTCTCTCTCTCTCTCTCGTACGCTTTTCATGAATTGAGCATCATATAAAATAATGTAAACACATATTTAGCTAAGTCAAAGGTAAAACATTTTTCTAACAAACCAAACAACACTTATTCATATTCCGAATTGACTGCAACAATGTTTCGCCCAATAAGAAACTGAATCTGATTGAAGAGAATATCTTTCATATTAGCGAGGAGTTTCAAGGATAACATACGTTGCTCTAGGTTGCAAGTTTGGTCACTGGAAATTGGTTTTCACAGGAGTGTGCTACCCTGGTTACAACATCGTTTTTTGTAATCTCTAGTAAGGTTCCAAATCTAACATTTAATGTTGGATTGCATATTGTATGATATATTAACGGACCAGTTAAATTTGTATTTGGTAATAGATTCTAACTGGCATGGAAATATAGGAACTAAAGACTTTCAACAACCACGACACACGTTTTTGTTGTAAACAGGATTGATAATAATTGTTGACTTAAGACAAGTTTTTAAATTAACATTTCAAAGAGTTTTGTTTCGTGCATTCAGAGTTTCGCATTCCCTAGGCTTGGCAGAGCTAATCAAATCCATGAGGAACTTTGCTGCAACGGATATTGTATGAGTCCCGCCAGATGCTGTGACGGGTTCATTGAGGGAAAAACAAATTCAGAAGATCTTCCTTTCGTCATATGCTATCCAGCCGTAAATGGGGTGAGCATAAACTACAGATGTAATTTATGCATACTGTTCATAGCAATTTCAAAACTTATAAGAACGTGATAATCCCCTCCTCTTTGAAAATCAACAACAATCAAGTAATAATAATAAAATCGATCCAAAACGAGAAGTCGCATTGTAATTTGGTTTCAAAGTTGTTGTAGTGAAGAGGTTATTTATATTGTGAGCTTCAATATACAAATCGTTTAAAGTCATAACTATATCAGAACTTATTTATATGTATCAATGTTTTCTTAATTAGCTCAGCTTACATTGATTTTAGAGAGTTTCGAAAATGTTTCTTAAACACCTGAAATTCGTTTAATATTTTCAAAATCAAGTACGAAACTTCATCGTATGGGCTCCTAAAGAAATATTCTATTTTTCTGCCTTTTCTTTTATCTGCGTATTTTCGATCTACAGTATCCACTAAATAAGGATTTATTCTCATTGTTTGTATTCTTTAGAATCTCTTAGGATATGTTCGTCACTAATATTATTACATGTTTTCTTTCGTAGCAAGTTTGCGATTATATCCCTTTTTTCCTGATAGACCAACAAGTCTAAACTATATCTTCCGTGTTATATAACCGTTTAGGATAAATGCCTTCAATATATCTTAAATATATATTTTTTTCCAGGTGCCGAGTGAAATCATGGGAAATTAACAATCAACTACGGTCTATGATAATTAGTCCGCTGTCGACAGTTTACGTTCTTTGTTGAGAATTGACATGGATAAAAGCACTGTCCTGGATCGGGTGCAGGAATACATTTTTATATTTTGTCTACTTCAAACTGTTCATTACATTCTTGAGATAAAGCCTATATTCACAACTTCAAACCACCTTGCACGGCCATAGCATGTTTATTCCGACCATGTCATATATATTACGATCAAGGTTAACTATTATACATATATCATTAAAACATCAGAAAGGAAAATTTAATAGTAGTGCAATGAACGCATTTGGTCTCAATCAATATGTATATTTCTAATATATACCTCCAAAAAACATATTAAATATACTGGCAGACTTTGCAATTACATGAGATTGTTCAACGTGCACATTCTTGCATGCTTTAAAAACTAGTAAGGAAAACTTTCTTTCAAATTAGATGCTTTTGTGAAATATTCTGAGATAGTTATTCATAATAATTTATGATATACAAAATTTAGTTGAAGCCAAAAACTGTTAGTTCCTTTAGTTCCTGAAATTACAGAATGTACTCTTAACTTTTGTGGAATTTCAAAATATTACATTGCGTTTACGTGGTTTACAATTGTATACTAACTTTTGAGGAATTACAAATATGTTTTTCTCCACCAAATATATTTAACTACCCTGGAAGTTCATATTTTAATTTATGTGCGAGAATCTAGATTAAACTTTGTTTAATGCCAACTAATTTCAATAAATAATGGTATTTTGTTAATAAATATTTCGCCTTTAAGTCATGATCGTTATTGTTTTCCACGTTATATTTGGGCACATAACACTATATATGCATGTTCAATAGCACACCAACTTACGACATGACAAGTACAAAACACATTTTCACATATTTATAAACATACAGACTCTATGTATTCAATATACACCCCACCCCCACCCACCAACAAAGTCACACACACGCACACGTATACATACATACATACATACATACATACATACATACATACATACATACATACATACATACATACATACATACATACATACATACATACATAGTGTCTTGTAAAAATTTCGCAGAAAAGTCTTTCTCAATTTGCGGAATTGATTTGTTTAGTAGCTGAGGTGAATGTCGTAGAATTGAAACCGATTGGATTTTTTATTAAATGAATAACTGAAGCACAATATGTGAATGATTAAGATGTATTAACTTAATTAGTAAATAAAATATATGAAGAATAAATACAATGATTCTCACACGCCCTCAACATACGAATGATTCAATCACTCTCTTATAACAATCACACATTCAAAATAAACCAATTATATCTATCTGATATACAGATTCAAGAAACCTCAGTTTGAAATAATAATATACGCTAAGATATGTACATAATGTATAAACTAGGATTGAGATTCAAACAATCTCAAGTTTTCAAATACTTTTCAAATGTTCTGCACTGTCAGTAAGATTCACAAATCTCCTGGAATACTACTAAGATTCAAAATAATCTCATGTAAATACCAATGTACCAGTTGAGACATTTGGAACCAACATATGCTTCTTAACCCTTGTACAGTCGCAGAATTCATACACCTATAAACCGCACAATTTTACCACGTCTTTTTGGTTTGCCCTCACTTGTATCGACTGCTCGCACCTTTCTTTGATCCACCACATATAGTCAGACATACATATACACACGTACAGCGAGCATTCAACACCCTTGTATTTTCTACATCTATATTCGTGGTTCCACCACATGCACAGACATACGTACATACATATAGACTGCTCTACGCTTCTGCTAAACTCAGCTTAATCTTATCGGCAACACTCTTTACACTCATTAGCTCATTAACTCGTTAGCCTCGTTACACCCGTTAGACTCGTTAGACTTATGGCTTAGAACAGTACGTGAAACGTGCTCTCCTCGAACAGATCCATGGTGACCAGTGGGTCGGTTATGAATTGATCTTTCTTAAATTCATAGGACAGTGAGTAATATTCAGGTTAAAATTACCCGTGCATATCGTGATTATAATGTCCTTCGCCGCAAGTAATTTGTTTCGTTGCTGAGCAATGGCGGAAGCGGATCTCATGTCAGTAAAAACTATTAATGACAGATCTAAACTGAACTTTTGTATCACGGAAATCTCATGTGCTTATCACACAACTGACTAAGCAGTATGTTTTTGTACAGGAAAGAGACAAAGTATGGCAGACGGCATACATTTTATTCCGGTAAAGTTATTCAAAGACTTTTTGAAAGAAAAGGTGTTGAGATAAGCATGTGTATAATTGACAACAATAACAACAACAACAAAAATAATAATGATGATGATGATGATGATGATGATACGCTTTGTGAAATCAATTGCCAACATTATGAGTGGCACATTTCTTGCATGTAAGAAGCAGATTGTATTATTGGCTCGATATCCTTATTTATAATTGATCGTCCATTCCACCCCATTGTCAAAACTTCGAACGCCAGTTTCAGGCATATATTTTTAATTTGGCAACGCATGTCTTTGCAATTGAACGACCCTGAATATGCGTTCTTGTTTGAATTGACTGGCACGTACCAAATGGTACTTAAGAATTTGTGGTCTGCAGTATGGAATAATTTACCGTTTACGGTTTAGACGTTCTTATGAGTCAATGTTGATGTGCTCTCTCTCTCTCTCTCTCTCTCTCTCTCTCTCTCTCTCTCTCTCTCTCTCTCTCTCTCTCTCTCTCTCTCTCTCTCTCTCTCTCTCTCTCTCTCGGATGATCGTTGTTAATATCAGCGCCATCTGAAAACTCATTCTGCAATATTCTGTGGAAAATATTTTACTAAACGGCAGATTTATCGGAGGCAGATACAGTGAAATGACCGTAAACTCAAAGATGTTAGTTGCGAGAACATTCTAATTAACCCAACTGAGAAAAAAAATATTTTCACCCAATATGAGTGCGCTTCTCAAAACTACAACGTGTATTTGCATTTGTGAATAGTTTAAAAGATATAGTAATAATTCAGTTTTTATATTTTTTAAGATGTAGGTCATTATTGAAAAATTGTTTCCAGGCTAGATGTGTGAAAAACAAATGTTAGGTGTGGGATATGGGATGATAGATTGAAAACCGTATTCGAACTCCAGATCAGCCATAATATAATAAATTGCTATGTAATAATAATAATAATAATAATAATAATAATAATAATAATAATAATAATAATAATAATAATAATAATAATGAGGACTTTGTATAGCGCCTAATCTTTAGAAGAGCTAAGCGCTTTACAACATCTATAGTGATATGACTACACTAGAGAAAAACAAAAAACAAAAATAATGAAATCGGAAAACATAAAAACATGCTGAAAATATTTAAGGTACAAAAACATTAATAGGTCTCTAAGTTGGTTCCTGCAGTCGAACAAGGTGAGTTTTAAGAGCACTCTTAAAAGCGACCAGCGTGTCTTTGTGCCTAATTTCAATGGGCAATTCGTTCCACATCACTATGTAACGAAAATTAATTTCTATATGTACGAAAACACAACACGCAGAGTGGAAAGACTTTCCCCAGACCAAAAATGAGGTCTTAAACTACTAAATAAAGTATATGATACTGTTAAATGTTATTTTATAATGTACAATATAGAATTTCAACTGAATTATCAAGAATCGTCATGAAGTATGCAGGGATTTCCCTTTCCATGGATGAAATTAAAAAAGGTGTAAGAATATTAAGATGCAAGGTCAGCATGTAATCGTATAAGCCCTAGTAAATAAAGTGTCAAGGACTATTTGTTCTTGAACAGCGCAGGCAATATCCCATAATACTTAGTTTAATAGAGCTAGTTGCTGCTTACGACATAAGGTAGTTATATAGGGTCTTTCTACAAGTCCCAATCAACAGGATGATTGCTGGTTATGCTGTCTGAAACCCAGTATGTCAGAAACGGATTCGTTATCCAGTTATCAACCATCAAGATAAATGATGATGACTTCTACCATCATAAGGAAGGAAGTGATAAATAAGACGACGATTCTTGGAGCATATGCTATATTGGTAACAGAAAAACGGAAAGGCAAACAACATTACAGATACACATCTACAACATACAAGAGGTGGGGAAAGAAGCGACTTGGTCGATGAATGATACCATACAAATTACTTTTGAGCTAGTTTCACAAGTTAAGCAGTATATTGTATCGCTTTCACCAAAACGGTCAATACTTTAGCCTGAATATCATTGGGTGAAATATATCGTACACTAACCATATCGCTTAATTAAACCAATGAGAAAAACTGTCAGAAAAATAAATTGCTGTTAACAAAAGTTACATTTGTCTAAGTTAAGGAAAATATTTTTCGGGGAAGGGTGAAACACGTAACAAATTTGTCTTGCTAATATACATACAACATGTGTTACAAATGATGGCTTTGTAATGCCCGTATTTAAATCGTTATTGGACTATGCCGTATGCAGACAGATATAAGTTTGGCGCATGAACGAATACGATAATAGTTTAGTTTCAAGCGTAAAATAATGGCCTCTACTCTCAAAGTCAGTTATGAAATATTTTATTGCCTAGTTAAATAATACCATATTCTGATGGTACAATATATCACATTGTTATTTAAATGTTTTAATCCCCAGAATATCTTTAGGACTATCAAAGTTGGACAATTTGTTTTCACAACTAATTACCTGATCAGTGTTAGCTGACTTCATAAATCAAAGCACAACATAAATACATGAAACGCACACTAAATATCATTGAAAGCACTTAACGACGTTTGAATCTAAATGATTTTACATTTTATATGGATGTTTTCAAATGCCTCACGAACATTTTTGAATCTGGAATTCCGACTGAACGTTAAATACGTACTATCATCTTATTTGGGGAATGAGAAGAAATAAATTGAATTGAAGAAGACATGAAATATTTGCTGCCTTATTAGGCTGCATGCATATAGCTCAAAACAATGTTTGAAATAGGTTTCGAAAATATTATTTTTGATACAAGTTTCTTCTTGTGTTTCCTATGAGATAAATATATACGTCGATAGTCATCACATAACACATTATTTGATATACATATCCGCGATATTGGATCATGCGGAGAAGATAATGTTATAAATGATAATTTATGTAGCTGAATATTTTAAGCGTATTGCTTGAGATGTATTAAGGATAACCAATTTGGTGGCTTGAAATTATTTGCCACTGTGAACAAACATATATTTGCAACAGCGGATGTGAATTATGGTCGAATATGACAAACACCAATATAGAAGAACTTGAGCTATGTCAGAGATATGCAGCGCGACGTATGCAAGATTTCGATAAATATTCGCCCGCAGAGGCAACGCGTAGTACCTTAGGACTCTGGTCAATGGAAGCATACATAGATAAGATGAAATTGTGTTTTTTCAACCGGCTGTGTAGGGGCGATTTGACTCTTATCTGGAAAAATATTTTCATTTTGCGATTATGTAAGTACTTGACCAACCCACTAACACAGACTGGGTTTATAGCAGATATTGACAAAATATTCAAGAAATATGGTATGAGAAGTGTTCTCTTAGACTATGCAGTAAGAGTACAAACCGAAGGTGAACTTGTTTGGAATCGGTATATTATTGATAATATTCAAAACCTCGAAGAATCTACCTGGATTACAGATATTGAACTAAGGAGCGATTTAATTCACTTCAGAAACCTTCATTTGGACTTACAACCAAGCAGTATATGGTTTCTTGGGCGTAAATTTCCATCTATGTTATGGCCTATCTCTGAAAAAGTGAAACTATATGTCATGCCTGTTGGAAATGTTATGATATGTAAACTCTGTGGAAAAGAGACTGACGACTCAGACACACACAAATAGACACATAGACAGACACATAAACAGACAAACACACACACACACACACACACACACACACACACACACACACACACACACACACACACACACACACACACATACATACATACATACATACATACATACATACATACATACATACATACATACATACATACATACATACATACATACATACATACATACATCTTGGCATCCGTCCGTCTACGTGAGACGATGGCGTAGCTCCAAAGTCAGCTGTTCCTTCTTTCTGGCTCTCTTTTGAGCATGCTTCCTATTTCTGTTTTTGCTAACTCCCTGCATGACAGCTAGGCGCCAGATGGGACGGTCATTAGCAAAGCTCTCCCATTCGTTGACATTGATGTTGGCCGTCTTTATGTCTCTCCTGCAAACGTCTTTGTAGCACAGGCGTGGACGTCTAGTTGGTCGTGTACCTTCTACTAGTTCCCCATATAATATCCTTAGGGATGCGGCCCGGGTCCATTCTCTTGACATGGCCGAGCCAGCGTAGGCGCCTCTCACTGAGAATGGCGAACATGCTGTTGATGTTGGCGCGTTCTAGAACCTAGTTGTGTTCAGTACTTTGTCCTGCCACTTGATGTGCATAATGCGCCGCAGACATCTCAGGTGGAAGCTGTTGAGTTTTCTCTCGTGACTTGCATAAGTGGTCCATGTTTCGCTGCTGTAGAGGAGTGAGCTGAGCGCGAAGGCTTGGTAGACACGCAGTTTGGTCTTCTCGGTGAGGTTGGGGTTGTCCCATACCCTCTGATTAAGTCTGGCCATCACTGCAGCAGCCTTGGCAATCCTACAATTCACCTCATAATCAATTGAGAGTGAGCTGGCGATGTTTGACCCGAGGTATGTGAAGTTCTCGACAACTTTCAAGTTGTATCCATCAATGGTGACGGAGGGGAGTCTGCATCTTGCGCAATGACGTTTGTTTTCTTCAAGCTGATGGTCAGTCCAAATTCCTTGTAAGCGTTGGAGAGGCGGCATACGAGATGCTGCAGTACATCTTCTGTGTGGGATGTCAAGGCTGCATCATCGGCAAAAAGCAGTTCACGGATGAGTACCTTTGTGATTTTAGTCTTAGCACGGAGACGGGCGATGCTGGATGTTGAACAGCTTTCCGTCAGCCCTGGTATGTATGTACACTCCATCGCTGCAGCCCTTGAAGGCATACTGGAGAAGCATTGAAAAGAATATGGCGAAGAGAGTCGGCGCAAGCACACAGCTTTGTTTGACTCCGCTGATTACTGGGAAGGCCTCTGATGTTGCGCCATTGAAGCACACTGTGCTGTGCATGTTCTCGTGGAATGACAGCCAATCTTCTGCAGGATTCTGAAGAGTCCGCTCCGAATGACCAGGTCAAATGCCTTCATCAGGTCTATGAAGGCGATGTAGAGAGGCGTCTGCTGCTCATGACACTTCTCCTGCAGTTGACGTAGTGAGAAGATCATGTCTACAGTTGACCTGCCAGCTCGAAATCCACACTGGGACTCTGGGTAAACGCGGAAGGCTATGATCTGCAAGCGCGCCAAGGCAACACTGGCGAAAGCCTTTCCGACAACACTGAGGAGGGAAATGCCCCTGTAGTTGTTGAAGTCGCTAGGGTGTCCCTTGTTCTTGTACAAAATGACGATGTTGGCGTCACGTTTGTCCTGTGGAATGTATCCCTGTTCCCAACAGAGGCAGAGGAGTGTGTGTAGCGGCTGGAGCCGCGTTGGTTTCCCACTCTTGAGGACTTCAGGCGGAATGCCGTCGCTTCCAGGAGCCTTCCCACAGGCAAGGCAGTCTATGGCTTTTCCGAGCTCTTCCAGGGTGGGCTGTGTGTCTAGCTCCTCCATGACAGGCAGGTCTGGAATGGCATTCAGGGCAGTGTCACTGACGTTGTTTTGGGTTGCATATAGCTCGAGATAGTGTTCAACCCATCGCTGCAGTTGTTTGCTCTGGTCTGTGATATCTTTACCTGTCTTGGACTTGAGGGGGGCGGTCTTTGAGATGGAGGGGCCTGTCGCCTTCTTGATGCCCTCATACATTCCTCTTGCATCCCCGTTGTCGGCAGCTGTCTGTATACTGTTGCAAAGGTTAAGCCAGTATATGTTGACACAGTGGCGGGAAGTCTTCTGGGCGTTCTTCCTTGCATTCCTGAGTGCTTGCAATGTTCTTGGGCTAGATACAGCCTTGTATGCCAGGAAGGCTTTCCTCTTTGCCTCAGTCATGGACTACATCTCCTCCCAGTTTGCCTCATACCAGTCGGCATTTTTCCGTTCCCTCTTACCGTAAGCTATGATGGCTGAGTTGTACAAAGAGTCACGGAGATGGGCCCACTTGGAGTCAATGGTGTCGTAAGGTGTCACTTTGGTGAGAGCTTCTTGCATATTGCAGATGAACTGCTATGTTTTCTCTGGGTTACTTGCACAGCATGTGTGGATGCGAGGGTGGCCCTTCTTCTTGGCATGGTGCAGCTTCTTGGGTAATATTCGCACCTTACTGACCACAAGTCAATGGTCCGTGTCGCAGTCGGCACTGTGGTAGCTGCGGGTGATGAGGACGCTGGCCAGTTCCGTACGCCTGGTGATGACAAGGTCTAGCTGGTGCCAGTGTAGTGAACGTGGTTGTCTCCAAGACACCTGGTGGATCTCCTTGCAATGGAAGAAAGTGTTGGTCACACATAGGCTGTGAGAGCAGCACATCTCCAGAAGTCTCTGTCCATTCTCGTTGATCTTGCCCCTACCATAAACGCCAAGACAGGCGGACCAGGCCTCATGGTCGGCTCCCACTTTAGCATTGAAGTCTCCTAGCAAGTAAAGGGTTTCGTTTTTTGGAATACTGGATATCGCCTGGTCCAGAGCCTCATAAAACTTGTCTTTCTCTTCGTGGGTAGAGCGGAGGGTTGGAGCATACACGCTGAAGATGTGGACCTGGCTTAAGGATGCTGACAGCCTGAGGGCAAGGATTCTCTCAGTACCTAATGATGGAGATTCAATGAAGGCAACTAGCGTGTTCTTTACGGCAAAACCTGCACCGTGCTGCCTAGGTTCATTTGAGGGCTTACCCTGCCAAAAAAATGTGTAATTGGCTTCTCTGATGGTGCCGCTGTCAGCCAGTCGGGTCTCCTGGAGACAGGCAATGTCGACGTTCAGTCGGGAGAGTTCTCTGTCAATGACGGCAGTCTTCCACGCATCGTCAATCTATTGCAGTTCATTGGTCTATCCAGGACACATGGTCCTAACGTTCCAGGTCGCAAAACGAAGTGCTGGAGTTTTCTTATTTCTTCTTTTAGTTCTTCCTGGTGCGGAGTTTTGTGGCCCACTGGTCGAGATGGTTCTCTAAGCTCCACGCCCCCAGTAAAGCAGGCAGGCCATGGCGGGAAGCACCTTACTGACTGGGGGCTACCCAGCTTAAGGCGGGCGGTAGCTGTCCAGTGAGACCTGATGATCTCCCCCACCGTCAGAAGTAACCCCTGGCGCCAAGCTCTACGCCAATCGAGCTTTGGCTTAGAACCGGTGAACTGCTACTTCTTGTTTTGTGCCGACGTCATACGACGACGCTGGAGTGTCCTCTCCAGTGGAGCTACGAAGCTTGGGCAGGGTGATATGGAGAATCAGCTGTTGCCCATGCAGCAGATCCCCGTTCTCCACACAGCTAGTGTGCCCAAGGGAACGACAAATGTCGATACAGCTTGGCACCAACGGCGTCGCAGGAGTTGCCGGAATGACATTGAGGTCAATGTTATACCGCCTTCGGGACTCCGTCTCCGGATTTTTGTTAGGGTTTACTCCCTTACCCGTTCACATGAGTGTGTATAGTCGCAAGGAAGCAGAGGTTTGGAATCAGAGTTTTCCTTCTCCTAGATGAGCTACCATCCAAGATTTACGAGTTCCATCTACCCGAAGCAAATGGTTTTAAGGCCCGCCGTCACCCCTTCTCCTGTTGGTGGATAACGCGGTCCGCCAAACTTCAAATCTAAGCCACTCGTGAAGGCCAGGAGCTGAATTTCAGTTGACAGAGGCGATCAGAGACGCAAGACATATCGAGGATTTCTGAAATGGGGCGCTTGTCTCCCACTCCCTCCCCGGCAATGTCAACCTTAGACCACATACATACATGCATGCATGCATACATACATACATACATACATACATACATACATACATACATACATACATACATACATACATACATACATACATACATACATACATACATACATACATACATACACAAACAGACACATACACGGACACATAAACAGAAACACACAGACATACATACATACATACCTACCTACCTACCTACCTACCTACCTACCTACATACATACATACATACATACATACATACATACATACATACATACATACATACATACATACATACATACATACACATAACAAACCTACCTACCTACCTACCTACCTACCTACCTACATACATACATACATACATACATACATACATACATACATACATACATACATACATACATACATACATACATACATACATACATACATACATACATACATACATACATACATACATACACATACATACACACACAGACACATAAATAGACACACTCAAACAGACACACACACATACATACATGCATGCATGCATATATACATTGACACACACACACACACACACACACATACATACATACATACATACATACATACATACATACATACATACATACATACATACATACATACATACATACATACATACATACATACATACATACACAGACACATAACAAACCTACCTACCTACCTACCTACCTACATACATACATACATGCCTACATACATACATACATACATACATACATACATACATACATACATACATACATACATACATACATACATACATACATACATACATACATACATACATACATACATACATACATACATACATACATACATACATACATACATACATACATACACACACATACATACACACACATACATACACACTGACACATAAATAGACACACTCAAACAGACACACACACATACATACATACATGCATGCATGCATATATACATTCACACACACACACACACACACACACACACACACACACACACACACACATACATACATACATACATACATACATACATACATACATACATACATACATACATACATACATACATACATACATACATACATACATACATACATACATACCTGTTGGAAAAGTTATGATATGCAAAGTCTGTGGAAAAGAGACTGACGACAGAACGAAACATCTTATCTTAGGTTATGAAATGCTACTTGAAGAACGAAACGTCTTCTTTGAGAGGGTGATTGACACTTTAGAGGTGAGATACGGGGTTATTTTATTCAATCAAGAAGACGATATACTATTGGAGGCACTTCTTGGAAGCAGAGTAGATTGCTTGTCGTCTATCGACAATGACGTATGGGATAAACTCAAGTTGGTAACGGCAAAAAGCATAAGCTCATTTTACAATAAAATGCATGCCCTACTCTCAAAGAACATATCATAACAGCAATATACAGTAGTTAAGCTAAATAAATAAATTAATTAATTTTAAAAAAAAACAAGCAAAAACAAAAGGCTATCCTGTTCTTGTCAAATTCCGCAATTTTGTTGTATGACAGATCACGGAGATATAATTCTTTCTGTCTTATATAATATACGAATGTCACATTTTGCTATATTTTTCATTTGAGAATGGTTTCATGTTCTTCCACATGTATATATATAGATGTGTGCATGTGTGTGTATATGTGTATGTGTGTATGTGTTTGTGTGTGTATATGTATGTGTGTGTACATTTATGTGTGTGTGTATTTATGTATGCATAATCACATATGTCATGTAGAAAGAACTACATTGATAATTACACTGGTATACGTTTCACCATTTTTTTTAAATACACTTTTGTTGTATTTCATGATTTTTTATTATCTTGAATTTGATTAATCTGATGTAATCTCTGTTGAAGAGGAAATAAAGTCAGTCAGTCAGTCAGTCAGTCAGTCAGTCATACATACATACATACATACATACATACATACATACATACATACATACATACATACATACATACATACATACATACATACATACATACATACATACATACATACATACATACATACATACATACATATTTACAAATTTATTAAAGCAAGGTCATATGCATTCCTATCCTTGAAACTATCTCTCAATGGTTGTTAGAATTTAATACTCAACTGGGTAAAACAGATTACATAAATAATTTCGTAAATTATCTTCAATTAGGCAATAATGCAGTTGTTAAACACTAATATCGATTTAATAATAGAAACCACTAGTAATCATGGAACTGCTTAATTCATTACCACCGAAAAAACTAATTACATTATACAACAATTCACTGAATAACAATTATTGTCGGCAGATTTAAACTGAACACAACTGACAATAAAATGATCCAGAGCACGCCAATCACAATATATATCCAATCAATTTCACTTCGTACAGTCAAAACGGTAATTCAAGATACCAGAATTAGATAATTAACCTGTCATGTAATTTTCATCTGAACTTTTATTCTTCCATTTACTTGTTATATATATATATATATATATATATATATATATATATATATATATATATATATATATATATATATATATATATATATCCGTAACACACTAGTTTGTTGTTAGATTTAGTCAAGTGCTTTCTTTATTTCGTTTATTTGAAAAGAGAAGGTAGGGATTTTATTGCAAACGATTAAAGATTTAGTAGTAGTTGTAGCAGTAGTAGTAATGGTAATATTAGTAGTAATAGTAAAATCAGTAGTAATATTAAAATCAGTATCAATGGTAATATTAGCAGTAATAGTAAAATCAGTAGTAATAGTAAAATCAGTAGTAATAGTAAAATCAGTAGTAATGGTAATATTAGCAGTAATAGTAAAATCAGTAGTAATAGTAAAATCAGTAGAGATGGTATTGTCTCATTATTTGCCTAGCCTCGTAAACGCTAGACATTATTCAACTCATTCCATAAATAAATTCAGTGTTAAAAACTACACATAACGTAGAAAACGACCACTAAAGCCAATGTAAAGATCAACAATACTGAACACAATGTTTAACTTAGTTCTTGAATTTGTTCAATATTAAAAGCACGATAACAAACAAGACAAGAATGAAGAAAGGAAACAATACGGATGGTAAAGAAGAATTGTGTTTAAATGTCCGCAAGGAAAAACCAAATTCATTGAAATATCTATGTTGCTGAGTATATATGGCATTGTCGTACGACGAATTGTTCATCATTAGCAAAACAAACTGTGATCTCATTTAAATGGCTGACGTCAATAAAAAGACAGATTAATATATTTCATCCAAGCAATTTATATCTTATTTTTGTTGGGTTTAGAAAAAAAAGTCGGTTTAAATTTTCTGACTCCAAACTAAATGACGAAAAGGATTAATATATTTGTTTATTTAACCGTTTTATACATCAGCTTTCAAGAGAGCGTCGCCATTTCTGTAAGACATGTTAGTCATGTTGACCTTGGTAAAATACCATGAAGACAGTTTTATATTAAATGAAATAGGACATTTGAGGATGAAGGAATTAGAAATAAATGCAACGTAATGAAATTTTGGTATTGAAAATTTTATGATTTTAAACAGTTGCTTCTCGGCTATTAATAGACAGGTGGACCACTTTCGTTAAATCCGGTCTACCCTATATGATGTTTGAGCTCCTGTCACTGTATGACATAAGTTTATTGGAAATTCTATATTCAGATTAATAAAGTCACGAGAACAAATACCATTATTGAATAACTAACGTTATCGCACATACATCTGTTAATTGGATAAATACATTTCTACGTAAACATGAACTCTCTTCATAACCAATGATTCGGGATAATAGTGTGGTTGTTTTAAAATTGAACAGTGTCCTACAAAGCTACAACCAAACTTGTAACATCAAATTTGCTTTCTGACTTACTTTTGGATTGAATGTTTGCCAAAGATCCCGTCGTGATAGAAGGTGGTATTCAGAACTATGAACTAGACCAAACATGCCTCCAGTGAGACACGATTAATTCGAAATCATGTGTGCGATTAGTACAATGGCAGATACAGAAATAAAGTTGATTTCTTTTATAACTAAAGTAAAAGACAGAACATCATCGACAAATGAATCAATACCGTTTTCACGAGACTCAAAACTTGATTCTTCCACATTGAGTTTTAAAGTATGTTATATTGCTATATAGAAACCGGAGATAAGTTGACTTAGAAAGGGTTCTAACTTAGTAATAGAGAAAATATAAACAAATATAAACAAATACGGAAATTCTCACATTTCAACGCCTTTAAATTTGAATACTGACAATTAATTGGGTCGACATCGAATGCAATGTTAATACTGTGAAACATTTATGTATCTTCATGATATTACCCGCAAATCACGCTTACGTCCTGTGCATGGTTCAACCATTAGTAAACGTTTAAATTGATGCCACTGTTCTGCTGTGGGGCTTCCTTCTGATGCCAAATTTCACTGTAGCCGTTCTTCATTACAATCTTGCAGTTTACGTTCCATAGTACCTGTACGCCAACACCGTTAAGTAAAACGTGCTTCAGTTTGAGACCTCAGTTACGATTTTATGTTCATCTAAATAACAGAAAGAAATAAAACCAACAAGTTTTGTAACAAATACTTTAATTACCAAAGTTATATATGACAATCCGAGAGGAACACACATTATCATCAAGTGAAATCAAAACAATCCTGAAATGGAAGTAAATCTTGAAATGCCTTCTGGTAATTGTCAGACGTCAAAGTTTGCCACAGTTTGGAAACCAAAACTTTTTCTCTTGGCATTAATGAAGTTTCAAGCTTTAAACTTTTGTAAAATATCAAACCAATAGTTATATGACCTGTTCAGTCTTGCATTATTGTTCTCAAGAAGTACAAACATCAGAATTACCCAAACGTTTGAGACTTGGATGGAATGTAGTTAAAACGTTGACGACAAGGATAGCAATAATAAGCAAAAGAAAACAATACTGTAATAAATAAATTGCTGGGTTATGAAAGCTAGCAAAAAATAGTTAGCTTCCTTGTATTTTCGATTGTTATTGTAACAAGGATGCAATAGTTACGGAAACGTTTTGCATGGATAATAATTTCATGACAAAAAATACGTCGAATCCGAGTAGTATACAATTAAAAAGAGCGAAAGAAAAACGATTTTAACGAGAATCTATGTTCTACTTGCTACACAGTGATCAGGTAGGTGTTATAACCCTATGGTCAGAAATTTAGGTAACGGAAAAGAAGCGAAACAACAAGTATTTTAAATCCAAAAGACAATTCAATTATTAAAATGATCAATGAAAAATATGAAATGAACTTACAGTATTATGAAGTAAATCCGAATTATCCTTCTTAAGTTCTATGAAAGTCATAAATAAGTCAAACGTTCCTTATAAACTTCAACACCAGAATAGAACGGTCACGTTGTCAAGACGGCGACATCGTGAATTTATTCAAATACTTCAAAACAGTTCCAGAATAATAATATTGTCCAAATAATTAACACTTTCTGTTATCACTGAACAGTTTCTCTCTATATATACAATTTCTAAGTACAACAACAAATACGTATAGAGACTTACAACAGGAACACAAAAAGTGTGAATGACTCAAGACATCGGAATGTAATTGAATACGTAATGCTTTTCTTAAATACACCATATATTGTTACTGTACTTCGCAATAGACCCTATGTGCAAACATGTACTATTTATTTTGATGAAGCCAGCATATTCACGTGACCTCGCGGAACCAATGGAAACCACATAATTATTCTCTAAACTTCCATATCCCAACAGTGACTGAAAGACTACGAAATCGGCGTTCTTTCAAGTGTTATTATTAGAGCAGTATCACTCATTGTCAACACATACGTAAACATCTATTTATAAATACTACATAATTTGCGTTCTTACCAAGGCCAGGTCATGTACATTTTAACACAAGATAGTCCATACAGGTTACAACCATGAAAACAAATGATAAAAATGAAATAAACACCAGGAGTTACATTTGGTAATTTTACCTGCAGTTGAATAAATGGCAAATTTTAACAATTGTTTCTTCAAACAAATCTTTACAAAGAATATCGTTTCTCATAAATGGCAAATTTTAACAATTATTTCTTCAAACAAAATCTCTATATAGAATATCATTTTTCACATTCATAAAATGTTTGGTAACGTTTATTTTCATTGATGGAATGCCAAATGCGTTATCCTTTGAAAGCCACTAGTTTTATAGTACCAGGTGTCATTCTCATGTTCAAGTTGTCTTTCTCAACATAAAAGCGCAAAGGCTGTGACATTTACAGCACCATATTATCGCCGTACCAGTCGTTCAACTTGTAGTAACAAACTTCATTTTCTTCTTTTCTTGTCTAATACTGGCCACACACAATAAATATCATTTGTAATTGCTCTGTCCTTTCCAGTATTATTCATTTTTCTAATTGCACGAACCTGGAAATATATTCAACAGTATTAAGCAAAACAATTGTATCACTACGGCTCGATATGATTGTCACCTTGTCATATGCATCATTCATACAAGTTTGTTCATGGCTCTGATAACTGGACTAGTTAAGAAGGAATACTGTTATTTATGTCGCATAAAGGTTCAAACACGTTCGCTTTGTGCTGAGCATATATATATATATATATATATATATATATATATATATATATATATATATATATATATATATATGTGTGTGTGTGTGTGTGTGTGTGTGTGTGTGTGTGTGTGTTTCTGAGAAATAGCCATGCTCATGTTCCTATTTACCTGTTGGTTCTCTTCCAACATCTTATATATGTATATTTTAGTTAAACTATCTTTTGTGTTTTCGTGAATACTATAGTAAATGATTTTAAATTTGATTTTAATTTCACATGCACCAATAATGAAATTGCAAAATAATTGAATGTCCTTTTATATCTAATACGGACTCATTTGATGTAAAACAGACCTTTGATCATATGTATCTCGCGGTTTTCGATGTTCGTGATAAGTTTTAATATTTCATATAGTTCTCTGCTGCACAACGAGTGCCGGTAAATGTGCTTTCTCATGCTGCATGTTTGGTGCACGTTGTCTTTGGTACGGATCCATTTTGAGAACCAGTGCCACAAAACATAACATACGAAACATTTGAATAATGCAGATTTTGTATTTCGAATGGGTTTCGTTGCGCATCATATTTATCGAGTTATCAATAATTTCTAATAATATTTCTTGGGAAATCAAACACTGCGAGCAATAGTCACGCCATTTGGAACGACCGACATTATATATTTCATATCCAATGCAGTGGATCAAATGATTGTCGCATAATAGAAACCGAGAGGATTTTGGATTAAATGAATAACTCAAACACAATGTGTGAAAGATTAAAATGTATGAACTCAAACAAAATGTGTGAAAGATTAAAATCTATAAACTTAATTAGTACAGAAAAATATATGATGTATAAATACAATGATTCTCACAAGCTTGCTAAATACAATTGATCCAATCACTCTATACTAAGATTCACACATTGAAAAAAAATATATTATATCTATCTGATATACCGATTCAAAAAACCTCAGTTTCAAATAATAGTATGCACTGTAAGATATTCACATAATTTTACGTTTGGACTACCATTAAGATTCAAACAATCTCAAGTTTTCAAATACGTTTCAAATTGTCTGCACTGTAAGCGAGATTCACAACTCTCGTGGAATACAACTAAGATTCAAAATAAATCTCCTGTAAATGAAAATGTGCACAAATGAAACAACAATATGCTTATTGACCCTTGGACAGTCGTACGATTCATACACTGATAAACCGCACAGTTTCACTACGTCCCTTGGGTTGGCCCTAACCTGTATAGGCCACTCGCACCCTTCATGGATCCACCACATGTACAGTCAGTCATACGTAAACACACGAACAGACAGCGTACAGCACCCTTGTATTAGCTACGTCTACAGTCGTGGCTCTACCACATGTACAGACATCCGTACATACAAATAGACATCTAGATAGCTCTACTCGTCAGCTATACTCATCAGCAGCTAAACTCTCCAGACTCGTCAAACTCGTTAAACTCGTTAGCTACAATAAACTAAAACTGGTAATAATAATGAGTTCAGAGAAATGCTAATACATTAAACTTTTAATAGAAACTTGGAATTCACAGTTTACAACGTTTCAAATTTGCGTTGTAATAAATGAATCAGTACACGATATGACAATACAAACTCAATAAACTTTGGATATCAAATGAAAAATAAATTTAACACTCCCCCCCCCATGGCTTAAGAACACAATTGGAGAACTTGCACTCCTCGACAAGATTCAGAACGACCAGCGTGTCGGTTATAAATTGATCTTGCTTAATTCAGTAGGACAGTGAGTAATATTCAGGGTACCCGTGCATATCGTGATTATAATGTCCCTCGCTGCAAGTGATTTCCGGCGAGATATATGTTGGTTCCGTCGCTTACATGGAAAAAAAACTCTTGTTCACCCTTGATAACGTTGTAAGCATGCACAACGAAAAATAGGCAATTATTTCAAAGGCATAACAATTTTTTTTTTGGAGGGGGGTGTGCTAATTCTGTGACAGTGATAAACACCCAGGCTGCCCAACACTGCATATTTTCGATCTGGCAGCCGGCTCTAACTATCCAACAATGGCATTCAACTGGTCGTTAAAAGTGTCAGTATAATCACCATATTAAAATGAAGAACTCAAGACAAATACACACTTTTAGTTTGATGTATCTCATTCAAGCATCCCACCTTATAATCCGGTCTATTCTTCTTGCTAACTGTCTCTTTAGGATCTCGACGCGTGAAGAGTTCCCCAACTCCGTCTTCTGATTTATCCTGTATCCTGACATACAAACGTCTATCTTGACTTTTCTCTCGAGAGTAGCCGTCAGATCATTTGCGATATTTTCGAATAAGTGTCTGTCACTCCGTGACGAGAAGTGTCTTCATTTGTGGATCTTCAGTCTTAACATTTTGACACGGAATGAGGATATCTCTTCGGGTGAGAAGTCTTTCTAAATAAAACAAGAGAGAGAGAGAGAGAGAGAGAGAGAGAGAGAGAGAGAGAGAGAGAGAGAGAGAGAGAGAGAGAGAGAGAGAGAGAGAGAGAGAGAGAGATAAGTGATCAAATTTCCAGAGAGAAGGAGTACGAGGAAGACCTAGGTGCCTGTATTGCTCGTAACTTAGCTAACCGGAGAACGTGGTTGTCGAATCAATGATATTGAGCAACAGCTCAACAAATGTTTGTTAATGAGTTCAAACGACTCGCTTGAAGAGTATTTGGACGAGAATTTGAAAGTGTTTTATTGTTCGGTATATCTATATTACGTATATTTATATTCATGACGATGCATTATAGTGGTCATTAACTAATTAACGCATTAAATATACTATTCTTTGAATGTAATTGAAATGATTGCATTTGTAAACAATCCTTAATTTCAGGGCAGTTCATCTCTACTTTTAATTCAAGTAAACATCATTTATTTTGACTGTTGGACTTACGTTATTGACTAAGTAGGTATTCCTAGTATTAATCTAAGTCTTAGAAAATACCGAGATGTGTTCAATTAAGAGGATTTATTTATTTATTCAAATTCTCACTGGAATTACCAAATTCTTAAACGTTTGTATTTACTACCTTTTTGGGAATTAGTTCGTATTCAAATTCTTAAACGTTTGTATTTACTACCTTTTTGGGAATTAGTTCGTATTCATTTAAAGAAATATATCATTGCGATTCACCAAGATTATTGTCATATCATTACATAAGTGTAAATTTCACTCAAATTAACGGTTAGCCCATTCGGGTTACTAGGCACTTAATTTTTCACATTTCTTCTCAAGAAAATAATTTTGTTTATTTTATTTTTGAAAACCTTCTTTTTGTGAAATTCTGTAACTTATTCTAAATTCTACCAGTTATAAAGATTTGAGTGACATCTGAGCTTTCTGCAATAAAGTGTCGCAACATTCCATTCATCGACTAACTCGACATACACTAACTCGACATACACTTGAAGGAAACAATCAAGTGTGAAACTGATGACTGAAAAGAATGAGTGCCTATAAACTTTATTTATCTTCAACGACTCAACGACCGCAGTGTGGAGTATTTCTTTACTTCTGGATTACCTCAAATTTAGGATAGAAAAAAGCCGTACCCAACCAGTATATAATGTGGGATTGTAAAGATCAGATTTCGTCGTTTGGACACTATTATGCGCTTTTCCTAATCAGTGCAGTCTTAGAGTTCCCGTGGGACATTTATTTACTTGATATGACCATGAAAACTTAGAAACGATCATAAAAAAGAAGCTTATTTTGCCCACCATAGTATGGCTATATTTTCCTATAGCAAACTAATGTGCACTCATCCAAAGCAAATTACATTGTTATAGTTCATTTACAATCTAGTCCGATTCCAAAACGTTGTCAATTTTGTAAATACGTTCATGTTTAATATTTTACAACTCATTAATGAGATCAATGGACTCCCTAATATATCTTATATATATATACTACAATATAGTATTAATTAAGAAAATATTTTTAAATAGGTATTTTTTAATGGTTTGCTCGAGAATCAAGAATAAAGCAATCGTTTGCAGATGCTACGTCCCGCTTTTTTTTGCACTGGATAGATCTTTATGTGATAAGACGGTCTGTTTCGTTTCGAATATCGTTATGCGGTGTTGGATATTAATCAAAAATCGGGTATTGGACGGTAATTAATGAGTGACGTATTGGAATTTAATCAGAAAACTGGTGTTGGAAAGTACTCAAAATGGACTTTGCAGGAATCAACAGAAATATGTGTTTGATACTAATTAAAAGGGTATGAGTTCAACATAATCTTAGCATTTGATCCCAAATGTCGTAGGCATGAAACGTACGTCGTAATATTCCTCCATATGTCGTCCACATCTTAAACCAACATACATTTCTAGCAGGATTCTCATTCACCTTTCACGTGTCTCCATGTATAAATGTACGCCGTAATGTTAATTTCCATTTGTCCGCCAAGTGTACTATATTACCACTATTAACAGTTTTCGATTACAAACTGCTGCGTGTATTTACAAAGCGTGTATTCGGTATTCGCTCAAGGCATCAAGGAGAACGGAAACAGTTTTGGTAGAAATTCTTATATTGTTACAAAAGTATTATAATGATACACTATGAACAGTTTAAAGGGTTGTTACCAGTCTTTGCCTCCACGTAGAGAGAAGTTTTAAGAGTTTTTCTTTCCTTGTTTGTTTTTTTTTTGCAATATTTAGTCTGGTTATAATGGGAGCAGGTTTTATTTATTATTACAATTAATGCATAAATGTCAGAGATAAGTAAAGTACTGTATGTAATGTAAGATGGTATAATTACCAGCAAATTATGTTTTGCTAATGTTTAAACTTAATCAAGCATCGCGATGATCTCTAAAATGGAGACATACGATTATAATGGGCTGAATCGTAAAACTGACGCAGGGAAAAGTTTCAATACAGGCTACTGCATACTTAAATAACAATGTAAACTAATTACCTTTGGTACAAATAATTCTTTATGTGGTCTGGTATTTATTTCGAAACTCTCGATCATTGAGAATTTGGACAGGATGCACCACTTTAAGTCCAATATTCTAAACCTGTAGACAATATCTTTAATTAATAGATGAAATATTTTTTTTTAAAATTGAATACACTTATTGAATATATCGCAATTACATTATCACAACATTTAGTTTTATGTGTTTTCCTATAATATAGCATTGCTATTTACTATATAAAGAGAGGCAAATAAACATGAATTCAGAGTTTTGGTCTCATGCGTAGCCTCCCCTATATATAATAAGCAGCATACATAGGCAATTCACATTAAAAAAATAGCGTTAATATCTCCATGTCAGGACAGATAATGTTCACTTTTCACTTTCATCATTTTCGTTAAATATATACTTTGATATGTAATTTTAGTGTCTTTTCAGTAGCCATTGTATGTTTTACTGAACAGAAGCTTACAAAGGTGGATCAGATACCTAGAGCAAACTATAATGGTCAACGTCTGAAATGTTTGGTAGTTTCGAAAGATCGTTCCAGGTCACAAAATTCACCTTTTACTTGATGTCAGTATAAATACCACAGGAAAGTTAATTCAATAATCGCGTGATGGTAACATTTGAATGTTCACATGTCAATTATGCGTCTATATTTCTAAGATGAGAAAATGTAGCAAGAATAAAATGCGAAAAGTGTTTCACCAATAGTTTTCTCCATTTTAGACAAAAGTGCTCACTAATTTAGTTCTCATAATCGTATATATTATTTAGCGAGAATTAGTTTTAGAAAATATTTAATACTTATAATAATAATAATAATAATAATAATAATAATAATAATAAAAATAATAATAATAATAGTGTTAGTAGTAGTAGTAGTAGTAATAGTAGTAGCATTTATAGATTGTCTCCCATCAGCATCAGAACAACAGCTTCTTCTTGTTAATATTATTAATCTTATTAAGATTTCTACTACGATAGTAGTAGAAGTGGTGATGGTAGAAGTGGTAGTAGTAGCAGTAGTGGTGTTAGTACAAATACACGTGAACCTGAATTGCTTGGTTTAGCGACACATTTATATGCTTGTATGTTAGCAGTCGTTGTTATTGTGAAAACAACCCATATCCTATACAAAGTTAATGTACTGACGGCAATAGTAGTATAGTGGGATACCCTAGCGATATTGGGAAAATACATTACAGACCCCACCCACCACCCCACCTTGAACCTCCAAGAACGTCTGACGTAAAGTTTTTAAAACTCACCCTATGAACGTCTGGCGACAAGGGGAATTGAACATGGAGAATACTGGGACTGTCTAGCGACAAGGGAAAGTGGAGATGTTGTATAGGAACAATATTAATGACAGGTGAGGTGACGTCACGATACTGAAGATTGGTAACAATGTTGCAACAATGGTAGTAGTAGGTTAACACGGTAAACATCACTGGGGAGTAGATATATATTCCCAAGATTTATAGAGTGATAGAACACGTACAACATACAATAAAATACAGGTACAAACATTTCACATTATATTATTTTGTGGGTATAGGCAAAGAAAGAAAACCTTTTCGAGACCTAGGAGTGGCAACATCATTACATTAACATAGAGGGCTTCACACAGATGTTCTTCTCTTCTTTAAACTTCGTCTAACTTCTGGTCCATAGATAAGGACTCTCTTCAAACAGCCTTGCCTCTCCACGTAGATCTTTCTTTCCAATATGGCTGTATCAGTCATTCGAGTGTTTATCCATGTTGATCTGACATACATGGGATAGTCCGGGTGGAAGAACATTGACGAAACGAGGTTATATGATGCTACGTTTGTCCACATCTTGTGAAGAGAACAGCTGAAGGAATGCAGTATCTTGCGGTTATTTATAATGGAAGAACGAATCGAAACGGATTGAGTTCTTTCACCATCCAAGCACGCGTTACAAAATTCAGTCACATTGCGGAGTCTGTCTTCCAATAGGAAGATTGTGGTATTTGACATCACATTCTCTATACAGACGCGCTAGCGTATGTGCGTCGTTAATCGTTGCGACATTTTTCAGTCATGACAGAAACAAAGAAGACAATGATTTGGGGTGCACCGGCCGTGGAGACGAGAAGCAATGACAGCAAAAACAAAACAAGCTTTTCTCCTTGAACATCAACAGCAAGAAGAAGAATTAAGAAGGAAAGGACAGAACGAAAAAAAAGCAGTAGTAAGATAACAAGGTTTAGGAGAGGAGGACAGTGGAAGTCAAACGGTAACGGTACTTTCAGACATTTTGGCAATTTAAGGAGTCTGAAACAAATGTATCAGACTTCATTAATACGATCAACGAGAAAAAGACCTTCCCGAGCCAAGCCTGAGATACCAAAACTTGTGATATATACCACGTCATCGACAGGAACCAGTCCTGAAGTAGCCCTTGGCCGTAAAAAAGGCTTAAGACAGCTAAAGTTGATTTCATGAGTTTGTTTTTTATTACAACACCTAACGGTCCTTTTCAGGACAAGTCACTTTTTTCGAAAAGAGATCGTATTCATTTTGCCAATATCAATAAAACCTCAAAATCTCTTTTTTACCCCATGATGTACGTGTGTGAGTATGTTAGTTTAGGTCCTTATTCTAAAAAGTCAAAACCAAGAGACACATACCTGTCTACTATCTGGTTTTTTATGGGACAAATCCAATCCAATATCACAACACAACATAACACAATACAACTTTAAAAAGTTCATATATTTCTTCTGTGGTTTGTTTTGTTTATTCTTTCTGGGGGTTTTGAAGTTCTTCACTGTCGCAGGTTTTTTTCTTTTCTTCTACCTCACTTTCGTCTCGTCGTCTTTTTTTTTTTTGTCTTTCTGAACTTGTCGTTATTCTTTCTTTGAGGAGGGTAATTCTTCTCTTTCATGTTCGGAAACTATCTCCTCCTCATTTTGCTCTTGTTGTTTCCTAAGGCAGTTTGGAGACCCATGTTATTTCTCTGATCAATGGTAGCAGGTGTCTTGGCCATTCTCTCTTCTGGCACCCGTTTTGCTTTTTTTCAATGTCTGGACATTATATAGCCCAGACCCTTTATATATACACTGGTCCGACATGACTATGTAGGGGTCATGACCTTTAAAAATTTAGTCATTTGACAGTTTGCAATCACGATGAAACGATAGCTTCATTTAGTAGAATAAAGAGAAGTAAATAAGCGTCATAATAGTGATTTATCACCTCGCACAGTATCTGAAGTCTTGGCTCAAATTCATGCTAGCGATTTTGAAGATGACATGAGTGAGCCCCAATCCAGACCCAGATAATTGACGCCCAAGCAAAGTTCACCAGTAAACCCCAAACATTACTATCAAATTCGAGAGCGGAAAAGCGTTCCTCTCAAAACTTTAAAACTACGGCTTACTTTTATGTGGGGAACAGTAACGATTTCAAGCCCAACGTACCTTTGGAGAATGCAGAGGGGTTCATTAACTCGGTGTCCGATTATTTGTTAACTAAACAGCAATGTCAAGCCAAAGAAGACGATTTTTTAAGACTTTTTATTCATCACGATTATTTGAATTCTCTCGTTTGGATCCAGTTAAGCAGCTCAGTGGAATTGTCACCTTCCATAGTCATCGACAAGATTCAACACGTGCAACGATCGAATGCGCGGTTTCACATCACCGATGGAAAAGCGACAATGTTCAATGCCCACCTTTCTCTATCCCAAAGGGCAAGACGAAAATAGGTGTTTATGGTGGACAACCTTCGCAACATCAAGACGTGTCTCTTCGAATTAACAACCCTAAGACAAGATGTGTTTTGCCCGTGTCATCGCCTTGGAACGAGCGTATGTCGACAAGAACTATACGGCAAAATGGAATAGAGACCGGAAAACTATTAACTATTGAATCGAGCCAAACAACGAAGAGACGCAGAATTCATGTTACAGCAAGCGGGATATCCAAAGATATCAAGGTGGCATTCCAGAAATATAAAAATTGCAAGAGGTCTTAGCTCCCCGCTACACCTTGAAAGCACAGCCTCAAGAAGTGCGACGACCTTTGATGTACTGAGGCAGATATTTCAAGAACGGAAAATACATTCACGTCTGTCATCATGATGAACATATCCATGCAATTACCAATATCGCCAGATTCCTGGGATACGGTTATTACTGTGAGAAATGTGACGATGGCTGTAACAACTGAGAGCATAACAAACATTGGGAATCAAAATCTGAAGGATGTTTAGCCTCTCAACTCTGTCTGGACGAAAGACAATAACGAATACATTGACCAGCTTATCAGCCCTACCTGTTACCAGCAACATTTGAAGACGCAAGATTCACAGCAGAAAAATGCTTGTCAGATTCTGAGATTGTGTCCTACTTGTGGACAAGGCTTTTCATACCAATAATGCCAAGGCACACGTATGCTCAGGAAAACAACCATGTCACATTTATCATCAAATTGTGGACTTGGAACACGAATGCTTCATTCAAAAATACCAGTCGCAATGTGTGATTGCAGTTTGATGATGATGCTAGCGATAAAACAACATCAACTACTAAAACAACTAATACTAATAATAATACAACAGCATCAGTTGCTACTATCAATAGTATCTTATTGGGCGTGTATAAGGTTCAAGATAATTGTAAACTTCAAATATACCAACAATGGCTATAAAGATGCGGAGAAAGTGGAATTTGCAGAAGTAAAAATAACCAGATTGCAACATGTATATGCTAGATCATTCGGCTAATCATTCCGCCTAATAATTGTTACGAGTGTCAGCCTTGCGAACAATGAGGTGTCAAAGCCAGTTGTGTATAACATGGCCATAAAAATTCGTTGCTGGCGCCTTTTTTTGGTTGTGTTCGATTCACAGGTAAGTGAAGAATTGCCTGTGTTGGCTTAAAAGGAACATCAAGGTGGGTCGTAAATCAAACCTTGCAATGTCAACAACAATTAAGGCATATTTGTGTGTTGATTCACGTCTACCACGTTTGATAGTATAATGTGGTAAAATAAAATATCTGCCTGATGAACTTCGTTATTAGTGCTGACATCAAAGTGTGCCTACTTAATTTATGTAGTTGTTGGTAGATAAATTTGCCATTTTGACTGTCGTGTTAACCACGCTGCAACATCAGAACTTGTAAAACTTACTTCATCAGCAGGTTCATAATTCCCTGATCAACCTTTCCAATATTCTCTTGCGCTATAATAAATTGATTCCATTATAATAATAATATTTGGTTGATCAATTACCAGCCCCATGTACTAATTTACCGTTCCTCGCAGATTTTACCACAAAATTAGCTAATGATTCTCTCAGATTTTTATTTTTGCTTAGATTTAACGAATGAATAAACTTCACATCTGCATTATGTCGTTGTTGTAAGTCATTATTTGTATATGCTACATCGTGAACATGACATGCTTGATCTTTCGCATGTATTGGATACTCTCCATGTTTTGGTTGATCTCGCACGTGAAGTCGAATATTAAGTCAAGTTTCAGGACCATAATATTTATACCCAGGCAAATGCTTTTTTTCTCCTGTGTATTTTCCTATGGAGTTACTTATCATTTTTGAATGAAGATGCCTTATCATTATTTATTTAGCTTTAAAAGAGAGACAAATATGTAAATTTGTGTCCACATTTTACACACCTGCATGTAAGTGCATGTCTACGATTTTTTGTCATGATTGTTGTTAGCAGATGCGTATGAATATGTGCTCTGCATAGAACATAATAAAAATCCATATTATTTATTATATTTGTACAACATACAAGTCATTAATTTCTCAGCGACATGAAAACAAGAACCAGTAAAACATTAATTAGCTCTACCAAAATTCTGTCAGAATGAGAATAAAAGGTACATCTCGAAGAGGAGAGACGCAATTATAACTTAATCTAATAATGAGATGGCTTAAGTGGGATAAGTTGTATTTAGTTCCACCATCCGTAAATGGTCAACAATGCTATGATGTGCTTAAAGATTTTAATTTTAAAAAAACACAAAATTGTTAAATAAAAATGGTGATGATATTATTAATTTGGTAACTGATATTGATGAAGCACTAATAAATGATGAACTTGACGGTTTTGTTAATAATTTAGTTGTTTATGATGATGTGATGCTGGACACACAATCAAATCCAGCACGAACCTGTTTTCGATGAAGGCATAAAACCACAGATGCCATTTATGTTATTCAGCAATATACAGAAATATGTAAAGTGATCAGAGATAACTGTAATATTCTAGTTGTTTTTAATGAGTCGATGCACATACTCTACAAAATATTAATCAAACCTGGTGTAGTGTTGACATAGATATAATTAAGTTCGAAAACTTCTTTTCACGTGTGCAAGGTACCCTACACGGAGTTATAACGATACAGTTATGTGATCCAAGATCGCGATATCGTATAGGTCTTAATACAAATTTGAAAAATTACAACATCAGGTAGGGTACGAGCTCAGTGAAACGTTCTATGTGTAAACGAACATTCATACAAATTGTTTTGTTTTGTTTTGTTTGTTTTTTTGTTGTTTTTTTGTTTTTTTTAAACTATCAACTGATAAAGTAACAAAATAACTAACCCAATTAGAGAGACTCTCGGTTAATTACAGGCTTCGCTTTGGCGTTATTACGCTTATATTTTTCATTTTTGTAAGAAGCTTTACTTTTAAGCTATTGAAGTTTCAGCAATAGGTCTGTTCTCCCTTCCTGTTGCTGTGTACAACGAAGATTAAGTTCTATCCCCATTTTAGGGATGCGCTTGATCGAGATGGCATTGGGTTGCGGTCGTGCGTGCAGACAGGAGATGCGACCATTTAAATTCTAGGGATGTGACATATGCAAAATTATCAATCCAGTATGAAAATATTCTTTTTCCATACCTAAATAAAAGAAAGAATTTTATCACCTCATGCGATTTGAAATTATGGTTAATAAAGGTCAATGATTATTTTTGAAAATAATTCAGCTCGTGTAATATGCGAATATTGTTCCCGAATTTTCTTAAGAAATAAGGATTATGATAACTTTTTTATAGTATGACTTAAGACAATTAAAGTAAGAACGACGTTTCGGAAAAATAATATTTATATTTCGAACTTGAATTGTCTATTGCATACAAATATGCACTTATATGAACCATGGTTCTACTAGAAGATCCATATATTTTAATTTTCTGTATATTCTCATTTTTACATTTGCGGGGGTTTTTTGTCCTGATTGTTTGTCGTCTATGTTACGTTCTGTCGTCAGAGACCCGCATCTTTTAACATAACTGTCAATATCAGTTTAACCCGCATTATGATGCATAGCTTGAAGTTCATAATAAAAACACATTTTAAATACTGAGAATTATGAGAGTACTGTAATAGATGAAACAGTGCCTTGAATGACAGACTTATTTATTCAGTTTACTATGCAAAGAATGCACGGTAAGATTGTACTTTTGTGTTCAAAAATACATTTGGAAAATCGAGTAAGCTCGATTTGCTAGTTATGGGCATCATATTCTACATATTTGTTTTGTTTTGTTGGATTTTCAGATTCTAAAGGTGTTATGATGGCGAAAAATGTTTTACCAATGGAGCCGATCTGCGACAGAAAAATCATCGTCACGTATATAAATCTTTTGAAAGACAATGGCAATAACCTATGCAGAAATATTTTTAAAATATCATTTTGTGTAGTACCATATCAAGACTTGTGTCATTGAATCTGAACTGGGTCCATGTTTCTGACATGAAATCGTAGATTTTGTTCCTGAACGTTTAATGTCATATCGATCAGTTTTGATACTTCTTTTCTCTAATTCCTATTATTCATACTTCCTTTTTCTATTACTCAAATTTTCTGTTCAATAACTCCTATTTCGTTTTATATTATTCATACTTCCTTTTCCATTATTCATACTTCCTTTTTATATTATTAATATTTTCATTTTCTATTATTCAAACGCCCTTTTCAATTATTCTTACTTTCCTTTAATATTTCTCATATTTAATATATTATTCATATTTCCTTTTCCATTATTCATACTTCCTTTTCCATTATTCATACTTCCTTTTCCATTATTCATACTTCCTTTTTATATTATTAATATTTTCATTTTCTATTATTCAAACGCCCTTTTCTATTATTCTTACTTTCCTTTAATATTTCTCATATTTAATTTATTATTTATACTTTCTTTTTTATTATTCATGTTTCCTTTTACTATTATTCATGCGTCATTTTCTTTTCTTCTTACTTTCTTTTTATATTAATCATATTTCATTTTGTATTAATCATACTCCTTTTATATTATTCATCCTTCCTTTTCTATTTTTCATATTTCCTTTTTTATTACTCATATGTCCTTTTTTCTATTATTCATATTTTTTAAATCTTATTCTTAATTCCTTTTTCTATTATTTATATTAATTTTTATTCTCGATTACTCATATTTTCTTTTTCTATTACTCATATGTTTTCCATGATTCATATTTCCTTTCTAATGATTAATATTACTTTTCCTATTACTCATATTTCTTTTTTATATAATTCAAATCTTTCTCTATTATTCATATTTCTTTTTTCTATTATTTATATTTCATTTGTTCGTACTTCCTTTTCTATTATACATACTTCCTTTTTCTATTACTGATATTTCTTTTTTCTATTATTCAAACCTTTTTCAATTATTCATATTTTTTCTATTATTCATATTTCAATTGTTCATACTTACGTTTGGCCAACAACTTTTCATTAGTGAACGCCCGTTCACGTCTTTCTTGGTACTATAAATGACCAAAGGGGATGAAACGACAGACTACAATGAATATATATTTCAAAATAATGCATCTGGCAACACAATCAGTAAATGTTTGTACTAGTAATCTGAATTGTTGGTTTTTAAAGTTAACATTCAGAAATATTTGTTTCATTTTGAGATTTGTAATGGGACATAATAACTCTATTTATGTAAATGCACATTTTATCATTTAATTAATCATTTTTGTTTCTTCGGAAAGTAATGTAATTCAGAAAGCATAAAAAGTATCATATTTGCTGGTATGTAATGGAAGTACACTAATAACGTTAAATGTGTGCAAGATCCTAATATTCAGGTTACTAGATATTCAAATATGTTATAATTTTATGAGTTTCTAGAGCACGAGATCAACCTTCTGCTGCAGTATTGTAAATGTCAAGGTAAAATCTGATCATACAGTGCAGACCACACAACGTCATATAGCAAAATGATTATCTCATGTTTTAGTACTATTAAAGCATTATTATCTCTCTCTCTCTCTCTCTCTCTCTCTCTCTCTCTCTCTCTCTCTCTCTCTCTCTATCTATATATCTATCTATCTACCCAGTAAATTCTCCTGTGATTCTAAATGTATATTGCAGGTAAATGATGGACGTGGTCAGTTTCATTTTCTTTGCTATACTCGCATTAATTCTATATTGGCTTTACAATGAAAGAAATTCAGGAGGCAAAATAATTTATGGCCAGAAACGAGGCAGTGTCGCCTCTTTCAGCGTGACTGAAACTCGCACTGATCAAACACGCCTCCAGGAAAACGTAGAGCAAATTGTGCAGCTGGTAGAGAAGCATGCTGACGTAATATGTGACCATTATTCCACAATAGACGACATCACAGAGGCAATGAGAAAAGCTGGACTTGAACAATGCAATGTAGTGTTCGGTATGCATTCCTCTCTCTCTCTCTCTCTCTCTCTCTCTCTCTCTCTCTCTCTCTCTCTCTCTCTCTCTCAGTTCTACCATCATGCCTACCAATCAACGGATTTAATATATGTTTTGACATCTCTTTAGGCAAGGAATTTACAGTATAATATGTGTCTTTCGAGTACTTTAGGCGTGGAATCTTGTTTTGGTCTACTTAAAATTGAAAGTTAAAGTCCTATGCTGATATTGATTTTGAGTCGAATAATATTGGGCTTAATACTAACTTTCGCTTGCCTTTCTGTAATTCATTGGCTTGCTTTAACAACCCAACCTAAAATCATGCCCTATACTGATAACAATTATGCATCGAATTCAAACTGTATAATACTAACTTTCGCTTGCCTTTCTATATAATTCAAAGGCTCAAGAAAAGATTAACTATTTGTAGCTCGATAAATACCGACATTACGTTGTTTCAGCGTTAACTTAGTCATATTTGGTTATATGTTTTGATAGAAATGTTCGTTTTTGCAATCCTTGATTAAACGCACTGACTGCCTTTGCTTTAATTTATCACAAATGTTGTTTTAGATAGAATCTGTATAGCCAAGCAAAATATTTAAAGAGAAAGAAATCAAAATGTATGTACATGGATTGAAACAGCAAACTTGAAGTCATATAAACATTACATACGACGGATAGACGAATAAACACACGTAATAAGGTATCCAAACACACCTTTATTGACACTTGACATTAATGCAACATGTAGTAGTTGGTGGGGGTGTGTGTGGGGGTGTCTAATACTGGTGTTATTATTGTCGTACTATTGTTAAATGCTTTACTAAAAGCAATCTACGGCGGCTTGATAAACAATGGAATCGAGTTTTTTTGTGCAAAACTAATCTCGCCAAATGATGCAGATTTGGTTCTTCCGTTTGTTACACATTTAAGTTTCATCGTCCTAAATTTAATACACTGTGTTACTCATTTAAGTTTCATCGTCCTAGACTTAGATTGACTTTGTCTACATTATAGTAAAGATAGCATAGACCTTTATCTGCCAAAACAAATACTAACACAGAGAAAAAGTAAACTTTTGATTCGCGTTTGGAAAACAGCAACACATGAATAGATTAAATGTATGTATCGTAAGTGGAAATTATATTAAAATGGAGGTTAAACATAGGATACATGGACTATGAGAGGAAATATACAGGATGCATTTAATTTGTAGGAAAGAATGATTGCGGATAATAGAGAATAAAAACAAATTTACATACAAACCTGTCAGATCATTGATTAACCGGAGCATACCGGGGACATTAAATGTGTTAGTGATTTCATTGATAAATACGAATTGGTAGAAAATTATTAATGGATCTCTGATTTAGTAATTGCCATGCAGAAATCATAATCCTTCGTCGTTAACTCATTTTATCCAAGAGATCGAATAAATATTTTAAGAGATGGTGCATGTGGAAAACAAATTATAAACATGCTCGAAGCCTTCTTTTTTGACTGGGAATTTGGTTTATAAAAAGATTAATGCTAGAAGCTTCTTTTATTACTGGGAATTCGGTTTTGTTCTGCTCTTTTTGTCTGCATATTGATTTTCTATGGCTCTCCCTTATTGATTTCATAAACGTACTCTGAAGATACAGTCCTGACACATTTTAAGACCCGTTCATCCTACGATAAGGAGGGGGTGGGTGAAGACAAAGTATTATAAGTATAACAGCATGATAAATTAAACAAACTGAATAATGAGTTTACAGTTTACATTGTCATACATAATAGCATATATATTTCTTTAATTGGCAATAAATCAACTATTTTCACGTTCTCGCGTTGTAGTATGTTTCTCCCACTTATACATTTCAATATCTCAGTTTGAAATATGTAATAAAAAATGTTGTACCAACGTGCTGTACAGTGATAATACTACTTGTTTGTCAAGGACTCATAAATACACACAACTGCGTGTTTCGGATGCATTATTATGTTCTATCGATGATAATAATAATAATAATAATAATAATAATAATAATAATAATAATAATAATAATAATAATAATGATTTCTTTCACTTAGGTATCGACTTTACAGCGAGTAATGTTCACCAAGGACTCAAGACTTTCAGAGGCCGTAGTCTTCATTATTTAGATAAGGAACTTCAAAACCCGTACCAACAAGTAATTTTTATTTTTATTCTTCAGTATTGTATAATCTTAATATATATATATATATATATATATATATATATATATATATATATATATATATATATATATATATATATATATATATATATATATATTCAGTATTGTATAATCTTAATATATATATATATATTCAGTATTGTATAATCTTAATATATATATATATTCAGTATTGTATAATCTTAATATATATATATATATATATATATATATATATATATATATATATATATATATATATATATATATATATATATATATATATATATATATATATCTGTAGGACGAATAAAGTTGAAGAAGGCGATAACGACGCTCATAATTATTTTTTTCATTCGTGAGTGCATGAGTGTCATGGCATGAATAAATATTCTTCATTTCAGAAAATCGAGTAAATTTAGTAAGGATTCGTGTAGGTATACTCTCATTCATACATAGTTTGCATAATTTCTAATCGTTTCCTTTGGACGTATATAGGTGTGTGTGTGTGTGATTAGGATTTCTAACATAGTTGTAAAACAATTTCAGTTATATTGCACCATATCTGCACTATGGCAGTGTATAGTGTTGTCTAACACTGGGGCATCATGCTGCATGTCCCACCAAGTCACATTATCGTGAAACCAGGCCGGCTATTCCTAATATAACTTTTCAATGCTGGGCGTCAAGTGGGACGGTGGATCGTACAATAATAATAATAATAATAATAATAATAATAATAATAATAATAATAATAATAATAATAATAAACACATAAAACACCATGAAATTAAAAACATAACAAGATGCTTAAAATAGTTAAGGTAGGAAACATTATTAGGTCTTTACGTTTATTCTTACAGTCGAAAAAGTTGCGTTTTAAGAGAACTATTAAAAGGGATCACTGTATCTTTGTGTCTAATATCAATGGGCAATTCGTTCCACGTTGCTTTGTCATGTTATGCAAAACTACGTTGTACATATGACTTCCTTTTCATAGTGGGATAATGAGTATACGATTGTCAAAAGTGGAGTGTAAGTATCTTGCTTGTGTGTACATATGGGTGAGGCCTGATAGGTGTTTTGGACTGGAGTACGTAAGTGAAATGTAGCACATAGAACACATTTTGTGCTTGATTCTGGATCGAATGGATAGCCAGTGTATGGTACAGAGCAGCGTGTACTCTCATCGTGGTACTCTAAGGATGATCCGAGCAGCCGTGTTTTGAACTTTGTGAAGTTTCTGAAGTAGATATTGAGACGAACCAGACAGATTTGACTTACAATAGTCCAGGCTTGAAGTACTAATCAACACACAAGTATTTTAGTGGAATCATCTGAAAGATATTTCCGAATGGAGCTGATGCGTCTCCGCTCACGATATGCAGCCTTGCATATGTTTCTAGCATGTTGGTGACATGCAAGAGCACTGTCCAGAGTAATACCTAGGGTTTGTACTGACTGTGTGAATTTATTGTTGGTGTTGCTGGAAGTTATTGTTTGAGGTAAAGGATGTAAATGAGAAAGTCTTTGTGTTGTGATCAGAATGGCCTCGGTTTTATCTTCATTCATCTGCAGCTTGTTACGTGTCATCCATAATTTCACATCAGAAATGCACCTCTATCCTCATTGGATGGTGGCATCAACTTCAGTTGGGAGGCTAGATTGGTACAGTTGGATGTATATAATCGGCGTACAATTGGTGAGACACTGGATGATAATGACACTTGCGAGCGGCTGAGTGTATATACTGTACATAACAGTTCCCAGAACAGACCCCCGTGGAACACAAGACCTTATAACAACTGGGCTGGAGTTTATTCCATTTGCAGATACAATTTGTGTCCTGTGACTAAGTAGGACTTATCAACAATACGGCTTTATTGTGAAAGCCAAAAACCTGCTCGGACGGTGAAGTAATATATCATGGTCTATTGTGTTCAATGCTGCAGGCAAATCAAGGAGATTGAGGTCTTTAATCGTTCCGCTATTGAAAGCAGAGAAAATGTCATTAACTACTTTCAAAAGAATAGTTTCAGTACTGTGGCAAGAGTGATATACAGACTGTACATTGCATAAAGGACTGCTTGAATTCAGCTGAGATACAAATTGGGTTTGAACAACTGTTTCTAAGATGTTTCATATGAACGGGACATTTAGAAACTTGGCAGATGTTCTTTAAATCGTTATAGTCGAGTGGTGGTTTATTCAGCAGAGGCTTTACAATTATATCAGTTTTGAAAACTGATGGGAATTCCATGGATGAGAGATGTATTAATAACTTCAGTTGATGAAGGCAATATTGGATCCAAGCACTTAAGAAGCAGTGATAATGGAAATCGATCAAGTTCACATGCCCTTTGTGCCACCTTCATATTCTATATATATATATATAAATATATATATATATATATATATATATATATATATATATATATATATATATATATATATATATATATATATATATATATATATATATATATATATATATATATGTGTGTGTGTGTGTGTGTGTGTGTGTGTGTGTGTGTGTGTGTGTGTGTGTGTGTGTGTGTGTAGTCAAACACTCTCTGTGCTTTGCTATTGACCGTTTGTCTATTTCAGTTACTTAAAACACATTGTGAAAAAAAATTGTGTATATTTAATTAAGAGCTTTCTCTGGCGAAACCATTACGATATTGTAATTTAGTCCTACAATAGTTTTTCAATTCCTAAGGACTACAATTCATTGCTACTACGTAATTACTAAAATAAGATCTCACCTTCATCATTTGTTTCATTTGAGATATATCGTTGAATGTTCCAGACAGTTGGACTCCTCGTGTACACATGGTCAGGTGTATCCAGTATTATTGAATATCCAAATTCATAATAATTCATAAATTCATAATTCATAATAATTGCTACCGCTGCTTTATGGTTATGTGTCGAAACTATATTCTGGTAGGTGATTAATCAGTCCCTGGTTATTAGATTTGAAGGATATTATTGTAAGCATTGGTTACTTAGCCTATTTATCATAATATTCTGTTTTAAACGTTTAAAACTAGTGTTTTAATATTTTTAAACGTATTTGTGCTAGTTTATTGAATGGTGTTAAAAGCAGTAGAAACAGCAGGTGATCGACATCTGCCATATTATGTGGACAGAGAACTCTTCATTAGAACCGGTCCCTATGTTGAATGTTATAAGCAAATTAACTGGTAAAGGTAACGCCGTGATTAGTTACACTGATGGATTGGGTTCATTTACATCGTACGGCTCTTGAGACCCGTGCCGTGATACATGATAAAGCTTTTTCGTGTTGTAGGGTGCGTAGTAGGGTGTGCTTGTATTGAAATTATAATAACACTGCCTCTTAATTATTGTAAATATTTGCATCAAGATGAAAACTGTCACAAAAGCAAAGGTGTACATTCTGTCCTATAAATTAAAGTACACCGACCCGGAAAGAACAGATGATACGAAATCTTTCCAAAAGCAAGTTTCAGACGGTTATGTATAGTACTATTGACTTTTGTCATATTAGTTTACTGTATTACAGGTGATATCGATATTAGGCGAAACACTAGAACCATTTGATGATGACGGTTTAATACCAGCATACGGGTTTGGCGACAAGTCGACCACAGACAGAGCTGTATTTTCTCTGACGGATGAGGTAATTCCCTATGTTCCAAGCGGGCGAACTGGTCTAAAATTAGATATAATCCATTTATCACAGGGGCTGAATTAAAAGCTATCATATTTCCATATAATTAGATTGAATAACCTATGGAAACAGAAGACAATTAGGATAAATCAAATGGCGAATAACAAGTTCTTTCAATATAATGGACCCAGTAAGTGGTATCATGTGTCATGATTTATTAATATAAATTTAACTCATCGAATTAATGTAAATGCAAGTACAAAACAGAAACAAATAATGTAAAATGGAAACACAAACGAACTCACAGAATTTACCAAATTTGGTTTGGCTCGACAATCATTTAATCTTTTTAAAGTGTAATAAATTTGGAGTATGTGTATTTGACAGCATCCCGTTTTTAATTTGTGCGAGTATTTGGTCTTCGGTGCCATGGAAACATTACTAGCCCGAAATAGTTAGCCAGTTAGTAGGAGCAAACATCACAGAGCCGAGTGTTAGTGAATTTGAACCATGCTGGGGTCGTTAGTAGTGAATTTGGGTACAAGCCGAATGACTATCCCTGGAGTCCATATTAAAATTCCGCGGTGTATAAAAGTATTGTGATTGAAAAGGCAGTATTTATGGTTGGAAATCAGTAAATTATAGAATGGAATCAATAAGTTGGAACTTGGTAGGTACCGTTTATGTGTCCATAGTGGAAAATGGGCGTATGTATATGAGCGTGATACGCCGGAAATTATGAGGATTGACTGGCCTAGGGTCGCGCAGTTAAATATTTCCCAGTTAGTAAGGGAATACTAGTGTAATTTCTATGGCATGACAAGCTGTTGGTACGGAAATCGGATGATAATGAAGATAAACCATGCAAAGGTGCAGTTAATGGACTTTTGGGCAAGTTGTCTCATCTGAGTCGCCAATTGATTAGAGCAAAGGTTATTAAATATAGCAGACAGGTCTCTCTTTCCATTTTACAACTCAAGTTGTATGGAAGTCTTTGGAAATTTTGGGAAAACATATGACTTCAAGCGTGACTCAAGCCAGGGTTTTGACACCGCTCGGTCAAGTGAATACCCCTGTGCGTGTAACATAAGTTCATGTCGTTGTTTTGTGTTTTTCCGTGATTTGCGTATATTAATATAGATGGGAAAAACACAAATTTAGAACTTGGAAGTTAAATAATGAAGAAAAAAAAATAGACACATAAATGTGTCAGTCACTTTTGTAGTACAGTTTCTTAGTGAGATATAATTTGTTTCTTCAGCATTACTTAAAAGTTTATCGCTGGATGGAAAAATCATATAATATAATGGCAAAATCGAATAATGCAATGATATAATCTACTAATTCCACGCTTAAATCGAATACTTCCATGACATAAAGAAGATCAAGTTTCAAAACCTTTGTCCTGTCGGTTCTAGAGTTCACGCGATAAAATCAGTATTGCATTGCTGAAAACCGTATATCGATGTTAGAAATTTGTCGTTTCCATAGTATTCATATATATATATATATATATATATATATATATATATATATATATATATATATATATATATATATATATATATATATATATATATATATATATATATATATATATATATGGAAGCAGTGGGGGTTGTGAGTATGGTACAAGTTACAAGCTACCACAACTAAATTTCATTATATTGTCAGAGTTAAACGTTATACCCACGATAATCTCGTTGCCCATCGATCCACACCCAAAACGCACAAAAGCACAATGTATAAGAACGGGTTTCAATGGTTCTGACTCATAGTGCGATTATGACGAAAGAGTAGATATATATGCTAGCCCTACACTTAGGAAAAGAATCTCATTACAATACTTTGTATTAATATAGTCTCGAAATAGGATTAAGAATATGAGTTAACATATGCTGATATAAATTTTCAGTTTGCTGTTATAAGGAATAAACAAAAGCTACGCTGAAACGGAATTGTTCATTGCCCATTAGAAATTTATTAAATAGTTTGATTTGTTTTCTTTTAAGAATTAAAATCACAATTACAATAGAGCTCATGACCGGAAGACAAGAAAATTACGTGTTTATATGTAGCCGTTTGATATTGATTAATAATTATTGTGATTTTTTTACATTCTTTTACGTATTGTTATTCAGTGCGTGTGAAATATATATATATATATATATATATATATATATATATATATATATATTCAGTTACTGTCATCTGTATTTATAACTGACGTAATGCCTTTTTATGAGATTTATTTAAATTGCATACCATTGCATGCATAGACATAATAATGAATCTGCAACGCTTCCGTATTCATAATATTATGAATAGCAAAGAATAGTTGCTTTTATATATATATATATATATATATATATATATATATATATATATATATATATATATATATATATATATATATATATATATATATATATATATATATATATATAACTGCTACGTTTGTACTAACCTATTACGCCATGTACTCTCTACATAATCTCGGAAGTATTGTCCAGTCAATTTCATTTAAATGCTTTACCTGCTGCATAAGAGTACATGACTTGCATATGTTTTATTTAAGGGTCAGTGTAAGGGATTTCACGGAGTGCTTGAGGCGTACAACGAGAAGATACCAAATGTTGTATTGAGTGGTCCGACAAGTTTCGCACCTCTTATTCATAAGGCCATTCAACTCGTACAATTCAAAAGAGAGGTAAAGGTATCAAATTATCATGATACATATAACACAATAGATGTCATGACTATTTGCTTTACATAGAGTCAAGTGTCACGTTGAAGTTACAATCTAAATTTCTTACTTTGCCATGGGAAAAAAAGAAACGCGGCCAGTCTTTATTTTAAAATTGTATTACAATAAACGTTATGTGATCCAGCTGGCCAAACGAATTTGCTCTGCGTCTGTAGTGCGTTCAGCATGGTACGGCTTGGTTCGTGCGTTTCCCGGCAACGTGATTTGCAACTTCCAAAAGACCACTGGAAAACTCACATTCAGCAGAATGTTTCCTGCCAAAAATGAATTTTATTGTTTACCAATAATGCCGATCAGCCAACAAATATCGCAGCAGTTACCAAATATTGATTAAAGTTCTGAACAGAACATGACCGATATTCACAAAGCATATTGGCATAAAGGGCATGCCAGCTTAAACAAACAGAAGTACAGCCTCAATCCATTATAGCTGACTTTAAAAACAAGAGTGTAATCAAAGAGTACATATCATACATACATGAAGCTTTAAGTAGTTCGGAACAACTATTAAAATATTAAACCATCATGCAAACAAATTACACTAATATTTTGAGAAAGAATATTTGTCCACTGTTTAATGTTATTTGTTTATCCATTTAGTCTCCTCTCAATTTGCTTTGTGATCTTCTGAATATTTAAAATTTTGACTTTTAATTACCATAACTTTGCCAGAATTTCACGGGTGTACATTCATGTCAAGGAATATAACATAACAACCAAAGTAGCAAGAAACATTCCGTTCTAACATCGCAAAGTCACTGTACAATAATCAGGCGATAAACGCGAGAGGTTAATGTTGTCTTGAATTATTAATAAATGTTCCTAAGACCTACTTGCAGGCAATTAACTGTGTCCATGCTTAACAGCATATTTTACTGAGTAAAATTCACTAGCTTAGAATAAATTTGGAGTGACAGCCAGTAGAATACGTTTCATGCTTTATTAATTATTTTGTAAACCACTACAGATGATGCCACGCGTGAAAAAATAGGGAGTCGTTCCCAAATATAGGTCACATTGACATTCTTATGCAATAAACTTATAAAGATCCATAATCTGTCCAATTATCGTGATTATAGGAGGATATAATGTAATTAGTAGGCCCAAATATTATGTTGCTATGGGGAAACACTCGCAAACGTAAAAAAAGAAAACATTGGTAGATTATGAAACAACATATTAAGGAGTAGCTATTTTCATTTAAGAGTGTAAAAATATGAACTTAAATGACACAACTAAAATTAAACACGCTAGAGTAAAAGTATGAACTTAAATGACATAACTAAAATTAAACACGCTAGAGTAAAAATATGAACTTAAACACGCTAGAGTAAAAGTATGAACTTAAATGACACAACTAAAATTAAACACGCTAGAGTAAAAGTATGAACTTAAATGACATAACTAAAATTAAACACGCTAGAGCAAAAATATGAACTTGAATGACACAACTAAAATTAAACACGCTAGAGTAAAAGTATGAACTTAAATGACATAACTAAAATTAAACACGCTAGAGTAAAAATATGAACTTAAACACGCTAGAGTAAAAGTATGAACTTAAATGACATAACTAAAATTAAACACGCTAGAGCAAAAATATGAACTTAAATGACATAACTAAAATTAAACACGCTAGAGTAAAAATATGAACTTAAACACGCTAGAGTAAAAATATGAACTTAAATGACATAACTAAAATTAAACACGCTAGAGTAAAAATATGAACTTGAATGACACAACTAAAATTAAACACGCTAGAGTAAAAATATGAACTTAAACACGCTAGAGTAAAAATATGAACTTAAATGACATAACTAAAATTAAACACGCTAGAGTAAAAATATGAACTTGAATGACACAACTAAAATTAAACACGCTAGAGTAAAAATATGAACTTAAACACGCTAGAGTAAAAATATGAACTTAAATGACATAACTAAAATTAAACACGCTAGAGTAAAAATATGAACTTGAATGACACAACTAAAATTAAACACGCTAGAGTAAAAATATGAACTTAAACACGCTAGAGTAAAAATATGAACTTGAATGACACAACTAAAATTAAACACGCTAGAGTAAAAATATGGGCTGGAATGACTATAAAAAGTATTAATACTCACAAAGATGCTCCCTTCTTTAAGTAAGACTATGTACATAGTACGCAAATCCCTCTCCCATCCGTAAATCAAAACAATAAAAGAAAAATATAAACTACAAATTTATGACTTAAATACACAATTTGAGTCAGTGGAATACGACAAAGAATTTGTTCATAGTGATCTTTTGTTATAGGCTTTGTTACAAAGAAATTAGTACAGTCACTATCATGAGCAGTCAAATTACACGATATAACCAAAAGTCAGGTAATTACTATCTATGTATTACAGTAACCTACTTTATTAAAAGGAGATTATAGTTCCCATTATGATGAGTCCTCTTACCAAGTTTCTTATTTCTGAGGTCAGCTTTAGTTTAAGAGAGATGAAAATTATCTGTTATGATAAACTAAACGAAAACTTTAACAAGAATCGCTACAATTTAACATGTAGGTCGAAGTGACCTTCTGTTGCAAAGTTTTGGACCATACAGAGTTGAATACAATCATTTAGTTTGATGGTTCTTGCACGACAAATGTTCAAAAACTGTACCCACAATTTGTGAAATGTGAAATAAGGGTTGCAATAGTCTGCTTGGTAATGAAGGTATAGTATTCATGAAAATGATTCTCGTCAGATTTCTTATTCATAGGTAGAACGGTCTGGGTAAAGAGCTTCCAAAATATTTGGTCATCAAGATGCATGACAAAAATCTAGTGAAATAGACTTAAAACACAACATTACCAAAACGTCACTGAAGCGTGAACTATGGGTTATAGTAGTTTCATGGGTGATGAGGGTGTACAACTCATTATCAAGCATCTCTTCTAAGAGTTTTATGTGTATCACGCATCTCCTAAGAGGTTTATGTGTATCAAGCATCTCCTCCAAGAGGTTTATGTGTATCAAGCATCTCCTCCAAGAGGTTTATGTGTATCAAGCATCTCCTCTAAGAGTTTTATGTGTATCACGCATCTCCTCCAAGAGGTTTATGTGTATCAAGCATCTCCTCCAAGAGGTTTATGTGTATCAAGCATCTCCTCTAAGAGGTTTATGTATATCAAGCATCTCCTCCAAGAGGTTTATGTGTATCAAGCATCTCCTCTAAGAGGTTTATGTATATCAAGCATCTCCTCCGAGAGGTTTATTTGTCGCGGTTTAAAAGCACATGCAGAACCTACACTATTCCAGATAGAAAATGTATTTGACAGTAATATTGTTTAACTTTGCGATGCTAACAGAGATGCATATAATAGTTTGCTCCAATGATTACAACATGAAGAGAACTTCAGAAATAAACTTAAAACAACATTTAATCTAGGCATGTAAAATATCGAACTACTTTAGCGATATGGGTAGATTAATCTTCCCCTAACCTAGTTTGATGATTCCAAGTACAACATTGGTTATACGGGGTTCAAAGAAAGTCAGTTAAATGAAGAAACGTAACCAGAAACGGACATATGTTAATATGCATTTCTTCTCACACATGTCTAGTTCTTTCATCTCAACATTCATGTGAGCACGTACATGCCAGAAGTTGTTCAGGTTGCAAAAGCAGCGTTTAAACTTCAGACTTTATGATCCTATTAACTAGAGTAATTTAGATTCGAAATCAAAAATGTTATTGAGTTAAATCCAAGGCTGGGCAAATTTGAAGACTAATACATGCTTAAGGAGAGAGAGAGAGCTGTATATGCATGTATTAATTAGTATAAAAAATAATTCATTCATGAAAATATTCTTTACACAGATTCATTTTGAAATCCTTACACCTAGTGGACCATTTTCATTATCATTTGTTTCAGTATCACATCCTGGTGATAGTCGCGGACGGGCAGGAGACTGACCAAGCTACTAGAGAGGCCATTGTTGAGGCGTCCAACTGGCCCCTGTCTATAATTCTAATAGGGGTGGGGGACGGACCCTGGGACACAATGGAGGAGTTTGACGACAGTCTTCCGACTAGGAAATTCGATAACTTTCAGTTTGTGGACTACCACGAGGTTATCGCCAACGAACAGAATCCAAGAACGGCATTCGCGCTCAGAGCACTTATGGAGATACCTGATCAGTACAATAAAATCAAGCAGCTTGGACTATTGAGTCCTTGAATACAACCATCGGGAATACCTTCAAGTCCACAAACACATCACTCCTAGAGGTGGTCTATGTATTATATCAACCTTTTGGTTCGTTGGTTCAAAACGTCAGCAGTTAAGAAATGCCATTGAAGGACAGGAGCGACACCTTTAGTTGAATTTGAGTCGCATTTCCCGAGGATAGCAATATATAAAACATAATTAACTCGTAAATTAAGGATAAATAAACACACTGGATTAAGGTTTAAAGATAAAATAATTTACATGTTACATTTTAAATTAACAGAGATAACTCAGTTGACTGTGGAATAAACACGTGTATTTTTCTAGAATAGTGTGGAATAAATCGTTTGAAAACATTTGACAATATTTATTTTACCGTGCTGATGGAGATCTTTATTTAGTAACTAGTTTACAGGGATTTGGAGTCAAAGGAACAACTGCGATATTTGAAATGGTAGTCTGGACCAGCACAAATATTGCTATTTACACAAAACACTTTCATCGATTGAAGTGATTTTTACGCATGTCCACATTTTGCGCAAATATTTATATGGATAGAAGTTACATTTTTTACGTATGTCCGATATTTTTGCAAAACTTTTAATTAATAGGATTTACATTTTCATATATCTGATATTTCGTACACGTTTCAATCGTTAGGAATTATATTTACATATATCGGATATTTACGCAAACAGTTACCTTGATATGAGTTATAATGATATTTCACATGATTATTGTTTTGATTACTTTTCTCTTCGTAGACAAAACGCATGTTCATTCCGACGTACACTTCGAATGATACTTGAACAAATCTGATCTTAAATATAGCTTGTACTCTCACTGAAAATAAACATATCTACCTTTTCTTTGTGCGAATAACTTTATTCTGCAGGAGGAAGGATTGAGGTTATACGTTACAGAATGCACAATGCCATCTTTAATTGTTTTATTATCCACATTAAAGATGGACTCAATATATGTGAAGCTTCATTAGCAAATCCATGTATATTTTGGGTTTGGGTTACAAAGAAATGCTGGACAGAATGGCGGATTGTGGCTGCAATTGTCAGTACACCATTTATCCAAAGCATATGTTCCAGCCAGAGACTTCCAGTTTTTTTTGCAGCATCTGCAAATCGTGGTAGATTGCATATTTTGAATGTTGCATATCGTACAAAGGACCACGAATGTACTCGAGTCGTTTGAACCGCTTGTTGGCGGGATCTGTGTTGTGGATGCAATGTATTTATTCGTTGTCAAGTTTACCGATTGAATTTGACCTGCCAAGAAACAAAAATAAAAGAAACAAGAAAACCACATCGCAATGCGGAACAAAATAAAATGTTTGAACATTGCTTAGTAAAGATAAAACCTATAAAACTGACATTATCCGAAGTGTTGAAGACTAATGCAAAATTGAACGTGTCATAAAGACAAATGGGTGTCACTTATCTGAATACCAGTTTACCTCGATATCTGACCCAAACCCCATACAAAATGTAAAAAGTATTGACGAGATAAAGCAGTAATGTATTGTATAATTTGTACACAGCTCAAACTTTTCAAATTTAAATTGTTAAACATCACATCCTTTTATAAGAATATTTCTGAACCATTCATAATAAAAAGAAATGCATCCATATTAATTAGACCATAGAGGACACATTGAACCTCACATTGAACCTCACATTGAACCTGTTTTGAAACGGCAATAAAGTTACTAGATGATATTATAATCGATATGCTGTCCATTAAGCAGCGCAGACAAAATAACTGGCACACAAAATCTTCCAAAAAATTAAGAAACATTCCCAAAGTTTAGACAGTATTCTGAAGTGTAAGAAACTCCAACATAACAAATTCGGCTTTAATTTTAATTGATTTTCATTTACTGTAAAGGGTTATAAGAGAAACAGAATTATAATATCCTGCAATATAAAATGTATAACGCGAAAACTAATAGTGATAGTTATACCTTTATTGTGCTCGGTAAAGGTCTACATAACAAGCATACATAACAAGCTTACTAGAATATACACTGGAATTTATAAATAAAACAAAATGAATCGAAAGACTAATATACTAAAACAACAACACGTGATATTATGTGAACTTAAAGAAAGATAAATATATATTTGTTTCGAATATCTAATATGCTCTTTAATACTTGTTTAGTAACTGTTCGACCGGATGGATCATTTATTGTGTTTCTGTGTAGTAACTCTTTGACCAGATGCATCATTTATTAGGTTTCTGTTTAATAACTGTTTGACTGGATGCATCAGTTATTGGGTTATTTAGGCCGTTATTGATTTTATTATGTATTGATTTGTACAGTGACGTTATAGTTATGCAATGTTTATATGTATATCCTACTACTTGATCCAATTTTTGCAATAAAACACAGAACTAAATAAGTAAATAAACATCATAATTATATCATAGCCTCTTTACATTAGTACCTTGTTGTTCCCACGATATTTCTCCGCCTGTACTATCATTAGAACTCTGCTTCACTGTTGCAGCCTCCGGTCCCATCATGTTAATGCTCTGAACATCCAGAGGATTGTAAGGACATGATGCAAGATTTCGTATGTCGTTACTCGTAGTAGTCGGTTCCACAATAGCTATGTCAGCACAGTTCACGAAATGTTCCTGGACGTCAGAGTTCCAGTTGTTGTCTAAAATGAGACATTAATAGTAGAACGTTTATTAATATTTGTTTGGTGTTTCCTCTAATGACAGAAAGGGGAAAATTAAACTGATGAGTTACACTTAGTGTTAAATAAATATCAACATAATTGCAATCTGTATTCACATGATTTTTAAAAGCCTTGTACGATAGTCTTGAACTATAAAATGACGATTTGTATTGCTAGAAAACACCTCGAAAATGAACTCTACTTAATTTCGAAATTACTAATTAAAGTTTGAGTCACGTTTCTGCCAGAAGTTATATTTTGGCTTCACGTTAAACCTAGACATTTCTTTTACATTTTCGGCTTCACGTGTCAAACCAGTTTATTTCTTTCAAATTTTTGGCGTCACACGTCAAACCCGATATTTCTTTCACATCTTCGGCTTCACGTGTCAAACCAGGATATTTCTTTTGCATTTTCCTCAACATAATTTAGTGTAGTGGGCTAAATAAATATATATAATTAGTTATTATTGTTCAAACTATTTTATGTCTGGAGTACACACACGCCCCCACACACAAGCATAAACAGACACACACGCAGACACATGCACACACGCGCATAAGCAGACACACACACACAGGCATACGCACACACACACACACAAACACAAATCTCAAGACGCCCAATAAATTGTATGTTCGGTCCTTACGAAATACCTTTTCACTGTGACATAGCGATAACCATATGATATGAAAAGGCGTTTAATATGATATATTTTTTACATAATAATAATGTGAACATTTTAAAAGCACACACTTTATTTATACAGAATAAATAGAGCCATAGAAGGTTTATACATTTATTTATAATTTTGGTTTAATTGTGCATCCTAAATATAAATTTCACTCACTTGTCCGATACCACCACTGGATGACACATCTTTTGCATGTTATACCATCGGGTAACTTCACAAAGTTGGTGTACAGTTTCGATTCAGTGACTGGATAGCGTGTGTCATAGTTGTTGTCCACAAACGGAAGGGTGTAATAGCTGTCTGACCCAGAAAAACATTTGTCCAGGTCACCTTGCATGGTTTCCTCCTTGTTACAGAGACGAATTTCATACCATCCCTTGTGTGCGGCAGTTATTTTGACCTCTACTTTGATGATTGATCCTTTAACGTAGACTCGGCCTACATCTCTAGGGGCGTATTTGCCGCCATATTCATTGTTACGTGCTCCAAGGGGTATGCTGAATTCTTCCCCACAAGCTGCACACCTTCCCTTATTAACGCTGTTATACTGAACCTAAATTTGGGATTATAATTATTGTACATAGAATCGCCTTAAATATGCATGATCAACTGGAAACGTAAGACAGCATCGACGTCAATGGGTCTTTAACAATTATTTTATTAAGCTGACCACAGATTATTATACTTGATAAAACCATGGGTCGACACCTGGACAGTATAGGTACAAAGATAACACCTGTATTACGAGAATTATTACAAGTCCTTTCTGAGCAAATAAATATATAAATAAAACTCTCTGCTACATTAGAAATGGGCCGACACTACATGATACTAACCAAGTGTACCATGACGTTGAATGAAAATGGCATCTCATATAATCGATCATCAGGCAGTTGTTGAGGATGGTGGTGTAGATATTATTTCAGTGTAAATGATCTCCAAAAACAAGTGCACTAGCTATTATCAAATTCTATTAAGTGGATAGGAAATTATATTTACGGTTCCTTGTGCAAAAGAAATACATATGGGAATCTGTTTGCTTGTATTTACTGCTCTTCAGATCAGGCATGTTTGACAACCATATAGCCAAAAGTGAAACGCTCAAAAATACAGGCAATACAGAACATATTGTCCTACTTTCTTAAAGTTACGTTGTCGCGGAAGAGCTGCAAATGGAATGAAAATACGGCCAATTTAGGAAATATACTATTTTTAATGGTCTGTTTGCCATGAAGTAAATCTTTCCATTGAAACTAAATTGATAAATTATAACTAAAGTATATGCAAGCAAGACAAAACTTTCATCCCTGTTGTGAAACACGGAAATCATGATACATCAAAATGTATTTTAGATATTTAGACTTAAAAATATTTTTGTTTTACAATTTAATTTAAATTTCAAAAAGGATTGTTATTTAACTTTCTAAAGGCACGTTTGGTAAATACAAAGCATAAAAATAAACAACTATAAACTTAAGTACAAATTTAATATGCCCAATTGAATTTTGAGATTAATGTTTAAAAAGGAAAAAATCGATAATGATTTATGAACCCAAACCCAGCAATTAATGCAGATAATCTTACCGACATTCCGCCGCAGTTCTGTGCCATCATGTTGGTGTCCCTGTTGTAATTTGTACATTGGCTAAATACGGCTCTCATGTACCCTCTCATGGGTGGATCCTGAAGGTACCCATGGCCCCAAGCCATGTGTATGGCACCCGTTACTAAGAAGCAAAATCGTAAAAACATGCTTGCAGATAGCTCGTCAAGGTTTGAAACTGACAATTCGAGTATTAGGTAGGTGCACTATTGCTCGTTTAGACTGCTCTGTCCAAACTGATTTCGGGTATCAATCAGGATTTATATATATTTGATTCTTCCATTGCGTAGGCAGAGACGAATGGGGGGCCTAAAGGGTGATTTCTAACCGGAGCGCAAAAAACAGTTGACTTTTAACTTTTTCAAAATTTGAAATTTTTTAATTATCAAAATAAGAGCAGCAACGTTAATTGCAACACTTATTTTAAAAGAGCGATCAAATTTCTATATTCTTGTATATTTGACAGTAAAACCATCAATACTGCAGTTATTGCACAGTTGGTAAAAGGGTGGGTAGCTGGGTCAATGATCAAGGGTATATGCAGACATACATGGAGGTACAAGATAAATGAGCAGTTGGAAAGAAAGGAAGCGAAGCACAGTCAGTCGAACAGACAGGTAGATAGGTTAGACAAGTAGTAAGGAATAACATGTAATGCTGCATCGGTTCTTGTGTGTAAAGTTGCTCTTTTTATTGTCTCCTGCTATTATACTGGGCTATACCAATAGTGGCAACCTTCCTTTGTTTTGTGGTTGACGAATATTCTACCCCATTGCATTCCTCTTTCTTGATTCAAGTTTTCTTGTATTAGTGTTATTCTATACTTGAGAGGGTGTGGACGTATGGAAAATGAAAAGTGACGCCTTACAGCATTTTGTTGTCACGCGAGACAAACAAAGACTTTGTTTTATATTTATATGATGTTGAAGTAAAATGGTCACGAATTTAAACATTGATATGTAGCAGCATAGAGGGTGGACAGACCGAAACTATTTCAAGCAAACCGAAACCATTTCAAACAAACCGAAACCAATTCAGGCAGACAATAAAAAGAAGATAAATTGTTTCGGTTTGTCACGCTACAGACCCGGCACCGATGTCGCTGCGGAGACGAATTGTTATGGTAAAACTCTTTACGATTTCAGCTGAATATTCGATCAAGTCCGATACGATATCTTGATCTAGAATCATGCACATTTATCGTTACAAATCCATGTGGAATTGACTGAGCGTGACTAAAGAAATTTCTAAAGAGATTATAATCCATATCACCGCCGCACCAAGTTTGCCAAATATTTCGTAGCGTATATGTGTCAACTCCGTTGAATACAGCAATATTGCCGAGAAACATAAATTGATCTTAAATATTTCCAAATAGGTGGTTGCATGTGAAAATGATGTATAGGCGCACGGACAGACAAATGATGACTTATTTAATCTTATTTCCTACACCTATTATATACTCTTGGATAGCTTTGTCACTATGCTTTATATCTATAGTATAGTCCTAATTTACGCGGAAACGTCGAAACAAGGTAACGGTACAAGCATATATCTTGAATAAATATATCGTTAAAGTCGCTTAGCTAAGCGATTTGTTGGAAACCATACTTTTTTCTTACTTTACATTTTCACGCAAATCTAAAGCCATCAATTGATTTAGACTGCTGAAACACATAAATTGATATCTGATTCGTCCAAATTCGTGGTTGTGTACGAATGGTAAGAATTGTTTTAATATATTATAAATGGGCGGACGTACCTACCTAACATTATACCTACATCTTTTATTGAATGTTGGATAGCTTGGTCTCTGTGCTTTATATCTATAGTAGTATCACCCAAACATCTCAACAATGCAATGGTTCTAGCACATATCATGGATATTTCTTTCGGAAAAGTCCCTTAGATAAGTAGTATTAACAAATGATACTAGCGTTCTCATTTTGTCCTTTTGCATAAATATAATGATATAGATCGATTTACACTGCCGAGAAATTTGTCCAAATCAGTGGTTGTATACGAATGGGAAGTATCTTTTCAATACGGAAAACTTATGTATAAGCGCACGAACAGACAAATGTTAACTTATTTGACATGATACCTTTTATATACTGTTGAATACTTGGTCTCTATGCTTTAAATCTATAGAATTATCACTAATTTACGTGGAAACAACAAGGAAGGGGTACATGCATGTATCATGATTATATCTATCCGTAAAGTGAGGAAACAATACCAATGATTTATTTTGCATTGTTGCACAAATCTAATGCCATAGATTGATTTAGACTGCTGCGAAGCATGCATTGATATATAATTTGTCAAACTCTGTGATTGTAAACAAAGTGTAAGATTTATTTAGCTGCAAGGAAAACTTATGTGTAGGAACACGGACAAAGAAATAAAGAATTTTTTAACATGATACAAACACTCTGTAAGACAGACAAAGGAACGACTTATTTTTTTTTTAAAATACCTACATATATGCTGTTGGATAGCTTCGCCACTGTGCTTTATATTTATAGTATTATCCATTCGACGTAGACTGCCGATAAACATACAAATGGACGGTTTTCTGACGATTACGAACGAACGGACAGGGCGAATTGCGTGTGCTTTTCACTGCCAGATGAATCTTCTCCGCATGGATGTGTCGATATGTTGTACTGCAAGATTGTAGTTTGGGAGAAATTGGTTATCAAGTCATTTTTCGCACGTTGTAAACATCGTCGTGACATTACTATTTTTCTTTTTGTTAGAGACGAACGGACAAAATGATGTACTATGCAGTTTGAACTGTTTGTTTGTTTTTTTATGGTTTAACGCCATTTTTCAGCACAATATAGGCTATACATGGCGGCCAGTATTAGTGGTGGAGGAAGAACCCGGAAAACCCCGGAAAGAACCACCGACCCAGGAGAAGCTACTGGCAAGCTTTCTCACTTAACTATATTAGCCGAATCTTAGATTCGAACCCACGCAGACAGAGGTGAGATGGCAGTGATCCGTAACGGACAGCGCTTTAGATCACTCTGCCACTCGGGGCCCCCGGTTTGAACTGACCCATACGTCTCATCGAAACAAACTCGCCGTTAAAACTAGTATGCTTGTGTTCGTTTGATTGTTGTTATAAGGTAATTATAATAAATCAAAGAAATCTATACAATTTAATGTGTGTGTGTGTGCGTGTGTGTGGTTACATGCATGAATGCATGTTGGTATGTTGACACCTTATGCGTATCTCTGTACGGAATATTTTGGAAATAATATATTATTAACATATCTCACGTTTAAATGGTAAAATGTATTGTCTTTTATAAGGAACGTTACGACAGACGTATAAGAAGGAAGAACACCAAGACGAAACTACAATACCGAAATAATGTTTTCTACTCCCTTAAGAGATTTGGATATGGGGTTGTTTTGTCATAGATTTAATTTGTTCACCCTCATCGAATCCATTTACATGTTATGAAGAAGATATTCAGGGACAGTTGAGTTTCGCTGTCTAGGTTATGATCTGAACTAACTTCAACGTTGGCACGAAAGTCGACATAAAATAACAGAAAGTTGTTGTTAAAGTAAACATTTTTCTCGCCAATTATTTTAAAATTCACATTCTATTTGTTACTTCTTAGCATCGAAATCCTAAACTGAAAAATCACTTTCATAAAAACCGACTTGAATGTCAACACTTTTAACAAAGACAATTGATTGGGTGAAATTGGATATATCCCGTATGTCATTGTTATATTAATAAATGATGTTGTGCAAAATGCTGAAAATCTTCTTTGGTGATTAATTTTTGTGTGCAGACATCAGGTATTATGAGTCTTATGGCTGGACGGACTGACGGGCAGTGAAACTGGGGTAATACTAATTGCCAAATGTGTAGTCGTGATGCAAGAGAATACAATTATCAATACAAATCCACTTGAAGCAAGAAGTATTTGTATTTTGTGAAGAAATGAACCAATTCCTGAAAACACATACAAGATGGAAACTGAAAGGAAATATACAAGTCCATATTATCTGGAACATTTAATTGTGAGAATGCATTCAACTGCACAGTAAAAAAAAAATAATATCAATGCTGGGATTTTTTTAATTGCATTGTTTTTAATATAAACGCTGAAATGAGTTTTTGAACACAAATTAAAGAAAATGATTTTTTTAAATATGGTTGCTTATTCGTCTGCCTGTTTATACTGCCACTGGTATTTAAGCATACGTAAACCACCTCTGGACAATTGGTACTAATTGTTCCTTCTATTTTTCACGCAAGCGAAATAATTATATAGATTCCACAATACCTGAATTTGTTTTAAAATCTAACGTCAGCAATACTATTTTATAATTTTATAATTTTCGAACCGCAATATATTCCGTGTATAGGTAATTTTCAAATCTTTCTATATTTACACCATTTTAGTAACCGGATTAGAGATCGGGAAATATTTCATTCGTGCCGATTTATGGAACGTACAATTATATATGATCGTTTAAAACCAACAAACGAAATTTCTTTTAAACAAAAGGCAATGGTTTACATTTGGCAACATAATTTGTTCTCTATGTATTGTATCATTTCATGAAACTGAAAATGTCAGAAACAAATCAACTATCAAGCCTATATTTTAATAAGATGCATTAGTTTAAATTCTTAGGCAATCTCACATCAGTAATTAATATTAGAAGAAAATATACAAGCCAAGAAAGATACATTATTCAATAGACGGAGAGAAAAAACCCGAAAGATCAGCTCTTGATTTTATCAATAAGATTATGTAAAACAGGTAGACGTCATGTAGAAACTATGTTGATGGTGAAAATTAGTTCATCTGAAATATCAAAACAGATGCTATGTTACATGAGCTTATTTATGCACGACATCATCCACTTCTAATTAAATTTATGGAACCAACAGGCTGTCACTTTGCTATCTGAAGTCATAATTAACAATCAATGTAGTATATATGCCATTCTTTGATAATGAGAATTGTTAATTATCTCTCTAATATTAAAATGTGAACCACACATAAGCTGAGAAGAGTATTTTGATCATGTACACTGAGTGTGCAGGTTGTGTTAACATACATTTTTTCTCACACGATTATTTGTTTTCATATCCCTTTCAAACACCAGACGTTCTTTCACCAAGACATGGCATTACATGAGTGAGACTTATACACGCAATAATAAACACCTTTCCAAAATCGGCCCTCGTGTAACATGACGTGCTTATTAATCATGATATTTTTTGCCAAAAACTAACTATACAAGGATTTATTTATTCTTTAACGTCTCATAGGCATGGACACTGCAATGAAATTATTATTTGACCTACTTCTCCACATAAACAACAACTACAAGAAAAAAATATATCTTAAAATTCAAACGAACGTATTACGCATTAGTAAATTTTTTAAACGTATAATCTTGCTTTAGGCTTTATTAAAATGCATGGTTTTCCAAATGATAAGATTTTTGTTTTACAGAAATTAATTTTCTTTATTTCATATTTTCCTTAAAAATAAATTTAAAAAAAAGATCTATCCGGAAAGTAAGCAAAACACTACGATATTTTAGAAATGAAATTGTAATATTGGTCTTAAGAATTTATACATTTTAGGTTACTACTCACGTATTTGTAATTATTTATAAAAGAAACTAGTTTAAAATGTAAACGTTCAAGCTTGTGCATTTTACGGAAGGGATTACATGCTATTCTCTTGCTATAATTCTACAAGGTTAAACTGCAGATATATAGAACAGGCCTATAGGACAGCTGTTTCCGTGTTATCTAAAATCTCCATACTGTTAAAGAGGTAATGAAATTACTGTTGTCATAGTTACCCACCGAGGAGTTAGAGGTCATGTAAGCTGCCTCCATTTCACGAGTCCCACTAAAGTGGTATAGATGAAATAAATTTTATATTGGCACACATATTTTAGGCCTCGGCAAAACGAAGTTGTTTCTTTTGTAATCTAAGTGGAACTCAATAAAGGATTATAATGAAAGGTACAATTATATGAACAACAATGTAGGATCTTTCACGAGAGTCGCAAAAGACGGAAACTATTTAACATATTTCATAAATTTCATTACAAAATCTTAAATGTAAGATTATGGTATGTGCATCACAAGACAAAAATGATCTTCAATAAAAAGAAATACCAAACAATGGGTTACATAAGTGACTTTAAATTACATTTTGGTGCATTCGTCATTACACGATCAAATTATATGTCGTCATGCCGTAGTTTGCTGTGCGATTGCGTATTATTAAACATGTGTAATACTGGAAAATAAAATGTGGGTATAATAATCTCACGAGGAGCCACCGTGGCTCAGTAGTTAGCGTCTCAGACCTGCAACCGAGTCGATGCGGGTTCAAGCCCTGAAGAGGATCAAATCCTCCACTCTATTGGAAAATAATGAGATAATAAGTATATTCTACAAAAACATTGAACCTAATACATCCACTGAAACGTAGGAACTGATCCTCTAAGTTTGCAACAGATGATCAGGAAAATTGCTAGCTGCTGAACTCATAATTTTGCTCTTTAACGTGTAGTTAAAGAATTTATGATAAGATATATCGCATTTTGAAGTTAGAAATCAAACTTTTATTTCTGCCATCATTATACATAAACAAGAAATTACAGATGTAATAACTAGTCTTGACCTAAAGAAAACCGATGAAACTGATCAAATAAGTTATAAACGTTTTATGTTTTTTTTAAAATAAATCAATCGAAGCCGACGTGATCACAACACAGTGGAAGCTAGCGCATGACATGTCAATTTAGAAGAAAATATACAAAACACTGTCGTCTAATTACAGACTAATTGTTGACTTCCACTACATTATATATCATATATTATCATATATATATATATATATATATATATATATATATATATATATATATATATATATATATATATATATATATATAATCATTTGAACGTGTCTCTATTGATTTAGTACGGACAATCGGGATGAAAAGTACACCAAAGTCTTGTGAACTTGATCCAATTCCGACATCACTGCCGCTTGAGTGCTTAAATCCAATATTGCCTTTACTAACTGATGTTATTAATATCTCTCTTTCATCAGGGGAATTCCCATCATTTTTCAAAACTGCCATCGTAAAGCCACTGCTGAAGAAACCAACACTGGACCATAACGATTTAAAGAACTACCGCCCAGTTTCTAATCTCCCATTCATATAAAAAAAATCTTAGAAAAAGTTGTTCTAACTCAATTTGTATCTTATTTGAATTCAAACAGTCTTTTTAGCAATGTGCAGTCTGCATATCGCCCTTACCACAGTACGGAAACTACTCTTCTGTGAGTATTTTGTGACATTCTCTCTGCTTTGGATTGTGGAAAGATTACAGTCCTTACTCTCCTGGATTTATCTGCAGCATTTGACACAATAGACCATGATATATTACTTCACCGTCTCCAACATGTATTTGGCATTCAGAATATAGCCTTACAGTGGTTCAAGTCCTACTTAGTAAACAGGACACAAATTATATCTGCAAATGGAATACATTCCAGCCTAGTTGACGTATGTTGTGGTGTTCCACAGGGATCTGTTCTTGGACTTGTTCTCTTCATTCGGTACACTCAGCCGCTCTCAAGTGTCATAGATCATTTCCATTCGTAAATATCTTTCAGTTGATGCCACTAAAACACTTTTGAGTTCATTAGTACTTTCAAGACTGGACTATTGTAACTCAATTCTGTCTGGTTCGTCCCAATATTTACTCCAGAAACTTCAACAAGTTCAAAACACAGCAGCACGGATCATTTTTAGAATACATCGATCAGAGCACACGTCACCACTGTTCTGTACCCTACACTGGCTATCAATTCGATACAGAATCAAACACAAAATTTGTTCTCTGTGCTATGTTTCAATGACAGATTCCAGTCCAACATACCTATCCAGCCTTACCCATGTGTATACACCAGCTAGATTCTTACGCTCTTCTTCTGATAATCTTATACTCATTGTTCCCAAGGTGAAAACAAAGTTATATGGACAACGTTCGTTTGCAGACCAGGGCCCGGCGACATGGAACGAATTGCCCATTGAAATTAGACAGAAAGACACAGTGGTCCCTTTTAAAAGTGCTCTTAAGACTCACCTGTTTCTACTGCAGGGACAAACTTAGCGACCTAATCATGTTTTGTATTTTATATGTTTTCAGCATGTTTTTATGTTTTCCAATTTCATAGTTTTTGTCATTTTTTGTTCTGTAGTGTAGTCATATCATTATTGATGGTGTAAAGCGCTTAGAGCTTCGAAAGATTAGGCGCTATACAAAGTCCTCATTGATGATGATGATGATGATGATGATGATTATTATTATTATTATTATTATTAGTATATGCACTATTCATAGGTCCAACCTTAGAATATGCATATGGAGTCTGGGATAATTCTTATATTGAAAATTCGGAAATATTAGAAAAAAATAAAAATCAGATGGAAGCTGCACGGATCGTTACAGATCTATACCCATGAATTCTTCTAGATGCATAATGTATTCTCTCTCTCTCTCTCTCTCTCTCTCTCTCTCTCTCTCTCTCTCTCGTTCTTCCTTTGAAATGCTATATGTATTTTTGCATATTAAACGTTTGACCTTGTTATTTCAGATACATTCGAATCTTTGTTAAACGAATGTTATCTTTTTGTACCTTTTGGGAAAAATCGAGGTCAGTTAGACAACTAGTGTCGAATGCGGTATTCTACTTAAATTAAATGACAATAAAATATGTTTAAAACAAATGTGTTTAACGGTATACTAAAATAAAATTTGAGCAAACTACACAGTTTCTTTCAAGCCTTCCATCCCTAATTAATATTCGTCCCATTTTAGTTTTCGTGACCCAAGTCCTTCTGGTGGTTCACTTAGAAATTTAGAGTATCTTCGACTTAAAGACACATAAACTCATTGAAAAAATAGAGTCTGAAATGTGTATGGGCAGTCCTGGATTGCACACGCTTCTATTTGTTTGGAGAAAAATAGCTGTGACTCATTCCTAATACGTAAAAGTACATTTATAACTTACATTTCTGTCAGTTTAGAAAAGTGGAATAATATACTGCCACAAAAATCTTATTCTTCTCCATTTATTTATTTAACATAAAAAGGCCAACATTCCCGAAAATACGTCGAGTACTTTTAAAGACTGCCAATCAGTTACAGTGTAGAATTATTGTTTGATTCGGTCATTATACGAAGCATGCACTGATCAAATAGCTCTTGGTCAACAGCCAGCGTCTCGATATTTGTAATAATGCGCATTGTTCTTGGGATTGGAGGTGGAACGTTGTAAATTGAGGTTCAAATTATTATTACATATGTCCACGTCAAATTGGTCCATAGTTGGCCGTAATAAGGTGACGTCAAAATTTGTTCCTGTTTATGAAATTCCGTGCCTTTACAAAAATGAAAAAGAAAATAAAACATTTTACTTCAGGGTATGAATTCGTATATGCCTCTGATTGTGATAGGGTGCTGTTATCAACATAGATAAATAATTGTTCGTTGCGTCTTTATGTTCGCAGTTTGTTGCAGCGGCGGGATCCCCAACACTGGCACCACCTATAATATTCAACTAGATACAAGTTTTGTCAGCAGGATTCAGAGCAATGCTCTTGGCACTTACTCAAGACTTTGAAGTTATAAGGGGGTAGGGTTATTTTCTGTGCTATTCTCTAGTTAGGCATGACTAAATCGCGGAAATGGGTACAAACCTTGAGTATAAAAGACACTTATCTATTTTCCTCCATACATTTACGATGCTCTCAAAGGACCCTCATATTTAGGTAAAATTATGACCATTATCAGGGGTTATCGAGTTGTAAAGACGCCGAGTGAAACTACCAATTATGCCACGTACAATACATAAACAACACATGGTAACTTATTATGATACAATTTTCTGTTTTTATTTATTTACTTATTTATTTAGCTATCATAACTCTTTCAGAACAAGAATGTAATTATCGATTGTGCAGCTCGCCTCTTCGAAGCGTTTCGTAGTTTCCAACTGCCATGCATAAAATAAGTTAATTCCAAAGTGATCGTGATCTAAAAGATGTTGGATGTTGTCACGGGGCATAGCATACATAAAACTAAAAGAGGATTCCTTTTGTTTTATCAAAGCATCGGAATCATACCAAGTTGATAAAACACAAGGATATTTGTTCTGTTTTTTTACAAACCATTGCTACTAAAATCAGCTTGAGAAACTATTATTATTAAGATTTTATAAGGTAGAAATCACTGACTATCGGTATCCCTAGAATGACAACCAGTATGACAACTCTTACAAGTATAGGTTGTGCATTAGTAAATAACCTTGAGTAGCCACTGCAGCTGAAATATATGCAGTTCATTCATGGAATATATCATATTCATTCACTGTATAATACATTTTTACTTACTAAGAAAATCTATCACAGTATAAAATATTTAGTCATAAATCAGGAACCTTTACAACTGCATATTCATATTTATTTTTATTTTGTGTATATGCTATTATGAAAGCTTATGATATCAGATTCATATCTTTAGTCTTTAAAACAAAAATCAAAATGACAAGATACCTTCGTCTCTTATTTGATATAATATTTTCTTGAGAACATCCTTTAAAACTGTATCTGGAACGTAAGCATAAAAAATACGATACTTTAAACATTACATTTGGGTCTGGCTCTGAACAAAATTTATATTCTTAGTTACTACTCAAATATTCTTAATTATTCATAAATTAGTGAAAGATAAACTAATTAATTTTACAATGCGAAAGTGCGAGTTTGCATTTAACAGAATTTAATATAAATGAAATAAGTTTTAAATTGGCACACACATATCATGCCTCGGCAAAATGTAGTTGTTACTTTTGTGTCCAAAGTGTAACTCAATTAAAAAAGGTATTATAATGACATGTACAATTATGTGATCAAACAATGTACAATCTTTCACGAGAGTCGCAAAAGATTGAAACTATTCGACGTATTTCATAAACGTCATTTGAAATTATCTCAATGCTTGTATCAGCACTAATTACACCTATAACAACACCAATAACATCTCTGTCAACTTCAAACCCATCAAGAAACCATTGATAACATCAACGTCTCCATCTATTTAGGATGGTAATCAACTTTTCAATGGATTTTAAATATAGAAATTGGGGAGAATAAGGGGTTAAATTCCAGAATCAATAAAAACTTAGATATGTTCAAAATTGGTCAGGTCATGTGGTTTATTTTTTATTTTTTTTGTTGTAGAGATTAAAAATGTGAATAGTCTTTAAACTTTATGTTCAGTTTAGTGAAGAGGAAAATTCTTTCTAGTAAAGTAATTATTTAGTCACAACAATAATTCATAAATCATACAACAGAACATGTAAGACTTTTCTTGTTTAGAAGAAATGAAAATCGAAGACATAATGTAATACTCGGGCATTCACTGCAACAATTGTAACAGATTATGAAATCTGAATGTAGGTGTGGAGTGACCCCACAAATCGGGAGAGTTTACAGGTATGGTGTAAGGTCACTTACATGAAAGCAAACTACAACTCGGTTTTTACAATTTCAGCATAATTTTCTAATCACTTTTACGGAAATTCCATTATTGTATTTAAGAGTTAGGCATTTACAATGTCAAAGCAAAGTAAAAATCTAACTAATGGTACACTGATATAAAATGTCCAATGCAATAATGCATAAACAATCAAAAATACAGTCAAAAGGGTGAGGTAGACTGTAACAGCAACTCGCGATTGCTAAATTCTTGTCATCGTCTGATCAAATTATACACAAATTTAAATTAGGCAAAACCAATAAGAAAACAGAAAATGAAAAACAATTACACAAGTTTAAACCATTTCTTTTTAGTAATCATGCACTCTAACCTCGAGAGAAGTATATATGTATTTTTTTTAAATATACGTTTGCCTAAATGAATGTATTTAGAAACTACCTCGTGCATCTTGAGATTACACTGAGTTGTGGACCTGTCAGCTTATACAAGGGTCATGCACTTTTGAATGTTTATCCCTGTTCAGTTTGGGGGTTGGCTTATGCACGAATGGGCTTATACACGAGTATATACGGTAGATATGGGCATGCTACTTCCACAATTTTATCATAAAACTTTACAATTGCTTACAATGTTGAACAAAGATTCTGATTAAGCACATAAGATAAGAAAAACAGAAATAAAATGTGTATTGTAATAATCTCCCAGAGGAAGTAACTAATTAAATGACATTAAAACTAATTAAATGATAAATGAACTAAAACTAATTAAATGATAAATGAACTAAAACTAATTAAATGATAAATGAACTAAAACTAATTAAATGATAACTTAACTAAAACTAATTAAATGATAAATTAACTAAAACAAATTAAATACTTTTGAATACGATGCTTAACTATGATAGACTGTCACAACAGAAACTCCTAGCAATTCAAACAGTTTTATTTTCTTCCCTGAATGCAAAAACTGATGTGGAAAAAGATGTAACTCTCAAAAATAAAATGTAGGATGGTGCAAACAGTGAGTTAAAAACATTTTTAACAAACTGCAACTGGCATTGCTGTCTATTTTTACACTTAAAACAACCTCTAAATTTACAGCATTTTTGGATATTATTAATTTTATGCAATTAAAAAACATTTTTTAAAAAATGAGAATTTAAACTAAAACTCAATGCCTACCTCAATTTAGCATCATGTACTTAAATCTTCAGTTATTTAGATCTTTTAAAATCTATTCTGTAAAGATGTTATGTATATCATTCTGTATCTGCTGCTTTTTTATGTTCTCATTAACTGGAAATTGTGTAATTTATTCTTTACTTACATTTGTATGGCTGCCATGGGATGGTTCCTTGACCAATGGCCAGTTTATGACAGGCAAATAATGTTAATAAAAAATCTCCAGTGCTCACTGCTTATCAATATACACGTAACAATTCTATCACTATGGGTAAGACACTGACACTTTAATATTTACATAACGCTAACCTAACAGACATGCAGAAGCAACACTATCCATCACTATGATGACAAATAAACTGCATGATTAGTTTTTATAGTTTCATTCAATTTTAATAGTATTACTTTCTTGTGGCATTCTGTAAATATACAGCTGTTCAAGGTGTTGCTCTTAAATTTATCATGTCTGGATTAGGTTTAAAATGTAACAAAATCTTTCTGAATCATTCTACACTTTTGCCATTATCTCCCTCTCATTCTCTATCATTCTCTATAGTTGTGTCCAAGTTACCTCCCAATTTGGCAGTAAATGCTTGCATTGGTATTTTCCAGAATTTCCATGGAAGGGGTTGTAACTCCTCTGGAGACATTACAGAGTATTCGCCCATAGCAACCAGGTACACAGACAACAGCAGGTAAATCAAATATAATTAAAAAACAAGCAAATACATAAACAAATAAATAAACAAATAATGTCTTTTGATGTGCTGCCTAATGACAATACTGGTTCCATTCTTCTACTTTCTACATCCACAGCAGTTACCGGTAACTGTCCTGTATTGTTTGTAAAAGAATGTGAAGTATTTTCTACACGATTCTCTGCACCCAATGAAGATTTACAATTATTTGTAATCTGGGAATTATCTTTTCCTACTGAGTCTAATTTTCCTGATGCCAATGATGTTTCTGCAGTACTTGTGATTCCTTGGGTGGCACTAACAGAGCTGTCAACCTTTTGTTTAGGTGATGTTGTTTTGGAGACACCATTTGGAACTTCAGATCCCAGTCCTTTGGAAACATTTTTTTCAGACAAGGATTCTATTTGCTGATTCACAAGGGTTTCTGTAGAAAGCTTTGCAGCAATGTCCACTAAACTTAAATCACCAATGGCTGCTGTTACATCTCTTTCTTCTTTTCCTACCACTTTGAGTATTTCCTCATTTATGTTGATATCAGAATCTCCGGTTGTATCATAGAGAATGACTGAGAACGAATCATTCCTATAATAAAATTAAAAAAAAACAAATGTATGCTATATAATACAAAAATCAGCTTTCAACTAAAGCATTCACCCAGAACTTGCCAAACTCATCAAATAATGAACTTATCCAAACTTAAAAATTAGAGCTGAGTATTCACATCGATATTGGTTCAATTTGTATCATAGTGATAAAATACACATCATGATATTACTATAACTATTATTTAGTTACAACATTATTATTACAGTATTCCTGCATATATTTCTGTATATCATTAATTTAGTTCCAGCTCTACTACTCCAACATTCCTGCATATCCTTATAGATAATACATACTAAAGTATGAATACGATATACACTTCAAATAGTTCAACCTTTCCTAGTCCAGCATTCCAAATGAAACATAGCACATATACTTCTGTGCACACTTCAGTTAGTTCCAGTATTCCAACCATAGGAATCCAAATAATACATAGCATATTATATTCACTTCAGTTAGTCTGATCTATACTACTCCAATATTCCAAGTTATACATTCTGCATTTACATCTATATACACTTAAGTTTGTTCCATCTTTCCAAATCCAGCATTTCAATAATACAAGGTGCATTTACATCTATATACACTTCAGCTAGTTCCATCTTTACTACTATACCATGCCAAATAATACATGCTGTGTATACATCTATATTCACTTTAGTTAGTTCCATCTTTCCTACTATAGCATACCAAATAATACATACTGCGTATATTTTGATATACACATCAGTTAGTTACATCTTTCCTACTATAGCAATCCAAATAATAAATATGGTGTATACTTTGATATACACTTCAGTTAGTTGCATCTTTCCTACTATAGCATACCAAATAATACATACAGTGTATACTTTGATATACACTTCAGTTAGTTGCATCTTTCCTTCTATAGCAATTCAAATAGTACACACTACATATAATCGCTTATTTGTGGGATCCAGAAACAAACGACATAGATCCTGATCTAACGACTGAGTCCCAGATTTGTTGGCATACGAAATCGCAGATCTGGGTCTATGCAATAGTGCATATATATGATATGTGTCACCTATTACCTATTTACTGGTTCAGCAATACATGTCTTTCCAAGAGCCAGCTCACATAACTTGGAAAGAACTGTCATATTTTCAGCTACTTCCTCTAGCCCATACAGAGATACTGGTACAGCCTGGAAAACAAATTTTTTTCGATTTCATTTGCAGATAATTACACACTGTCGTACACACTGCAGCAAGTTACACACTATCATACTGCAAGTTACAGTCCTATATATTGCAACTACCGGGTAGTTACAGTGTGACACACTCCAGCAAGTTACAGTGCAACACCTTGCAGTTACTTACACAGTGTTACACATTGCAGCTAGTTCCATGCTGTCAATTACAACAAAGCTAATTATAGTCTATCATAAAGATTGGAGTAAATTACACATTTTCATACAGAAAATCTACTGTCCTGCTAAAAAATCTTTACACATATAAATACTGACATCCTTCAGAAGTCTGGATGTCATATGAGGATGGTACTGAGGCATTTTTTACGTAAAGCTCTATCCTATTATAATGTTAGTTATCACATGATAGTCATGTGATCGCAGCATAAACCAAGTGGGGAGAGTTAAACAAAATGAGTCAAATGTAAAGATATAATGTGGTATTCAAGTGTAACCTGTATTTAATCATTATTTGTTCAATGATCTGTTGCCGTCTGGGTCTTCCCACAAAATATCAACAAAACGCTAGTCTTTAATATGATCGGTGAGCTGAATTTACAGAGATTATGTTGGCAGGGACTAATTACGTCACTGCAGCTTATTACAGATGTCTGTAATTCTAGGTGCGCATTAGCCTGTGAGGAATATCTAACAATGCCTTAGTACATAAGTTGCTAATTCAGTGACTGTAAAAACACATTCAGGTGATGTCCAAGTAAAATACAGTTTTGCTGTAAAGTTTTCAGCTGACAGAGGTTGATAATTACATTTTTATTTTCAATAATAATTACAATAACTTTGTTTATGGTGTCTGTTAGCATGAGCACATTATTTCCATAATCATGTTACAGTGAATGTTATGAGAGCTGCACTTTACAAAAAAATACAGGCATAATAAGAAGTTTTCTTGTCACAACTCCATGTAAATATGATGTTTCTTTTAGAACAGCATTTGCATCTGTTCAATGTACTAAACAAAATTTAATGAATGAAAGAGGAAGATGCACTCAAATTTAAATAGATCAAAGAGTTTGAAAATTATGATTAAAGAAAAAAGAAAATATCAACAGGATAAGTATTATATTGTATGTACCACTCTTATACAATTTAAGACTGAACAAATATCTCAAATAGGTGTAATATATCAACCTTTCATTAGATAAATTTGTAGATTTAATTCCCAACCAGAAAAGCCTTATCATAAATGTTTCAAATTTTGTGTTTTTTTTAATAGGTAATAATATCAACACCTATGCAGATATATTATCACTATACTGTTTATGGTGCAATTATTATATTCTGTTTAATTATGTCATGTACTATGGGCTGGATGACTAATGTACTGAATATACATTCTGATCTGTTCTGTTTGTTTGTTTGGTTTTTATGGTTTAACACCATTTTTCAGCACAATATAGGCTATACATGGTGGCCAGTATTAATGGTGGAGGAAGAACCCAGACAACCCCCGGAAAGAACCACCGACCCACGAGAAGCTACTGGCAAGCTTTCTCACATAACTACATTTGCCGAATCTTAGACTCGAAAACACACAGATAGAGGTGAGATGGCAGTGGTCCGTAAGAGACAGCGCTTTAGACCACTCAGCCACTCAGGGCCCCCGATCTGTTCTGTTTTGTTCTATGCAGCACCATTTTCATTCAGGACCAACTTGTCAGTTACAAAATGCACAAAATTTTATGACACCACCCCACCTCAGCCCTGTGCAGCACTGCAGTGAAGGATATAATGGTACATACCTGATACGGGAGTTTTTTGTTGATTGCTGCATCTAATGGTCGGAGTTGTTCCATTGTCAGAATATTTTTATCACCATGATCCACAAAGAAGCAGACCACCTGTCAAATAAATGACAAAAATGGTGTAATTATTGTCTTTCGAAAGAAAAAGGTGACTTTAAGACAAGGGTGCAAAGGGTGTACACATTATCATATGGCAAAAGCCCAAGCCACACAGGGACCATAACAATGTTATATTTTATAGGAAAATGATACAAATCCAATCACGATTAGATCTTTGCTATGTTAAGAATTACACCAAAATTGAATCCATGAAGTTCTTCATAAGTTTGGGAAATTGCACAGCAAAGTTAAAACAAGGGCCATAACTCTGTAACAACTGTTTGTCTGGAAGACAATAAAATTAACCTTTACCTACTTTAGCTATTCTAAGAAAAGCACCTATTAGATAAGCATGCCCACCCATCCTTTTTTTTCCACAAAAAAAGAAATCCATACCTCATCCATGCTTTAATTATATCCATTAAGTTATATTCAAATAAACAAAACATTACATGAGTAATCAAATGACTGTTAGAAAAATTAAAACAACTTCATTTACAAATGTCTTCAGTCGAACAGTGAAGTACGGTATTAAACAATAAACACTGACACCAATAACAGTACAAATGCATAATAATAAATTTTAAACAGTTCTGCTTCCGAGACATCCAAGTCTGTTTCTGGAGTCTATTCAGCAGGAATTTACTATGGCACTAATGCTAATAAAATTCCAATGAACCGCCCCCACCTTTCAGAAGCTGTTGGACACACTGTGATAATTTAGTATTAGATTAATGTTTCACAGTGATAATCTAATAACAGATTACAAATTCAGTGATATTTTAACATTAAATTACTATGTAGGTGTTAACTTAGCAATAGACTACTAATTTACTGATACTTTTGTAATAGACTACTAATTCACTGATACTTTTGTAATAGACTACTAATTCACTGATACTTTTGTAATAGACTACTAATTCACTGATACTTTTGTATTAGACTAATAATTTAGTATTAGATTACTATTTCAGTGGTAATTTAGTAATAGATTACTAATTCATTGACAATTTAGTATTAGAGTACTAATTCAGTGATAATTTAGTACTAGTCAACTCCATTTACTGTATAAGTTGGGAAACTCTATTTTTTCGGACGCCATAAATTAATTTCAAAAGTCGTCTTTTCCAGTGATAACCAGAAAACAAAGATAATTTCATGCTAGAAAAAGAGAGCCCTGCATCATTTTAATTTGTAAAACTTATATATATATATCTGTTTGAAACAGGAAATCAGTATAAAATGTACATCATAATAAGTATTATTCTAATTATAAGGTTTAGAATCTTTACATTATTATTCATAATGCCATTAGTACAACTGTAAACGGAGAAAGTGAGTGAAAGCCGATGATTTTTCAACCACAAAACAAAAATCTATCTTTGAAAGAAGTTTTGATGAAAATATGAAGTAAACAATGACTTTAAGCAATATTTCACCTGATCATGTAGTGAGAAAAAATTAAGGCCATATGCAATACTTCACCGGAATGCATATACGAGGATATCAATTGAACATTTGCAATATTTCACCTGAACAAGCAATTAGGATATACTAAGAGAAAATTGATGGCTTTAAGCAGTATCTCAACTGAACATATTGGGTGAAACTATATTGAAGTTAATGAATGTATCCAAATATTTCACCTGAAATCACATAACAATATACATCAAGTTTTAGGCACCTATTTGGAGGAACAGTCAACATATATTTTTATGGATATCAACTGTAGTTTTTCCAAAAATAATACTTTTGTTGATACTTAAAGCCAATGACAGGGGAAGGAGTCACTTTGTTTCAGCTGAAGTGTTAGTCTTTTTTGTGTTGCAAACATGGGAAAGAGTAAAATTGTTTCAATTTTTAAATAATTTGTTTCAAGTAAAATAATTTTTTTAATCAATGGGTTGTGATTTTTGGGAAAGGAAAACAGTAAATTCATCGAACCTTTGAACAGTAAATTCATCAAACTTTATAACCAAAATTGTTTTATTCTTTATTATTTATCAGAAAAACACTTGTTCATAGGTAATGCCAGTGGGCATCTTCTAATCTTCAACCTACAAACCCTCCACCTGATGATACATCCCTTCCAAGTAAATCACTCACAGCCCTCCCTCTAACATATGCATCCTGTTATCTCTTCAGTAACTAGGTACCTTTTTATCCACTATGGACTCAACATGGACACGATGGTAAAGTTCGTCGTCATGTGCCACACAGATCATTCCCTCTGTAACTGGTTCTGATTTCTGCTTCTTGAACTCTTGCTCTAGTAGGTTTTCAAACTGATTGAGTTGGTCCTTAAGATAAGCAAACAACAAATCAAAATAAAATTGTGCCAATCCAGAGACTATCTAGGTTTTGACAAATCTACTTAATAGTACAATGGTATATACTACAAATAGGAATACTAAGTTGCTAGACATTTCACATCCTGTTATGTATTTTTAATTTGCATTCTTTCTAAGTTTTCTTTAGGCATTATACGCTATAGATATTTGTATTCTAGACTTGACCGTGTTTAAAGTAATATAATTTCCTACCTTACTTGACTCACTGTTTTTGGTTTTGTAAACACATTTTTCTCAATCTGAGTCCAGAACATTTGAAATTCCCCAAAGAAATGATGATACTCCATGATGCTCTCAACATTGTATTTAATAATTTGACTAAAAGATCTTCTAATTATAATCTTGAAAACATTGGGAACCATCCAGAGTTAAATTTTCCATTAAGTAATCATTTTGTTTTCAGAAAATGCTAATTGTGACTTGAGGTCAAGCATAGGACAATACAATCTTGTTTATCTAGAAATTGTTGAATTGGGCTGTAAAATTTAAGCAAAATGAGTTGAATTATTGTGTCCAGTGTTTCGTTTGGGATGTAATTTATTTATTCAAATGATTAAATTCAAGTATTTTTTTCTCTGGAAATACCAAGTGCTAAAAATGACATTTTTGGAAATAAAGACAAGGATTTATAGTGAAATTCAAATAAGGCTATATTCTTGGATTACATTATTATGATTTAATGAAAGACTCTACTTCACTATTGATACTGGCACATCAACACTTCCAGCATTGGATTTCTTTTAGAAAACCACAACAGTTTATTCAAAACTTTAATTATTAGATCTTATTTATGAAATTCTATAATTATTTGGGATTTAATTCATATTACCAGCATTAGTTTTTAAACTTTGTCACTCTGTCATCATAAATTGTTTGTTGACTTTTAAAAAACTTGGTGGTTTTCACTCTTTTCTGTTAAGATAATTGTGACAATGCATTTTCAAGTCTTTACGCACATTCATTTACTGAATCACAATACATTCCTATCTAATACCAACCAGAATGCACCATCTACAAAAACATGTGACAAACTGTATGCAAACAGCCCCATTTGCATGTATGAACTAAAATCTGATATTAGATATTGAATCAATCATCTCAAGATTAATTATCTATCTGAACAATAACAAAAACTAATTTCAAAATGAGTACTGAATATTAAGTGTGAAGATGTAATTTACATTTACATAAAGCCATATTACGAGGTGATCAGTATTTAAATATAAGCAACAAAAGCTTGATAATTTTAGACAGTGATAATTAATAATTTCAAAAGATTTACAGTTATATTACATGAAACTATTTAACATGTATCATCATATTTCACAGCCACAATTAACAGATGTTTGATAAACACAGCCATAGTCAGTATATAGCAATTAACAGTGGATGTTTGATAACAGCCCCAATCACTGCATAGCAATTAACAGCAGACATTTGATAACACAGCCACAATTACTGCATAGCAATTAACAACAGATGTTTGATAACACCGCCCCAATCACTGCATAGCAATTAACAGCAGATGTTTGATAACACAGCCACAATTACTAAATACCAATTAACAGCAGACATTTGATAACACAGCCCCAATCACTGCTTAGCAATTAACAGTAGACATTTGATAACACAGCCACAATTACTGCATAGCAATTAACAGCAGATGTTTGATAAACACAGCCACAATCACTGCAAAGCAATTTAAAGCAGATGTTTGATAACACAACAACAATCACTGCAAAGCAATTTAAAGCAGATGTTTGATAACACAACAACAATCACTGCAAAGCAATTAAAATCAGATGTTTGATAGCAGCCACAATCACTGCAAAGCAATTAACAGCAGATGTTTAATAACACAGCCACAATCACTGCAAAGCAATTAACAGCAGATCTTTGACAACACAGCCACAATCACTGCAAAGCAATTAACAGCAGATCTTTCATAAATGAATGATAAATGTCTGTAAAAGCAGATATTACTTTATTCCTGACACAAATAATTACGAGTGACTATCATGATTCCAAGAATAATCTTTCCCCGTCTCTGACTCCAGTGTCAGTGGTGGTAGCAGAGTCGGGGCAAACATCTCAAATAGTTATTTTCAAGGATGGGGGTGATCTATTCCACCAACCCTATCCTGCCTTGAACCCATCTGCTGTTCTAACCAATGTATTAAGCAATTCTGCTTACAGGTCTCTCTTCACGTTCTTTTTCAGGAATGTGAGTATTTGGTAAATTGCATTTTCATTTGACTTGAAGCTGATAATTGTACATGTTCCAAATCAGGATTAATTTAAAGAAATAAATTCATTTTACCTGTAATTCATTATCCTTCATTTAAGATGACCAATCACGATCTACTTTCTATGTTTTCAATTGAAACTATGGTTAATGTTAGTTTTATATATCCACGTGTGTGTGTATATATATATGTATGTGTGTGTTTATATATATATATATATATATATATATATATATATATATATATATATATATATATATATATATATATATATATATATATATATATAGACACACACACACACCAGGGTTCCTGCAGATTTAATAAAAACAAATTCCATCACTTTTCCAGAGCCATTTCACAAAACTCAAGGACCACACCATCTTGCATTGTAAAGTAAATTAATACAAATAATGACATCTATCAATGAAAAATAACAAATAAGTTAACAACAAATATTTTTAATGTGTCCATTTTAAATTTACCTGGGCTTGCACACCTTGACTTTATATAGTAATTCATGTCATAATCCAATGTTCAATGTATTTGGTATTCAAAAGAAACAAATAAACAAATCCTTTGTAGGCTTTTATGTGTTCCTATTTACAATACTAACAAAACACATCACTTTACAGTTGCTTTCTTGTATATAGTGAGAAGCAAACTTTTTCTGCTCTATCTCCTTTTCAAGGTCCTTCAGAGTCTCTTGTTTCACTTTTGCAGTCTTTCTGAGAGAATTGGACGCAGTTAGCAGGCTAAGATATAGGCTATTGTCCTTGTCGGCTTTTCTAGCATTTGCAATTGCACTGTCCAGAAACATCAGTAAAAAGACTCGTGAAATTTCCTCATTGGAATGAAAGGAGCTGTGGGTATTCACTGTCCTTAGGGTCCAAAATATTTCTGCCTTTAATACATCATATGATGATGTATATGAAGTTAATGTTGGGGCAGGCTTTGGCATAACATTAGGTGATGGTGAGGCAGAATTTGAAATAAAACCAGAGATTGTGTTGTTCTGAGCAGATTTCATTATTTTACAATTCTGCACATGCTTCTTGCTGGTGGAATGACTTTTGAGGGCAGCTTCTCCCATATTTACAATATCTATAATTTTGCTACAAGCTTGGCATTTAGCAGTTCTTACATCTGAAGCATTCTTCGCCACCTATTTTTCATAGTTAGGGCTGGTCAGCCAACTGTTATTGAATGTGCACATACCAGGCACGTTGGACTAAACCTAAAGCAATATAAAACGAAAGATTTTAAGACTTCACTATCATCATGAGATATTGTGTACTGTATTATGTGTTCAGAATTTTCTAACAGCCCAGTGTTCATTAAGTAATTCATTTTCGTCACCTATTGCCTGACCAGACTTACAATCTAAGATTTATTCGTTTTCATATTACATAGAGTCTTGTAGATTTAAAATTAAAATCCAATTTCAGACACTGACAATTCTTTAACTTAAAAAAAAATTCATTAAATATACTAATAACATGCAACACTAAAAAAGTCGTCAAAGTTTACCAGATACAGAAAAATGATTGATTAAAGTTAAACTATCAGCCTAAAACAAGAATATCAAATCTACAATAATGATTATAATCATGTCGTACCCTCCGATGTAATAAATGAATGACTATGCTGCAAGAGATGTTACGACAGACCCGAAAAATAAGTGAATATAAACAAAATCAAATTAGTACTTACCTTGTACGTTACATTGAAGAAATAACAGACTTTTTGGAAGAAATTAACTTCAATTTGACAGATCGACAAGTGGTAAGTACTCAAAGTGGCACGGCTGACCATTTAAATTTTCGAATTGAACTACACCGGAAACCATGTGATATCTACTGTTAGGGGAACTTACTCTTGTTATATGAAATGAAACCATTCATCTATTGTATCTTTTTTATTGTGTTTTATTTAACTGCTGCTCTGTGCTCTAAGAAATTTGAGGTAATCAATTTCTTTAACTCCCTTGTCAGAAATTCCATGACTTTTCCAAAACTTTGCAAGGTTTTGACAAATTCCATTACTTTTCAAGGCCCTTGAAATTAATTTTTTAAATTCCAAAACTTTTCCAGGATTCCATGACTCGAGGAACCCTGTGTGTGTGTGTGTGTGTGTGTGTGTGTGTGTGTGTGTGTGTGTCTAATAAAATTGATCATCTACATCCATCTCTGCACTTTTCCTAGACACCCATGCAAAAAGTTTGCCTCTCAGTAAAAGAAAGAAGGTTTTAATTTTGACTTATTGATGCCAAATTCAATATATGCAGTTTTGTCCCAAATGCAAGCTGCATATCCACAAAGGTTACCCATAGTGTTTGGATAGGGCTAGAGTTATACTGTGGTAAATGATTCCCTTCTAAGAACCCTGAGCAAGACCTCTGCCATTTTTACTATGGTATCATTAGATATCTTTTTTGGTCTGAAGTCCAAGCCATCTACAATATTTAGCCAAGACGTGTGGTACAGAATAAACTGCTTTTGTGTAAAATCTTTTTCCTTCTTTCAACTAATACATATTACTTCAAACGGAAGTGATCTACAAAGTTTATCCTTGGCAAGTATTACAGAACATATGTAACTATTTTTCCTTCTTCCTGTCAATAAGACAGTATGACTTTTAGACTCTAAACAATCTATAAGTGTTTGTTAACACAGGTGATATAGTAGTATTCCAGATCATTATGTAGAAAACACCAATTTGACCTTTCAAATCTTGTCCTTGTGATCAGACTTTATTATCTGAAATGTAAGACATTCCAAAAAGTTTGGTTAGGGTGTCTTGTTTATATGTCATGTGACCTGAACCTACTAGTTAGCCCAAAAATGACAGATTTCTTTCTTGGCAAATGCAAGTTAAATACAGAGTCTGATTATGACTGAAGAAATCAGGACATTGTGCAGAAGTTAAATAAGAAACATTGAATTCAAAACATGAAAGAAGGACTGATGAAACAGACTGTGTGTGCTTGTGTACCATAGTTACTTTAATAGATGCCCTGGCCTCAGGGGTGCAATGGAATTTTCAAATGGGGGAAGGGTATTTTAATACTGTATTGTTTGACTTTGAGTATCCAAAATTAAGTTCTTATGACTTTTCTAACAGTCATTGGATTACGCACATACTGTTTTATATTATCTGGACATACCATAATGAATGGATTTATAAGCCTTGATACAGTAGGAATTTCTCTTTTATGTAAAAAGAAAAGTTCAATTAACTGACATTACTTAAAGAACAGAAGAATGCAAAAGGAACTTTACATCTACTGCTGATATGGCATGCTTAAATGTGAGTAAAAGCTTGCAAAACTCCCATTTGATAATACAAGATTTTCGAATAATGAATCACTGAAAATAAATTTAAAAAATATGAATGGTTATTGGCATGAATCAAACAAGACAGCCTTTGAGGGCATATAAACATGATGGTTACATACAGAAAACACAGATGCATAATGACAGAAGTATGTCATTGTGACAAAACTTACACTCTTTGATTCTCCCACAAACCTCATCATCACAGAGTTTGTACTGTCATTTATGAAAGTGACATGGACATCCCAAGTCTTATCATCTGGCAGAGTTATCGGGTCTGAAGTAAACAAAACAGATTTATATACATAGAAAACTATTTAGTTGTCAGAACAAAGCTAAGCAATGATGGACTCCAGTCCAGCATACCTATCCGGTCTCACCCATGTGTAAACATCAGCAAGATACTTGCGCTCCTCTTCAGACAATCATATTCTCATTTTTCCCACTATGAAAACGAACCTATCAGACCTAAAAATGTTTCGTACCTTAAATATTTTCAGCATTTTTTTTGTTTTCTAATATGATGGTGATTTTTTTTTTTTTATTCATATCGTTATAGATGCTGCAAAGAGCTTAGAGCTTCTAAATATTAGGTGCTATACAAAGTCCTTATTATTATTATTACTATATACGCAGGTTTCAAGTCAAATTTTTAAGATGACAAGTATAAACCTGGACAAAAGGCATCCACCTCCTCTTCTTCCACCTCTTCCTCTTCTTCCTCCTCATTCTCTTCTAGATAGCTCTCTACTGGGATGAGACTACGTACTAATCCCTGTTGGATTAGTTTGTCACTGATGCTGATCGTTGGGTCTGACACTAAGCACAGGTCTACATCACAAGTTTCATCTGAAATGTTCCGGTGTAATCCGTATCACAGCAATATATAAAAAAAAAGTCCAAATCACACTGCTGATCTATAATAAAATATTAAATCTCTGGCTTTTCTTTGAAATATTGGGAACAAGTAATATTTGCTGGATAATTGGAGTTATAGATCAACTGCATACCAATGCAAAATCTGTTATTTTGATAACGTATATAGGAATAAGGCAACACAAACAACAGAGAAACAACAGAGAGACAGAGAGACAAAAACACAGACAGCGAGATAGATAGATATAGATATTTGTGAGTCTACATAATAATATTAATTTATTATTAATGATATCAATTAATGAATGCTTGTGACCAAATTAAAAGTTTTGAGAGATTTATATTACTCACCACAATGTGTTCTAGTAACAGCGATCAGTGGCACGTCTTTGACTATCTTTGCAAAAGCTTCAGCTGAGGCACTACTCCACTGTATCTCAGTCTATAAATTAAAATAATTAATAATTAGTTACAACATTAATAATTTTTTTTAAAAAAATAACCTTAAAACAAACAAATCTGATTAAAGTCAGATCTGCACTGTCTTATGTGAATATCTGAGAGTAACCACTTAGTGGTCATGTTTTGGTGACCTTTAAATTTGCCAGTGGAAATACAGCTTTCAGAAATTTTCAAGTGAATCAAATTGTTTGGCTCAAACTGATACTCTTCAGCTGTATTACTCAGTTTTCCAAATGTGAAGATACAGAAAGACTTTATCTGACTGGCTTATACAATTAGCAATTAAGGTAATAACATAGGTCACCAGAATATGACCCCTAAGCAGTTGCTGGTAATAATATAGGTCACCAGAATATGACCCCTAAGCAGTTGCTGGTAATAATATAGGTCACCAGAATATGACCCCAAAGCAGTTGCTGGTAATAACATAGGTCACCAGAATATGACCCCTAAGCAGTTGCTGGTAATAACATAGGTCACCAAAATATGACCCCTAAGTGGTTGCTGTCAAACCTTCACATAGGACAGTGGAAATTTGACTTTAATCTCACTGAGATAGAAAAATGCTTATGCTACTAAATGCTCAAACCAGCCCCATTTTGTATAACCGCCTAAAGAACTATGCATCCAGAACAAACATAAATGCAAACTATTCCAAAGATCCAAAAGAGTGATTAGAAGTCAAAGTCACCTACTTTGCTAGTATGGTGTTGTTCTAACCAAGATACATCAATATACAAAGTTGATTACAAAGACTGAGAAACAGACAGAAATATAAAAGAACAAATGAACTGGGTCAAATGGACATGAAATATATGTGACTCACGATGTCATTTTGAAAGGGAGTAATCAGCCAAATTTACACACAAGAAAACTGCAAGTCTCTGTGGCTAGTAAAGCTCAAGAGACCACAATTAAAAGGCAGTGGTGCATGAAAATTAGGTCACAGTGACCTAGTGACTGGTTTTTGCAAAACAGAACCATATAAACATTTCATATATAAAAATAATTATTGGCTAGATTTCATGCGGGATAGAAGCAAAAATAATGATTTACAAGAAGATACTATAGTCTGCTTTCTTAAGAAAGGTACTGTATTTATATTTGGTTGATACAGTAAAACCTGTCTTGAAAGACCACTCCATTTGCCAACAAATAATGGTCTCTCAAGACAGGTTGTCTCTTATAACAGGTCATAACACTATATAATCAATAAGTATGTGCATGGAAATTCTGGTCTGTCAAAACAGGTGGTCTCTTATAGCAGTGGTCTCTTAAGACAGGTTTTACTGTATTTATATTTGGTTAATACTTATTTTTTGTTAATAGATAAGTAAAAACATCACAATATCCAAAATTTCAATGTAAAAATGATAAAATAATTATTAGAATTAGATTTACAGTAGTGATGTTTTACATTTTTCTTGGTGTTTTGATAATGTTTTGCTATTACTGCTGTAAACTGCTGGTATTTCTGTGATAGTTATTTTTTTTCTTGTTGCAACTACCTCTAGTGGTTGGATCCCATGTAAACTGCATTTAATACACTGTGCTGGAGCTGCTGCAGTTTTCTCTGACAACCAGCGGATATCTTTGCTTAAAACTCTCTCAACATCACCATAGTCCACAGAAAGTAATTCTATTTTGGGCTGGAAATGGAAAAAAGACAGGAATTAAAACCCACAACTCCATAAGTCACTTTTTTATGTTCTTCTTATCTAAATAAACACTAGATGTGAATGTAAATTTTTGCATGTAACTAAGAAAGTGAGTTGTTAAAAAACTGTTAAATTATAGCAGAAATACCATATTTCACCATATACAAACATAATGCAATAATCAGGATGTCCCATGGTTTTATCATGAGAGAGATATAATATTTCAGTGTATAGATATATGATGCCATCATTAGGCACCCTGTTTGATCAAAAAATAATTTTAACCTTCAAACAGGACTTCAAAATTCCACTCATGCAATTATTTTGTCAAGTGGTAGGTAACAAAAACAATTTCTTTTAACTAACTTTTTTCTTTGCATTCAAATAAAAACAGCACAATTTCTCTTTTGAATTCTGATTATTCTTAACAGTGAAGACATTATTTTTCTTAATTTAAATCTCTTTCATGGTCAATTTGATTTTTCAGCTTCCGGTGCAATTAAATCTTTATTTTACTATCTTATGATTGGATTGCCTATCATTAAAGTGAAATACACCACCAAAAAATTAGAGATGTTCAAAAACTAAATGGTAAGGTGAGAGATATAGGAAGCCGCTCATTTTAAGAATCAATGACCTTCAATATAAGATAACGTGGACAGGTCACCATAAATCAATAATCATCAGTATAGGTCACCACTTCATTACCACCATGACCATTAAATTAAGTATTTTCTGAGGGGCCACGAGTGGTCTAAAGTGCTGTCCGTTACGGATCACTGCCATCTCACCTCTGTCTGCATGGGTTTGAGTCTCAGATTCAACCAATGTGGGTATGTGAGAAAGCTTGCCAGTAGCTTCTCGTGGGTCGGTGGTTCTTACCGGGGGGGGGGGGGGCCGGGTTCTTTCTCCACTATTTATACTAGCTACCGTATAGCCTATATTGTGCTGAAAAATAGAGTTAAACCATAAAAAATATGATTTTCTGACCTTTCATAACCTAAGTTATAGAATACTATAATATTATAATGCATAGCTCTGAAACACCCTTTATTATAGCTACTTGTATATAAATACACTGTCATCATATCTTGCACACATCGTATGCATCCATTAAAAGACTGCAAGCATTCTGTTTACCTCTGAATCTTTAATATCGTTGATCTTTGCTCTTGTCCAGCATTTATCAGCACTAAAAAGCCCAGCACAAAACTGTCCAATCTTCAGTAACTCCATGTTAGGGGCTGATTTTGTCTGAAAAGAAATAATAAGCATATTATCGTGAGTGAATTTTGCAGTAAAATGAAATTTATGTACCAAGTTATGACACAAATATTGCAATACTGTAGTAAAATGAAATTTATGTACCAAGTTATGAAACCAAATATTGCAATACTGTAGTAAAATGAAATTTATGTACCAAGTTATGACACAAATATTGCAATACTGTAGTAAAATGAAATTTATGTACCAAGTTATGACACAAATATTGCAATACTGTAGTAAAATGAAATTTATGTACCAAGTTATGAAACCAAATATTGCAATACTGCATAAAATGAAATTTATGTACCAAGTTATGAAACCAAATATTGCAATACTGCATAAAATGAAATTTATGTACCAAGTTATGAAACCAAATATTGCAATACTGCATAAAATGAAATTTATGTACCAAGTTATGAAACCAAATATTGCAATACTGCATAAAATGAAATTTATGTACCAAGTTATGACACCAAATATTGCAATACTGCAGTAAATATTTTATGAGTGGCCAATAAGAGAGCATGTCAAACAATTAAAAAAAACGCTCTTCGGGACATATCAATCAAAAGTATAGAAACCTATAGTTTATTAGCCAAAAGATGACATTAAATTTACATGCAAGTTTGTAAAGTACTTGACACACTCATTTCAGTTTTGAATCCTACTTTAAAAATTACTTTGTCTCAGGAAATGAAAATTTGCAACATTAAAGCTCTGTTACCTTACAGTCCTTTTGGAGTTCTTCTGTGATCTGGTCTATACAACTATCTTCCTTTTGTACACAGAAATAGCCACAGTTGTAAATGTATGTTAAATAGACTGTTATCTTCTCACTGAAAAGACATCAAATATAAAAAACAACTTTTTTCATTGCATTATATGATTTCTGCCCATTAACCCAACACCAGGATTGTGTTAAGAGACCTGGGGTGCCCCACCATCCCCTCAGTTGTAGAACATAAGAAAAGGTCATATAAGTATGAAATATAAGGCACATTGATCTAATTTGTGTAGAAGAATTTTACATACTAGGAGGCATAAACAAACAGCTGTAGAACCCTGCAGTCAAAATAAGAAACAGAACATTATACAAAACTTAATACACTTGCAGTTAAAATTCAAAACGGACCTTTACACAAAACAAAACTATGACCTGTAGTCGAAACCACATGTAAAATTGACCCTATCACAAAACCTGAAAATCCATAAAGTTGGTCATGCTGACCTAATTTTGGTGTACTGTTGTATCTAACCTGAGGTCAATATTACATGAACAACCAATTGCCATGCAAAACTAGACAAGGCGTGATGACAAAAACATATGGAACGAAGGATGTATGTATGAATCTACCAACAAACAGAATGACGGATGTAAAATTAAACTGTGGAATGAAGGATGTAAATATGAATCTATGAACATATATGATCAACAAGGATGTTGTTGTTGTTATAGGGTTTAATGTCATTTTTCACTACAATATAGGCTATACATGTTGGCCAGTATTAATAGTGGAGGAAGAAACAATGCAGACAGAGGTGAGATGGCAGTGATCCGTAATATTGAGTGCTTTAGACCAATCAGCCACTTATCAACAAGGATAACATTGCCTTTTGTATAAAAAACACAATTAAAACAACTTGACTTTGAGTCAAACTGCTACTCTTTTAATACATTCTAGATGTTGAAGCTGCCATGAGTAATGTCCTCTCATTCCATGGCTGTATTGGAAATGTGATTAAATAATGATGAGGGGCCCTGAGTGGCCTAAAGTGCTTTCCATTATGGATCACTGCCGTCTCACCTCTGGCAGCATGGGTTTGAGTCTAAGATTCAGCTAATGTAGTTATGTGAGAAAGCTTGCCAGTAGCTTCTCGTGGGTCAGGGGTTTTCCCAGGTTCTTCCTCCAGCAATAATACCGGCTGCCATTTATATCATATCGTGTTCTGAAAAATGGCGTTAAGTCCTCAAACAAACAAATAATGATGAAAATGTGAATATAGTAGTTTGCAATGTCCATAATTAATGTCCGAATATTTGTTTCTCCCTGCAAGTCATTGATGAGATGAAAATGTGATGGTTTTTGCAATCTCTGACAGTCTTTAAAAGTGCTCCAAACATCTTTGTCTTATCTGCTAAATCTTGCATACATTACATGTGTAACTTACCCAATAGGCAGCAGTTCCTGTTGCAGTATTCTCAAATCCTGGAATATTTTATATAAAAAAAAGCAATGAAACACATGTTCAGTGTAACTTAATATATCTCCTGTGATCTATGTTTTATTTATAAGTCAAGTGATCTATGTTTTATTTATAAGTCAAGTGATCTATGTTTTATTTATAAGTCAAGGGATCTATGTTTTATTATAAGTCATGTGATCTATGTTTTATTATAAGTCAAGTGATCTATGTTTTATTATAAGTCATGTGATCTATGTTTTATTATAAGTCATGTGATCTATGTTTTATTTATAAGTCAAGTGATCTATGTTTTATTATAAGTCAAGTGATCTGTTTTATTTATAAGTCAAGTGATCTATGTTTTATTATAAGTCATGTGATCTGTTTTATTTATGTCAAGTGATCTATGTTTTATTATAAGTCATGTGATCTATGTTTTATTATAAGTCATGTGATCTATGTTTTATTATAAGGCCTCCAACTCTCTTATAGTATGTATATGGCCAAGGATCTGAATATATTGGTTGCATATTATCATAATTGACTCTTAATTTTTCCATATAATTAAAGATCATGCTAATTACGAAATACACTAGACCTCATGTATTTTTAAATTGTCCAATAATATTATTGTTTTCTTAATCACTATTACAACACAGCCTTACCACTGCATACCTCCCTGTAAGACTACATAATTTATAATGAGCTAATTTATGCCACTACATACCTCCCTGTTAGACTACATAATTTATAATGAGCTAATTTATGCCACTACATACCTCCCTGTAAGACTACATCATTTATAATGAGCTAATTTATGCCACTACATACCTCCCTGTAAGACTACATCATTTATAATGAGCTAATTTATGCCACTCCCATGAACAGGGTTATAAAGTGAATGTACTGTATAATTACCAAAACAGGCTTCGCCTCATGTAGTTTCAGATATAAATCTAACAAAAAACCATTGTTACTAATTTAAGTGATATAAAAAATATCTGGTGACACAGAAGTGATATAGCGACTGAAACCTCTGAGTCTCTCAAGGCCAATAATGGAAACAAAATTAATTACATTCAACACTTCAACACTAAAAAGAAATAATCAAGATGTATGTCATAACAACATAGTTTTCAGAGATGGCTGCAGTTGCATTCATGACATAACTGCATATTTGGAAATTCACGCAACAGTAGCCTACTTTTCATTGACAAATGTAGTTCTCTACATAACACATCCAAATTTCAACTTCTGTGACTCTAGGAGCAATAGTGTCTGAGATAATGATATAAATGCAAACTCAAAAGTGGCTATGAACAATAAAATCGGAGATAAATTACAAATGCCAACTGTAAAATATTCAGATTCAAGGTGATAGTGTGTGAGATAACAACATAAATGGAGATTAAATTGGTATTTTTGTATATTTTATTATTTTCTTTTTTTTTTTTAATTTTTTTTATTTTCTATTGCCTTTTAGGCTAGCCATTTCGGCTCTTCAGTTCATATATTAATTACAATTATGTGTGTATTTTACTAGTGTTTTGGGGGTTTGCCTTTTCGGATCAATTATATTATTATAGTTCTTATTTTTAGTTGATACTGGTGCTATTTAATAAAGCCCTTTTGGCTCCACAGTTCCTGTGTTGATTTAAAATTCTGTATGTGTTTTGCTAGTAGCTCTTTTTTTTGGGGGGGGGGGGGCTTTTTAGCTTTCTTTGGCGTCGGACTATCTTAAGTGTCTCTCTTTCTACCGTATCATACCCTACATGGGTACTTGAATGTGAGTTTGTTTTGTTTCAATCAGGTTCTTTGTATGTCTGTTTGTTATATATCTGGTTCTGACCATACATGGACAATTGTCTTTCTGTAAGTTTCTGGTTATTTAGTAAAGTGTTTTCAAATGTGTTTATTTGACACGGCAAAATATTATAACAATTATATAGGTTTCTTAGAATTTTGTTTATTATTATTTCTCAGGTATCCATATCGATTGTTTTCTTTTTCCAATCACAAATAGTATATATTTAATTATTTCCTGGTATAGTTTTGTATTGTTTATCTTTTCTGTGTATAGAAGCATATTGTGGTCAAAGATTTATGTAGTTTTCCTTATTTATTTTTTTAAATTTCTTTTCTTTTGTCATCTAGTACCTCGCATGCTAATATCAAATGGCTTTTATTGTTAATAAATCTTTTACATAAGGGGCACGTGGGGTGGTTTTTTAATAAATTTCCTTTTTAAGGCCATTTCACCAGTCCACCAGGCGTCATGAAGATACTCATATATTTGGGATATTTATTTTGGGTTCTTGAGTTGCATCCAATTTATCTATATTATGGTGCAGTTAAAGTGCGGGTTATTTATCCCTGTTTTGTAGGATGGTAATCAGGGATGTATTATTAAATCATACATTTCAGTTGAGTTTTTAGTATTCCATATTCTGTTCTGTGTTCTGTGTTTTTTTAAGTCTTGGGATTGTCTGCAGGCAATTATGGGTGGTTGTGAAGTGCCAAATGTTCGGTCGAATCTATTAAATAACTATTAGTTCTAGCCTACTAACCATTAGTTAAATTTACGATACATCGTACAGGAGAGGGTGTTTAGAAAGGCTAGTCGACTGCTGTACTAATTAACATGTCGTTTATACAGGAGCAAAACTGACCGCCATGACCTGGGCAAAGTTTCATTTTATCACAAAGATGTCAGGGTTTGATTTGAAACAGGCATAGTGTTACTTAAAACCAAAGCGTGTCATCTTGACACGCTGATGTAAACGAATTTTAAAGGAAAGAGCGAGAAAATATATTTGTTCTGATTGATCACTGTTAAATAAGGGGTGTGTTCTACAAGAGAAATCTTTGGAATATAATATCTTACTAGTTAAAATTACTTCAGTCTTGGAAGTACCTCTGCAAGAGAGGACAGTGTAGTATTATTTTGGAATAAAGACTCCGGAGAGTATTTTAGAGAAGTACCTCCGTAAAAAATAGACTGGAAAGACCGCCAAAAACCAACGGTTGAGAGGCGCACCAAAAACACGAGGTATTTGTTTCAGATCCACGCTTATTATGATGTAATTAACATAATGTTTCTTCGTTACAGATCTGCATGATTTGTTGATACATTTTGTATGATTAGTTTCATTTGTTACATTAAGTTAGTAATGTGCTTTTGAATTATAAATTAGAATTTCTTACCTTAATTTGTAGTTAAGAATGACGTAGTGTTAATTGGTGTTGTAAAAACACTATGTTGACTTATGATAGGAAAGTGTTACGTTAATTTTTGAAATAATCATATTGTTTGAATATTGATTGTGTCCTAAGATTTAATGTCTTACTTTAATTAATGAATTACAGGAATACATGTGAATTCACCGCATTTAGATGTCGTTGATAATTTAGCGACAGTGTATAATGTATTAGGTCAAGGCAAACGGAATTAACAGATTGTTTAACGGTATAGATTTGAAGATATGTGTAATTAATTATTAGCCGTAAAATTGTTATCACTGATAGTAATATCTGATTGTTCGAACAAGGCAACAGAGAAACAGACAGTCTCAGCTATTACCGTGTAACATGAAGCTTAGGTTGTTTTACTTTTTTTTTGAAAGGAAGGAGGAAAATAGTTTTTATTTGGAGAGATGTGCAGTACGGAAATAGAGGAAGTACCAGACGGGAAAAGAATATTGTGAAGTAGACGTTGCGAGAGGCATACATCGATACAGAGGACAAGTCTGAGTTCGAGCGAAACATCCACGAGGGAAAAGTATCTCGAGAGACAGGAACGTCTGGGTCAACATTTGAGTGAGCAGAGAACGTAGTTAGAAGATAACAGGTCATGAAAATCGAACAACGTGGATGAATTTGATTGAGCTCTCTATTCTCTGATGAAGTTAACTATCAGTAATAGAACGGCTAAATTTGTTTAATTCTATATTCAATCTATTTGTGATTCGGTTGAAGTTAATTCTAAAACCACGTGTATTCAGAATGAAAGGAAATTTCACTGTGTATGTCTTTGATTAAATTGTTTATTTATCTTTACGGGGGCTCGTAGTTTCTTTGTTCAATATATTAACTCAGTTTACCACCATACATTATATACTCGAACCGGGGAATTATACCGTGGGCGGGCATCTCCTAGATAGCGAGTATCAGAGGGGAGTGGGTTAGAGTGTTGTTTTTACATGTTGTGGAATACCCTTTGACAAGTGGGCTTGTACAATATTATACAAATAACGCTCATGACCCGCGAGACTCTAGCAATGGTACTATTAGTTTTGTGATATTATTATTGTGTAATTCTTTTTTATGCGGCATTAAAAATCCGAACCAATTGGTGTATATACTTTGCTATAGGTGTTTTTGCGAATTTTAAAATTTATTTAATTTGTCAAGGTAGTTAGCTGTTTGTTTCAGTTTTAGATTTGGGATGTACATCCCTCCTCTGTCTTTTTCCTTTTGTAATGTGAAGCGAGAGATTTTGCATATCTTGTTCCATATGAAGGTATAGATTGCAGATTCTATCTTTTTTATGTAATAAAGTTCAAAGTCGATTATGTTAAATCCGTGCCATATTGAGTTAAAAAGGTATGTTTGGGCTATTTGTATTCTTTGTAGGAGTGTGAGGTTTCTGACATTCCAGACAGTTTTATGTTTGTTTATTTTATTTATTATTTGATTCATATTTAACATTTTATTGTTTTTGCCTTGGTATATACCTAAGACTTTAATATGGTCTTTAAGATTTTTTGTCGGGAGTTGGGTGTTATTAAGTAGGATCTCTGATTTTTCATGATTGATATCTGAACTCGAGGCTTCGCTAAACATTTTGAATTGTTTGATAAGGTTTTTGTATGATTCAGGTGTTGTAATAAAGTTCATTAGATCATCGGCATGTAGGAATATTTTTATTTGGTTTCTGTAGTTCGGAGTCTTTATTCCTTTTATATCATTATCATTTTGAATTGTTATATATAGTGCTTCGATTCCAGTTATATAACGTTGACAGGGGGCATAGTTGTCTTACTAATCTGGTAATGTCGAATGGTTTGGTTTGAGCCCTATTAATTTGTATTTTTGATTGTATGTTGTTATATAGAGTTTCTGGCCAACTTCTAAACTTTGTCCCAAAGCTGTTTTTCTTTAGGGTTGCAAATATAAAATTTATCTCTATCTTTCTTTCAATCAAAGAGAATTAAGGCGCCATTTGTTTCCATTTGTATTCATATATTCAAAGATTGTTTTCGTTGATAGTGTGTTGTTTGATATTTGCCTCCTTTCCTCGCCACATGACTGGTTGCTCATTATTATGTCACACACAGTGTTTTTGAGCTTGTTTGCTAATATGGTGATAAGAATCTTGTAATCTATATTTAGGAGGGAGACTGGGCGCCAGCTTTTTAGGCTCAAAATATTGACTTTGTTTTTATAGATTAGGGTAATAAGTCAATTTTTCATTGATCGTGTCATTTATTTGTTTTCAAAAGTCGTATTGTAAAGATCTTGAAGCACTGGACTAATCGCTTTTTTAAACCTTTGGAAAAATTCTGCGGTTAACCCGTCTAATCATGGTGCTTTGTTTTCGGTTAGTGTTTCTATAGCTCTTTCTATCTCGCCTTTACATATAGACTGTTCACATTTTCTTTATCGCTGTTTGAAATGGTGGGAAGATTGATGTTGTCTAGGTATTTATTTATGTTTCCTTTTGTATATTTTTGGTTTTATATAGTAGTTGATAGTAGTCTTTTACATTTGATAGAATGTCACTTTTTGACTCTATTATTATGTTGTTTATTTTGAGTTTAATTAGTGATTTTCATTTCCTCTCCGTATTTCCTCTCTTTTGAAAAATTATTTTCTAATGTTGTGTATGTCTTAAGTCCTGATTTTATTTTTTCGCCTGTTATTTGATACAATTTCAGTTTTTCAAGTATTTTCTTTGTTTCAACTTTTGGGTATCGCTGGTAGTGTTGTCGTTTAATATACGAATGCATTCCATTTATAGTATTGTCTTGCTTTGTTTTTGCAGGTTAGAGTATTTTTTGCATATATTTTTTAATTGTTCTTTTATTTGGTCCCAGAAGTGTTCTATTGTAAGGTTTTGAGTATTCTTGATCACATTTATTATTTCATAATAAAGTTCTGGGAGGTCTAATATGGAATTTTTAACTTCCATTGAATTTTCCCCACTTGATTGCCGTTTGAGTTGTGTGTTCGATTGTTACGGTTTTGTGGTCAGCTAGTTTTTCAATTAAAATTTCACACTTGAATGTGTTTTGGATATAGTTTTATTAATATAAATGCGGTCAATTCGTGAAGTATAGATGGTAGATTCAAAGGTGTATATTTTGTCTTTCAGATGTAAGCGTATGAAAGCATCAATTAGATTATTGCTTTCTATCATTTCATTTAAAGTTGCAGTGTATTTTTTATTATTAGTTGGAGTGGGTCTGTCTATCTCATTTAGGCATGCATTGAAGTCGCCCATTAGTATCATTCCTTCCTTACTGTGGTCTGATATATAATCCTTTAGGTTACTTAAGAAGAGTAGTCTTTGGATACGTCTGGCTGGTGAGCATATGTTTATGATGTGTGTATCGTGTGCGTGTATGTGTATCATTCTTCCTTTAAGATGTGTAGGAGTTTTGTAGGTTTTCAATTATTTTGTATGTGTTTGTTTTTTATTATCAAGCCGACTCATTTTGTATAATAAAAATTGCATCAAGTTTATCCTCTATATAGTTTATATTTTTTTGTTTTATGTTATGGATTTCTTGGAGTGCTATGATATCATAGGGTTTTATTTTTGGTATAATTTCTTCTGCTTTTTTAATACCAATGCCTCTAATATTTATGGATGCGAGTTTTAGAGCATTTTTCTCATCCATTTCTTACAGGTATATATATATTTTTTTAAAAAAATTATTTGAGTTGTTTATTGTTGTTGAATTAGTTTGTTAGGTTTGGGTTTTCACCCATTGGGATTGGATGTTGTTATGGTTGCTTCGGTTGTGGTTTTTTGTTGTTGTTGTGGATTTTCTTCTTGGGGCTGGATGGTGGCGTCATGAAGTCACTCCTTTGGTTCCAGGGTTTGTTTCTGTTAGTCAGATATCGGGGCGGTTGTTTGGTTTGCTATTTCTTCTGGTTGGGTGATTTCTTCAATGGTGGTCGGTTTGATTGGGGTCAACATCGGGAGTGGTGTCATTTATTTTAGCATTTGTTTGATCTGTTCCGTGTTTGGGTTATCCAGTGTTTCTAAAGGTGTTTTTTCCTCTGTTCTTTTTGGTATTGTGCAGTTTGTCTTCCTTTTCCTTTATTTACCTTGGGCGATGATGCTTTTTTCCGTTTCTTTTTTATCTCTTTGTTTTTAAATTTTTTGCTTCTTGTTTTTAGCAGGTCGTCTTTTGACTCTGTTTCCTGGGCTGATGATTATGTTTCTGTTGTTTCTATGTCCATTTTTTCTAGTTCCTCTTTATGTACACTAAAACTGTTTTGGATGCTTATCTGTGGATTTGGTGTTTGTTGTTTTTGGTGGGCGGTTTTAAGTTCGTCTTCTTTGTTTGGATCTTCGATTTCAGTTTCAGTCTCATGGAGGGGCTCATCATGGTTTTGAGTGGTCTCCTTTGGTGCTGGTATCTGTTCTTCTTTTCCAGTGGCTTGGTGTTGTGATTGTATGTTTGGTCCTTCCTTTTCAATAGTCTGATGCGTTTGTGGTTTTTATCCTAAGGTGGTAGCTTGTGCATACGATTCTGTTTGGTGTTGTTGTTGTTTGAATGTCTAGTTGTAGTGTTTCTGCATTTTGTGTGTTATCTGTGCATTTCCATCCATCGTGTCCCGTTTTACCACAGGTACTACATAGACGTTCCTGCGCGCAGCCGTTAACCAAGTTTGTATCGGTAGGCCGAAGATTTTACAAAATCCTGGTACTATTTGGTGCGTCCCAACTGTCTATTCTTACTATAATCTTTACCGTGTTTATGCCGGGTATAGTTTTTTAAGTTTCCTTACGTACTTTAATTGTTTTTATACGAAGTCTCTGTTCGAAACCCTCCTGGGTTAGGGATTAGGCGTACCTTCAACGGAAACTTTGATACATATATGTCCACTGTCCGTCTATAGACCAGTTGAGTTATGGGAGGCGGCCGTGTGACTTTTGCTACTATATCTCCCATGGTAATATTACCCTTGGGTAATAGGAAGTATTTTCCTTTTGGATATAACAAATATATCCCTTTTCCAATATGTGTGAGGGTACCCGAATTGGAGTTTATACCTCTTGCAGCTAGCACTGCTAGTACTGCTGCTTTGTTTGGCCTGTCAGCTGTTGTAATGTGGGACAGGTCTAATGCCTGGACACTGGTATCCATGTACGCCTTTATCAGTCTTCCCTCTTGTATTTCTTCCGATTCTGTTCGGAAGTTTTTTTTAGAACACTTTCTCCGTAATAAGATGTTGGAGATTCCATTTTTTATGTTCTTTGTAATTAGTTTTTGAGACAAGGAAACTCATTTGACAAAAGTGGAAAATTATTTGTATAGTTTGCAAAATACTACTTCTGAAAATTTGTATTAAAGTCAAGAACAAAATGAGGAGTGAAGAGTTAGGAAAGCTTAGCGGAAATAAGAAGCATATACAAAATAGTTTAGATATCCAATCTGTAATCCTTTTATATGGGAATATTGTCACTGTCACAGGCGTATTATATTCCTTTGAGGAATATGCGCGAAGTTTTGCGCGGGAAAAATATTATTTTCTAGAGTTTCTCACACTATATCTAAAGTCAAAGTTGGGTAATGAGGGAGAATGCGTAACAGTTATTAACATTTATACAATGTGTAAGATATTATCTCCGATCAGTTAATAATTTAAAAGGACTAACAGGGAGACAATGTCATATTATAAGAAAAACATCTTGCAACCAACGTATAATTCTTAAGTCCATAAAAGCATGCTGCTTTTCTTTCCGACGAAAACGATAAATGCACGATATTCGAAATATATGAAGCAGACAAGGTTTTGAAAATAATGCAGCCTGGTTAAATGGTAACATATATGCAATTCATTTTTAACAAAAATACTTAATTTTCATAAATATGCGCGTCTTATATATCATGCAATAACTTTATGATATTTGATTTATGTGTATTTACTGAAAAGATCTATAATTTACTTACTTTTTCTTTTTTCTCTCTTTCCTCCTGAAAGAACATAAAAAATGTATTATTAGACAAGGTGAAGTTTTTACCGTGTATTTGCTCTCAACATGATATTATGTAAGCATGAACATGTTTGCAAATTAAAATACAGTTTAAATCATATTGAGATATTATTCATTTCTAAAAGAACTGTAATAAATCTGATAGTGGACAAGGTGCTACAAATTCGACTTATTTGCACTGAGATGAGGAAGCTGACTTGCATGCACGTATTCACAAATCGAAATACAGTATAAATCACAGAACGTAAGTCAGTACATGAAATAAAGTATAAATCACACAATGTAAGTCAGTACATGAAATAAAGTATAAATCACACAATGTAAGTCAGTACATGAAATAAAGTATAAATCACACAATGTAAGTCAGTACATGAAATAAAGTATAAATCACACAATGTAAGTCAGTACATGAAATAAAGTATAAATCACACAATGTAAGTCAGTACATGAAATAAAGTATAAATCACACAATGTAAGTCAGTACATGAAATAAAGTATAAATCACACAATGTAAGTCAGTACATGAAATAAAGTATAAATCACACAATGTAAGTCAGTACATGAAATAAAGTATAAATCACACAATGTAAGTCAGTACATGAAATAAAGTATAAATCACACAATGTAAGTCAGTACATGAAATAAAGTATAAATCACACAATGTAAGTCAGTACATGAAATAAAGTATAAATCACAATGTAAGTCAGTACATGAAATAAAGTATAAATCACACAATGTAAGTCAGTACATGAAATAAAGTATAAATCACACAATGTAAGTCAGTACATGAAATAAAGTATAAATCACACAATGTAAGTCAGTACACGAAATAAAGTAACCCAAACTAGTTGCAAGAACTGATATATTGTATGGAATTTCTCTAAATTATAACTTTTCCGTCTTTACTTTTTCCTCAAAAAAAATAAATTGACACGCTGTACATTTTTTTTTTTTGCCATTTAGTACTTTATGTATGTTCCCTCTACAGTTTGTGTCTTTTTCTTGATTTACTCCTTCGACCTCTAACTTTGCATATGATGCTATCAAGTCTTATGAATATGTAGAAATATAAAATACAAAATGTCTACGGTGGGCTGATGGAATCAAACGAAACTTATAACATTTATAATGATGCTCATAATCACTTGCTAAAGCCCCTCAACACACACACACACACACACACACACACACACAAATACACACACACACACACAAATATATTATGGAATACAGTTATAATTAACGTCATCCTTTTCATTTATGGATAGCTAATATAGATAATTCACAGTTCCTTGATTATGACAATAACATCGGGTATCGATATGACAAGACTAGTCAACGTTTGTAAGTATATCCCACTAAACCCAAAAATGATGATTCATAATTCGTTGAAATTGTCCCACCGAAATAAAGTCACCATTTAATTAGACTTCATTTAAAGATTGAAGTAAACGCGATGTTTAAATAAATTGATCTGATGCAGCTAAAGTAGAAGATCATGTTAATTGTAGCTACAAGCACAATAGCAGAATGAAAAGCATTAATGTAAATGCAATCAACATATCTGACTTAAAATGTATTACAATCCTTTGATAGACTTGTGTTTAAAATTAAAGTAAACATATTCAGTACGGAAGCAGTAAGTAATACACAAATCAAAGCTGGTGTGGTTTTTTAGTTGCCACTAGATCATTCAATTTAAATAGCGAGCTTGCTTCAATTTTTAAACAAAACCATGTACTCCGCTGATGAAATCTTATTTATAGGACCAGAGTCATACAAGACAATATCAATATAAAAATATAAAAGTAAAAATATTGGATGCGCGAGATTAAAAGAAAGTTTCAGACTGAAAGTCAAATTGGAATATCGCGAGTTTCAAACTCACGCAAAATGACAATGACAATAATAGTCTAAATAGGCAGTGCACATTACACATTAGGATCGGTATAGAGACGATCATCTCTAGTGGACATTTGAAGTTTCGAAGGAGATGAGAATTAGGTACAATTTAGAATGCCGTTCCTCTTACGACATATTCGTTACAGACCTGTCTGGCTCTGTTTATACAGGAGTGTCATACAACAACAATCAAATATATTCCGTAGAAACAAGTCTAAAACCGGTTACATTTTATAGCATTGTGAAATTATTTATTTTAGACTTTGATATAATCATTAACGATATTAAAACAAGCTTCTCGTTCATCAGTAAAGATAACTGGTAAGATAATATATCAAGATAGATCCGAAAATGTATTTCGTTTGGTCCAGACGCAAGTAAATTAGAACGATGTTTTAGTTTAACAAGAATACCAATTAATTTGATTAATCGTGCGCTGAAACAAATCATTAAGATAACATTATCTCCCCTGATACGTTGTTCATATACATTTGAACCAAAATAGAAGCTTTAATTTTTGGCTTACATAGTTGACGATAAGATTTATTCTTTCTTCCAGGAATGTAAAGGTAGATGTGATAGCATATGTGGCGAACTAATGGTGACTTAAATTTCTCAAAAGAGAGAATGGTATGGATACAAATATAAATAATAATTACAAATCAATCATATGACATTACTGGATCAAATATATTCGTCGATATTTCGGTGCATCGATACTTTGGGTGTGCTGATATACATGTATATGCAACATTTCGACACAATAAGTGAAACATAGATTTTTAGAAAAACATACTTGCTGTATGATGATTGTTTTATTATTTCTTAGACGTCGATAATTATTAGCTATATGCTTTGTTATTCTTTAATTGAACATTACATTGAGACAACACTCACAGGCAAATGCACTCAGTTTTGTTATGAAAACGATAAATGACTTGATAACACTAACATTCCTTCTGCAAAGGAACAGCAAGTGACGTGGTTTGTAATATCGCCCACCCTATCTCCCGCTACTGCTGATTGTAGTTATTATCATATCCCAACGACTTGTTCAGCATAAAGACGTCCGAGTCTTCCCTTACCCTTGCCACCACAATTTTGATATTTGTACAATTACATTGTAGTTTTGCAAGGACTAGATATGGATAATGTGGTGTTTCTTGTTCTTGTGACCCCCATTCCCTGCTACCTACTCCCAGAGAATAAACGTACACACAGGTAATTTGTCAATTCAAACGTGAATCCAATTTTTGTGCGACTTGACTTGGTCCGGCTTATGCAGGGTTTGAGTCAACTGCCTAACGAAAAGTTGCAATTCGTCTACACCACAATATGTCGGCATATGCTGGCTGTTTACTAGTAGGTGTATTAAACTTGTATGTCGAGCCCTACTTCATGAAATACATAGGGGATGATACATTGTTTCATAAATTCCGGGTATAACAATTGTTATGTCAAGCATCTGCTGAAATATGAGAATCAACTACAGGGTTGATGAAATTGGACGTAAAACTTGGCATTTTCATCTCTACCCACATCACTTGAACAGTTTCTAAACTAGCTTTGATTGCCACATTGTGCCCAAGAACAAGTATCATTTCGTGTTTTGAACCTTGCATCAATGAGAGTTTACAAATGCGTAATAGAATTAGGGCTAATTAGAATGATACAGTGGCAGACTCCCATTAAGGTGTATCTTTAGTTGACGATTTTGTTCGGCAAATACTGGCTGACGATAGTTTTGTTGAATAAAATATTTTAGGTAATGATGTATATCACATTTGAGCTGTGTAAAATGTTAATTGACCAGTAGGGGACTAATAGTCCGAACATTTTGTTAAATAGGAGTCGGATGTGCATGCTGTTAGATTAAAAATAGACGGCATGTCGGTCAATTACCTTTTAAGGTTATGTTGAAAAATAACAAAATCCGAGCAAATTTAAAGCACAGACACATGTGCTTCAAAACAATATTTCCACATCTAGTTTAAAATAAATTAAATAAACAAGAATACAACACATAAATTAAGAAGTAATATTTTGGATTTGATTAAAATATCTCGGTTACCTAAATTTCTTCTTGCATCCGATTATTTGATGTAGAATTAAAGGCCTAACATGCTGAATAAAATTTGCTGACAACTACCAGGAAGTTGCTATGAAAATATGTTTGCTATCTGACCATGGGTGACAATAGCATATAAATGTATATCAATATATCAGTATGTCAACTGCATACAGGAAATACAGTCAGTACATTACACAAAATGGCACCACCTACCGTTGGCTGACCTTCTTAGGATGGAGAAAAACATCAAGGTAACATGTGTTTCGATAATGTATCATATCGATACGCAGAACAGCGGTAGATACAGATTGGGACGCTTAGAGTATTTTTTTCTGGTTGCAAATATTGATATTTTAAGACCAAAATCAGGAGCTTTATTATTAATATTCATATTAAACAGTTATTTTATGTTGATAAACGAACGACTCCATGACACATTTCTCTGTGTCGGAAACAAACCATACACTATCAAAATAAACGGACACATTGTATTTTGTATTAACATGGACACGACACTGCATTTACAATTTACGATGCATAGTTGAGTGAATTTTTCCTAACTGTTAAGGTAAAACATGGAGAATAAGTTAGATGGCTCAGATATTTAAACTTGGGGCCTGTCTCACTCACACCACATATGCATTATGTTTAACTGGAAAAAGTTGTATGTATCATGTCTCTACTTCACAACTTGCAACGAATACACGGTACAGAGGCCAATTCAACTTGGACTTGTTAATACATTGAAATGGAAAGAAGGTAAAAAAAAATTGCCAGTATTTCTACAATTTCTCACCGAAACTCTAATGACTTTTATTAGAAATGCTGCGAGATTTCTACCTTATCTTTCAACCTGTACTTTACAATTGTAACAAAACAATGATGACTATAGGTGCAATATAACATTAATAGGAATTACAACTGTAATAAACAATGATGTCTATGCGTCTATTATAACAGTAATCGGAGTTTACAATTGTAGTAAAACAATTATGTGTCAACGTATATAATGATAGTAATCCGATTTAACAGTTGTAATAAAACTGATGTTTCTACGTGTATTATAACAATAATCCGAGTTTACAATTGTAATAAAACAAAGATGTCTCTACCTGTACGACCATTATAACAGTAATCCGATATTAAATTAATTGACCCAAAATACGAGCTGATGGAAATACTTCGGATAGACAATGTCACCAGTAATGCTGATATTAGCATTTGAGCTTAAGTAATGAAGTAGAAGAAATGAAGTGACGACATCACATATAATGAAACGGTGAGGCTAATTTGAGACACACACACACACACACACATATATATGCGTCACCGTCTTCCTAAAAGAATATATTAAATGTAATATTAGCAACCGTAATATAATCGTCGCTTATTCACTTCCAAATGAGATGATAGACACGCATGCATATAATTGAAAGTTTAGGTTCGGTTTCGATTTACGCATTGCATTGTTAGCGGTGAACTCAATATAGTTAAGACATTTGAGTCCAAACAAGAAAACAAGTGCAGGAGAGGTAAATTCATTACTTTATGGTTTGTAGTAAAGTTTCATTTGGCGAATAAGTATTTCTCATACATATACACGTCCTAGCAATCATATAATAACTTTATAGAAATACTGACTTATATCGTGTTACTGAAAATAGAGAAAATGATTACTTAATCTATCTTGTTTCTCCCTTTCTTCTTAAAAAAATATAACAATTCTGGCATTGGACAGTGCGAAGTAAACTTGGCTTATTTGCTGCCAAAAATGATAGTAGACATGCATGCGTATATTCGCAAATAATAATAAATTGCATTCCAAATCTTGAACAGATACGAATTAAGGAGAAGCAACGTACTCTGCCATAACGTACTTCTAACTATTTAAGTAACATGTACAGTGCGCTGCTGATTACAACCATAATTTTTTTTATTATCTAGCACTGTGCACCATGCCGCAGATATGCAACATGATGTCCCACCCAGCCACATTATCCAGACACCAGGCCGACCAGTCCTAACACTAACCTATTAATGTTGAGCGCCAAGTCCACCATATGTTAGCAATTGAAAGAAGCTGGTAATATGTTATAACACGTCAAGATATTGTAACACCCCGTGTGTTATTTCGAAAAGACCAATAGTTCCAGAATAAAAATGCTTTTTATAAATAATAAAGGTGAGATATAACATGCTTTTCAATATCGCAAATTGACTTTACACAAACAGTGTCCGTTACAACACTATCAACTTTCGAGAATATATAGCAGACTTGGTTATCTAAATGTCAAAAGACAACGTTATAATATACAATATTTAGGTTAAATTAATTGTATCCTTTAATTCATGTGTATGTTAATGGCATAATGTATTCGATTGGCTGTAATACGTTCCGACATAGAAGCGTGATCTCAATAAAAATAATAATTTTAGTACAAGTGTACTTGAACAGTGTGGTGGGAGATAGCAGCGGCTTTATAAAATATTACACTATATAATTATAAGGCATTTACGTTCGATAGCAATCATGTAATAAATCTACTTAATATTCCTTATTACAACTTAATTCAGGTTTTGGATTTTAAAGTACCAAAGTTAATATCGGTTATGAAAATTACGTAAGTGATAATTTTAGAATACAAGGTCGAAATTCTTTTCTACTTAGATGTCCATACTTTGCCGCTCTGACAGCTATCTGCCAGAGCACTGTCTGCACTCGTATTTATAGACTCCTATTCACGTCACATGACTTTAGTTAGCCAATCAATGTTTGTCCTTCTCAGGGCAAGCCATGGCGGTAACCAAGTCAACTGTTCAAACTGTAAGAAAAATCCCTGTGAACATGCAATTTAGACGGACTTAAGTTCTCCTCACAATGTCCGTGGTGTGCGTTTTTTGCTGTTAATCTTATAAACATATTCATACCTATGACTCCGTATAACATCAATATCCTGCATCTCTGCTGTACTAGTAAACAACTCCACCGGATGGCTGAATTCAATAGTTTATGGGTTAAAATCATTTTTCTCGCTTTGATATACCAAAATCATGGAAGGTAAGATAATTCATTTCCTAAACTATTCATGTCAAATTTCAGCACGACACACCTATGGTTCAACATGGAATTACTATGGCACAATAACTGCGAATATGCGAACTTCTTTCTACTTAATGTTAGTGTCCTAGTTTGTAGAACTGTTGACGTCTTTAGATGACTTCCTTGACGAATTCGTTAATACTCATGATAACAGCATGACAATTCGGACCAGGGCAAGGTTTTACACTCACATTTAGTATTAGACGCAGAGTACACATTTATAAAATATGCAGACGGTGATCTAAACGATGGTGGGTGGGTGGCGTACATTCAGGAACGGAAGAAGTAATTCACACACGATAAACGTTTTCAGTGACAGATACAAGTGACATGATCAAACAAGCCAAAGTCTCATAGTTCATCATCATCTCACATCTCAACGTTGAACATCAAATAATCTTGACACATTAATATTAACTGGACAATGTGCATGGGAAACTCCTTTCACAGTACCATTATGGTATTACAACATAGTGAACTGCCTCATGTTTTCTGACTTTGTTTCATGTTTTATATTGTCATTATTAGTATTACTATTGAAAAAGGAATGTAGTTCTTAATAGCGCCAAGTATTTTGGTTTGTTGATCTAGGTATTACAATATATCCAAAACAAACAAAACACTGCTTTCTACGAACACGAATCAGAACATCTTTTGATTGCGTTTGCACAAAACAGCAAGACTTCTGTCTCATTGCCATGTACGAAAGAAAACTCATTCGGATATTCAAGTGTAACACTATTGATATTTGAGCCTAAACATAAAGCAAACTGTTTCAGAGTCGTTGACCTTACAATTCATGGAAAATGGTGACGTGCTTTGGATGACTACATTAAGAAATGTTCGTGTCTTTGAAATCACATAATATAATTATTAAGTACCGAATTTTTACTGAAATCACGAATATTAATACTTACTTTTTCTTTTCTCTCTTGTTCTTCCTGCAAGAAAAGAATATATATATTATATAATATCAAAGAGAAGGTAGATATGAGCGGTTGCAAGGTCAGAGTATTCTTACTTGAACAGAGCAATACACACTAAATGTCACTTGAATCAACCATATTGGTTAACTAGTATTTAAGTTTCCGAATGTTTTACTTTTCGTTGTCGTACAGATATAAAATCAATAAAGATCTTAAATGTTTCCTGCATCCAATGCACCAATTTGTGGTAGAAAATGATCACCTGCAATATAATAATAAACTTGTATGTGTATGGAAGTGTCGCTAAAAATATGGTACAGTCTCGACACTATAGATTACATAGTACGCAGACACTGGTCACATTTTAGGAGTTGCAAAAAAACAAGAGGACAACATGAGATGTGTGGTCTTAAAATAAACTAAAAGTAAAAGTTATTAAATAAAATCAACCTGAAATATGTTTCGCAGAAACGAAACCAAATGTTATTGCATTTATATAGTATGTACACGAACTCCATGAAGGTTTGTAAGATAACACACCACGATTAATCGCTAAATACATACAGATAATTTGATTGAAACAATATGTTAAGATAACCTGATGTGAACTGAAATAGTGTCATTATGATTTGAGCCAAAATAGAGAAACTAACATTTTTCAAACTTGAGAAAGATTGGTACGTAATGGATACGAAGATTGGTACGTAATGGATACAAAGATTGGTACGTACTGGATACGAAGACGGTTATTGATATTGCTACTTACACGTTCTTTTCTTGATATTTCTTCCTGCAATAATACAATAAATGTGTTATCAGACAAGATGATGGTGTATTCCAATGCACTAATTAACGAATGAAATGAGGTAAATATGCAACACACAATAATCTACTGTTGTAGTTTTTTCATATTTAAGGTTCGGAAATATAAATGTTCTGTCATTTATTAAATCTTCTGAGATAAACAAATTTCGCACTTATATTTTAAAGCTATTGATGTTGAACGAAAGAGCGTATTCATTTTAATGGTAAAACATTCTATAATCACCACAGACGCTCAACCATTTGCTCAAGGAACAATTTGAATATAAGAAAGCTTTCTGGAGAATCTTAGTGAGTGGGGACCTATTGGCATTGATATGATTCAACAGTGGTCGTAAACGCTATAATCAAGATGATGAAGCTTATTCCAGGATGTAAATTATGGGATTTTAGTATGTTCATAATAGTACGTCAGAAACTATCCGATAATTTAGGCAAAACCCTTGCATAATCTTGATGTGCAGGGACAACAAAAAAATAACAAAAAACACAATGCATCCGTACCTGCTGAACACAAAATGAACACAGTTCCAGGCATATTCGAATATTTTACCAAGCATAAATTAAACGAAAATTACAATATCTGATTGTTGTTTATTTCAGTTTTCATATGATAACAACGTTTCAGACATATTGGAATATTTAAACAAGCCTAAAATAATCGATAATAACAATATTGTATTGTTATTTTTTTCAGTATTTATATGATTCTTAGTAGATAATTCTTAGTATCCTAATGAAAGTCCAAAAACCTCTAGAACTACACCCAAATCAATTCTTTATCTGAGATATGAGAATTACATTTCTTAGCAGTAATTGTGTAAAAAGCAATGCACTACACTGCATCTTATTATTACACTATTTATCTCAATATATTAATTTTTTTTAAACTGACGCTGTTGGAGAAAATAGGTTCTTTATCCACAAATTTGAGTGCGAGTTATGTTCCAGTTCTAGTCACACCAGCAAGATGCTTACACTCCTCTTCTGACAATCGTATATTCATTATTCTAATTATAAAAATGACGTCATATGGACAACGTTAGTTTGCATACCAGGACACAGCAACGTAAAATGAATTCCCATTTAACTTAGTCACAAAGCCACTTAAGAATGCATGGGGCCCCGAGTGGCCGAGTGGTTTAAAGTGCTGTCCGTTACGGATCACTGCCATCTCACCTCTGCGTGGGTTTGAGTCTAATATTCGGCTCATGTAGTTATGTGACAAAGCTTGATAGTAGCTTCTCGTGGGTCGGTGGTTCTTTCCGGGGGTTTTCCGGGTTCTTTCTCCACCATTAATACTTGCCGCCATGTATTGCCTATATTGTGCTGAAAAATGGCGTTAAACTAATACAAGCAAAAAACGAAAGAACAAAACAACTTAAGAGTGCTCTTAAGATTCACCTCTTTCGACTGTGAGAACAAACTTAAAGACCTATTAGTGTTTCCTATCTTAAATATTTTCAGAATTTTTTATGTTTTTAATTTCATGGTGGTTTGCTTTTGGTTCATTTTTTGCAGTCATATCATTATAAGTTGTAAAGCGCTTAGAGCATCTAAATATTAGGCGCTGTATATTGTTCTCATTATCATTAGTAGTAGTAGCAGTAGTAGTAGTAGCAGCAGTAGTAGTAGTAGTAGTAGTAGTAGTAGTAGTAGTAGTAGTAGTATCATTATTATTATATGAAACCTGCTAATTTGTAGCTTTTTGATGTCTTATTCACCCAACCGAAAGTAAATGGGCAATCCATGAATTGCGTGCAACCAGGAAAACAATCTCTGAACCAAGGCTAAAGTGCCGATTACTTTCTCATTTGGGGTATGAAAACAAAATAATTAACTTTCAAATACAACTAGAAAACTGTAATATAACCATCACTACAGTAAAATAAAAACATAGTAAAGTTCAGATAATAAAATAGATTTTTTAAATAAAACAAACAAAACTAACGAAACCGATACATATTACAACATGAGAAAGCAAACTGCAAATGAATTAGAGGTAATTAAATGAATTAGATAAATGCTCCAAAATAATATGCAATGAGAATCAATTGAAACAAGCAACTATCAGCATGAATTTTTAAAAGGTCCAAAGTGTCGTCCAGAAATTAATTATGGGTTCGATCCCCGACCGAGTCAAATCAAATATGTATAAAAATGGTGCTAAAGTCTGTCTCGCTTGGCGCTCAGCATTAAGATGTAAGTGTAAGGAATGGTCGGCCTGGTGTTAGTATAATGTGATTGGGTGGAACCTCATGGTACATGTCTGCAGCATGATACCTCAGTGCTAGACAACACTATAAACTACCATACTGCTGTCATCGTAGTGATCAGACTGAACAATCGTTTAAGGTACGTTAAGCATCCGAATCACATACACACACTCGATGCATTAACACATTTCAGTTATTTCAAAGTTTGAATCCGGAGATCTTGGTATTCAAACTTAGAAAAAACTATTTTATTTATCTTTTTTAGAGAAAGGCTAGATACTGATCATATATCTGGCAAATTAGCATCTTTAGTTTACAAGTATGCTTTTTACACTCTCTCTGTTCCACTCATTTTACAAATTACTTAATTTAATTTTATATAATTTTGTTCGCAACGATGGCCTTTTATAAATAATCTTTATTATGAAAAAATAAAAAGGCAATAACAGCCTTTCTCACGAGGTCTGCGCCTTAGCTACCTTAGGTTACTATCTTCATTTGTCACCTGATTATATTATACACGACTATAATATAATGTGTCTACATGCCCGTTCGTTTGTACCTTCCTGCCGATTTCAGTAACGAAAAGCGTAAACAAGATAAAAAGTCAAACAAATCTTACTCAATTTATCCATTGATTTATAATTTCTAACCCGAGTGCGACCAGGTGTCCATAACACGTTTATCGTCTATTTTATTGCGGGATGTACGCATGGAAAAGATAGCCACATAACCCTCATTGAATCGACAAACTATGACTACACTGCATTTTCTTGCATGAAAAACACAATACACAGCATTGTCTTGCATGAAAAACACAAGATAAAGAAAACTAAACGTTTTTATTATTTACTAAAGGTATAAATAAGCGGACACCCATAACATTAAAGGGATCTGCTTATTTTCGTCCACGAAATTTATTTCTTTTTTCTTTTTATAACATTAAAGTGATCTGCTTATTTTGGTCCACGACATTGATTTATTTTTTCTTTTAGGAATTGAGGCATTTCATGTCGACCGCAAATTTAAACAAAATATAGTGTGTTGGTTCACTGCTATTGTTTGACAAGTCGTAATACCTGAATGCATCATCAAATCCGCATTTCGATTCCCTTTCTATACCGCCCTTTCTCAAGCACTTAGTTTTAAATAGTTCCTGTTTTAATGGAAGATCGCGGTTTTGTGAGATAATTCGTACTGAAACACTCCTCACTGAAATTGTTTATCTTTTGCATCTGTTTTCGTTCCGGGTTGACTTTGAAAGATAAAATTCGTAAACGAAACAGTACTTATATTAATGATTTTGTTTATTTTTTTCTGTTTTGTTGGAACGGGAGCTAATTTTATAAGTATGTATTAGATGCACGTCTTGCTAAAAACAAAATATAGAAAGCATATATGATAGTAATATTACTAAATAAAATACAGAATTTATTTTAGTTTAATTGTATAGCTGTAAAGAGGAATGTAATGTAGATATTGCGATGTGTTCACTTAATTTTACAAACTGATTCAACATTATGGAGGAATACACATTTTACATATGCTAATTCGATTGATATAAAATCTATCACGTTATGACCTCTTGTGAAATTATCAACGTGAACCATATTTGTTTTGCTTTAAACGAATGATAGAGTATGTTTGAGTGCATGAAGTTTAATGGCTGTACAAGTGTTGTAAGAGCACATGCAGTTAAATGGCTGCATGAGAACATGATGGTAAAGGGATTTACAACTACATAATGTGAAAAGGATGCATGAGTATCTGAAGTTAAATGGCTGTATAATATTCTGAAGTTGAATGGCTATATGAGTACATGAATTTAATAAATAATAATAATAATAATAATAATAATAATAATAATAATAATAATAATAATGATAATAATAATAATATTGAGGACTTTAGAAGCTCTAAGCGCTTTGCAACATCAATAATGATACAACTACAATTTTAAAAAAAAAAAACAACAATGAAATTAGAAAACATAACAAATGCTGAAAATATTTAAGGTAGGAAACATTATTAGGTCTTTTAGTTTGTTCTTGCAGTCGAAAAAGGTGAGTTTTAAACACACTCTTGAAATGTAGCGCTGTGTCTTTGTGTCTAATTTCAATGGGCAATTCGTTCCACATTGCTGGGCCCTGGTATGGGTTTCCAGGACAGTCAATGTGAAAGTTGAAATCTCCAAAAATAATTAGGTTTCCACCTATCAAATTTCCATACTCTGGAAGATTCGGAAAATGCTCCAAAAAGACAGAGATTCAGTTAGCTTGTTTAATCTATTAGAACGAGGGAATACGATTAAACAAGCTAAAATGACATCCTTGTTCCAGTTTTCTTTGGAGCTATTTCAAGATGTTGCAGAGTATGGAAATTTGTGGTGGAACCTAATTCATTTTATGGAGATTTCAATTTCAATTGATGACAGGCAATCCCATTCAGGGCCGAGAGTGTTGGGAACGAATTGATGGAGTAAGCGGTGGGTGTTAAAACCTATCACTTGGGCTCATTGTCTGATGTTTTTAGCCATGTTTCTGCCAGGGAGAAGACGTTGATATTATGGCCATTGATAAAATTAACTATATATGTGCGCTTTTCTGGTGGTCCTACTGATTGGGCGTTGAATAACGCAATACGCAATGGTATCTCTGGGACAGTTGACATAATGGTTAACGATTTAAGATGGATTTGCACCAGGTTATCAAAATGAACGACCAAATTTTTAAATTGTTTATCTGGAAAGGGCGATAACTGGAATTACTTTTCCTGTTCTTCGCCGGCCAGCATTGAAAGAACGTTTCTTTTTTCGTTTCCATTTACATTAAAGTATTGATGAATGTAGTCCCGGTTTGTTTGGTCTTGAGCACAATATAGTATGAAGAGCCAAGGTGTAGTCATTTAAAGCAATTAATAAGGGTCCATCATAGCATAAGCGGGTTGACTGGCGATCACGTGGTGACGGCTTATTCAACAACAAAGGACTCTTAACAGTGGAACAAGACAGATGAGAAAAAATATATTTGTTCTCATTTCTAAAACAAGGAGATAAAGAAACACATACGAACTGAACAGCCAATGCATGATGAAACACATTAATGCATACGAAGATAGACAACAAGCACATATATGATGAAAAATTGCACAACATCGGAAGAGCCGTGTCGAGCCGGTTAAGTGTTTGCGGTCATCTTTCCGCAAGTTTGAATACATGCATGTAAATGGCTGGCTGTATGAGTACATGAATTGAAATGGCGGTATGAGTACATGAATTTAAATGGCTGTATGAGTACATGAATTCAAATGGCTGTATGAGTACATGAAGTTAAAAGGCTGTATGAGTATCTGAAGTTAAATGGCTGTACGAGTACATGAATTTAAATGGAAATATGAGTACAAGAAATTAAATGGCTGTACGAGTACATGAAATTATATGGATGTATGAGTACATTAAGTTAAATGGCTGTATGAGTACATGAAGTAAAATGGCTGTATGAGCTGTATGCGTATCTGAAATTAAATGGCTGTATGAGTACATGAAGGTAAATGGCTGTATGAGTACATTAAGTTAAATGGTCGCCGAACTTATAGACGTAAACTTAAATGTTTCCGACCTAGCAAAGCATCACATATGTTTGCTCAGTATTATAGTCATGCTGATCATTTATGACGGGAGAGGTCTATTTTACTATTTTTGACTGATTGTCTATCCATTTATGTAGAAAGCACACAATATCACAATATGTAAGAGAACAAGAGAGAGAGAGAGAGAGAGAGAGACAGAGACAGAGACAGAGAGAGAGAGAGAAACAGAGAGAGAGACAGAGAGAGACAGTCAGACAGACGGAGAAAGAGACAGAGAGAGCTGATGCGACAATGTTTCATTTCAGCTGGTAGCTAACTCACCGAATGGCAATCAATTTAGAACAAAATATTGTTTAACAATAAATAAAATAGTATAAATAATAAAACCGGATATTATGCCCAACCTTCTAATGAAAGGAGAGTGTGACTTGTGGTTTCTTCACTTTATGTATCACTTGGTTTTAAAATTCAATTAATTAAAAAAACATAAGACTCTGCAAGAAGAAAGCAAGTATTAACGGTTTAGTCGTCTGTGACTAGACTGTTCATTACTTAACTCGCGTCTCTCTAGTTTCATTTATATCGGAACAATTTCTTCAAGTAAAAATATAAACTTCGGATATAATCAGTTGATCAGCTCGAATAGAATGGCAGCAGAAAGATGTAAAATCAGTCAGAACAATTTCCACTTGCCGTTGTAACAATTGTGTTGCACTCCACCAGGGTTAAATACAAAATCCACATCAAAGTGATGTGTATTCCTAAAACAATTTGAGAGAATATTTCAAGACAGGACGAAAAAGTCTGTTTCGCTCAACGATGACTGCGCCCTCTGTTTTGCATAATGGGAAATAAATCGGTTGGATCTTGCATATCGTTTTACTTGTTTCATACTTAATAGTTTTATAAACTTAAATCTTTTAAATGCACATAAAAATGTTAGAGATGGAAAAAAAGTAATTACAAATGATACTGTGTGCATTACAAATGGACACAAAATCAATCATGTGGAATATTTAGACACGATTTTAGTATTTTAATCGCACGCTTAACATGTTATGTAATAAATATTGGCATATGTATAGACACAATCTAGAATGATAGACGATACAAATGTGAAATGTGCAAAACAGAAGAAGCAGCATACACCGGTATAAAGGACGAGCATTATATTAAAATACAAGGACGAACTTATAGCGGTAATGCCCATAAATATCCATAGCAAAGTGTACGGTTCAAATTCATCCCTCTTGTTTACTGCATATTATGTATGACCCAAAACAAGATATTTACGAGTACTGATACTTACGGCGTCAGTAGAATCTTGCAAGATACCAATCAAGGCAATCAGTTTGCCAGCGATGATTTTGGCTGGAGAAAACAATTTGCTATCCACACGTATGGTGGATGTTGTATCAATCTTTACTATTGCTGCAGAAATTAATTGTTCAATATCTGGACCTTTCTTTATTATTTCGATATCTGTCCCCTTATCTCTTAGGTTTTGTGCAATGTCCTTGATGTTAGAACACGACTTGAATTCTTCCTCCATATATCTTCTGAACACTGCGTTTTGCTCTTTAAGGAGGCGGTAAATATTTTTTATTTTGTCTTTAAATTTTGCCGCTTCTTGGTCAATTGCTTTGTGCAATTGTGAGCACTGGTCATCAGCTGCTTTTAATTCTTCGTGCTCAGCATCATTAATGCTTCTATCAAGCTCCTCGCCCTTTACTGTGGAAGCCTTGATACATCTCAACTTGTCTGAGCATTGATTCAATTTCGTATCTAAGGTCATTTTCACTCTGGCTATAACATCAGCTAATGACTTTGTAGGATGAGTGTCGTGCTCAACCGCTTTGCACATTAAACAAATGGGTACTTTACAATCTTGGCAAACAAGTTTAATTTCCTCTTCTGAATGCTGATCACAGAAGACACGTTGTCGCATTTTGCCCTTCATCTCAGGATCTAGAGTTACTAAATCACTTATTTTGTGATGCCTACTAACTTTCAATTTCTCGTGGACAAAACAACATGACTGGCACAAATTCTCCTCGCAATCCAAACATCTCCTGCTTGCCACGTTTTTCGGACCACAAATCTCACAAGGGAATTTTTCATTCGAGTCCGTATCGATATAGAAATTAGTTTGAAATCCAGAAATCCCACTCTCCGGTAAATGTATACTTGTTCTGCATATCGGACAATCAAAGCAACCATTGTGAAGATTAACCTCTACATAATCCTCCAGACACTTGTAACAAAAACTGTGGTGACAGGATATTAGCTTCGGATTCTTAAAACTATCCATGCAAATACTGCACTCATGTCGACTTGCTGCCATTTTCGAAGGCACTTTCGTTTTGTTAAGTCAATAATGATACACGTATAGCGAGCAAACTTATTAGCGCCACCTGCTGGATGAAAGTACTATATATTTCAGCGATTCAATGATTGCTCCCTAGCTCGGGTCATTCTCCGTCAGGTTTTTAAATAAGTATATGACGGATAAGGCCGAGCGATGATCCCATTGGGATGAAAAACTTTAGAGGCAAGATTAATTAGATTGAAAAATTACCAAGTCAAACAGCACTCAACGAAAAACGTACTAAAATCGTAACATACCAAACTGAAAATGTGCTCTAATTATTTCATTTTTCAAGTAGGCTTTGACATCTATTGATTTTGTGTAGTATATTATCTGTTATGTGTATGATAATATACTACTTCTCCATACGTTGTGCATAGGCTAGACTGGTTCTAGGTTGATTTTACCTCTCACCTTGATATATTTATTTCAAGAGTCTATGTTATTCAATGACATAGGAAACAAACTTCAAGGTGGTGGGTGGGTGGGTAGGGTGGAGAGCTTAGTGTTAACGTTGGCCACATAAATATCCTTTGATGATCAGACACCTGTGTATCAGTTATTTCATAAAGCTAAGCTACGCAGTCTGGAGTAAAGCTATGTTCCACAATCTTGGCCAGTTATCATACTCGGTGCAAACTTTCATTTGTCTCGGCAAGGTCAGTTGAGTACAGTCTTGGTGGCGGATGAAAGAGTCGAGATTAAAACTAAAGCAGTAATTCATCCTAATATAAGGTATGGTTAGTGTTAGGGTTATATTTCATTAATGAATAATCCTATCCCTGCAATGTTGATTGTAATAATAGATCAAAACGAATGTACTCACATCACAGAGAGAGAGAGAGAGAGAGAGAGAGAGAGAGAGAGAGAGAGAGAGAGAGAGCTCTCAAAAACAAAGAACGAAAAACTACTATAGGTTCGACATTTTCTTATACGAAAACATTAGATATTTAAATCACAGCGTCCATTTGAAAATCACAATCTGCCAATTCGAAATGAATGAAGAAATATAACTGTAATACATGGTCATGTTCTATAACAGAAGTATATTTGTGATACAACAGTGGTGATTTACATTCAAATATCATAAATACGAAAACGTTGTTACTTGCATGCATCATTAAAATATCTTTCACAATCCATTTTAAATAATACCCACAAAATGTATTCTCAATTATCATACGAATCATTTAAACATTCATACAAAAAACTTAGAATTTCCTGGTAACATTTCTGCTCTAGCTACCATAATGCTGTTCCTTTATTTCATGAAAGTTAAAAATGTAGCCTCTTATGGAAATCAAATGTATTTTTGTGTGTTCCTTGCGCTTTAAGCTGATGACATAAATAGGACAATCAGTCAAACTGGCACACATTTATCGTGGTAATTGATCTTATGGCAATACACTTTTTATTTTAATTTGGTTGGATGCTATGCAGTGTATCTCCAAATTTTATATTATAACTTAATACATATCTGCAATCGCATAAATTTTAGCTTGTGTATATTCTAATTTGATCTGTCTTGAATATATTTTTGACTTAGGTACATGTATGCATTGTCGGTGACATGTACAGTTACACTTATGTGCCTTTGGCTGTGGTAAGTTTTGACTCATTCTTTCGGTCAAGGTACGTTTTGACCTGGATACATTTACGATGTAAATTTTGAAGAAAAATATAACGCAAACGTACCGCTCAAATCAAATTTAGAGGTCCATTAATCAAATTAAATTATGGTAAATTAGTAAAGTCAAATTAGGGAAGTTTGCACAACAATATGATAATATAGTGATAGGCTATGACGTTCTGTGCAAATGAAACAGGGGGGTGCACGGAGTCTATTACCATAAGTCCGGTGCAAATCACTACCCGCCACGAGTAGTCTAAGGAGTAAGCCTTGACGGATCACTGACATCTCACCATAGATTGATAAAATCAACACCTCACACTTGATGATATCGATATTTGGTTTATATCACGTAACATCCATCATTTTCAACACATATTTTGGGGAAACCACGGATATCGACATGGGTACAAGTTCACGGACAGAATTTGTATGCTATAGGACAAAGTCTTCATCAGTCCCCTATTAATAAAATAAAACAAACAAATTGGAAAAACTTCTTCTCTTCAGCGTTGGCTTTGCTGACCATTGTGCAAGGAACACACAAAAATCCATTTGATTTCCATAAGAGGCTACATTTTTAACTTTCATGAAATAAAGGAACAGCATTGTGCTCTCTGGAATTTAGTCAGTTATCCTATCATGTTCTCGGTCCTGCATTGGTATGTTAGAAAGCTTGCAAGTAGCTTCCTGTGGGTCGGTGGTACTTTCCGAAGTTTACCAGGCTTCTTTGCAGATATCGTAGCCTCCCCGACTAGCCTATAATATATATATATATATATATATATATATATATATATATATATATATATATATATATATATATATATATATATATATATATATATATATATATATATATATATATATATATATATATATATATATATATATATGGATGAAAACCCGGCCAGGTCTACCAGCTGTCGGGTTTGCCCAGAAGTACCCTGCCATGATATTTTTTTAATATAAGAAAAAATATCTTTCCAGATATCTTTCGCTCTGCTGAGTAATCAATCTTCCTGCATGTGAGGACATAACATTTAACAAAATTTTAAACAATAAAGTTTATGGTTGACGAAAATGGGAGTTCAAGAGAAGGGTAGCGGAAACCCGACAAATTAGAATTGGAGAAACAAAACCAGTCAGAGCTTTATTATATGATGTGTGTGGCGATTGCAAAAGATGGGGCGGGGTACTTCCAATATATTAATTGAAATATTATGGAAATTCCACCCTGGTTTGTGAGGTTATAAAGTTAAATTACTGACAAAATAGATGTACAGCCCTGAGCCCCCAGTGAGCACTACCGACGGTTAAATTATACAGAACACGAAGATGGAATTCAACATAATAACAATTTAATAAATTCGATAATTTTAAATGATAAACTCAATCACTCGTCCTCCAAGTGACAGCCTACTTCATCTCGTGATTTTCAGTGTGAGTTCGATTTTCTCCTGGCCTTTGGTTCTACTCATCTTTTTATTTCGTTCTTCCCACTTCTCCTGGACTTCACCTCTCCCGACTTCTCTCCTGCCTTCTCTTTTCTTCCGTCTCGCTATCGGAAACTACTGGGACCACTGTGACTGGTCTGTCCCTCGAAGCTTCCTTTAGAAGCTGCACTTAGAATTCTGTACTAAGATTTTTCTCCGCCGGTAACGTATGGCTAATCGGAGTTGCTATCTTCTGGCAATCTTTCTATAACGAACTATAGCGAACTAAATATTGCTGGTCTAAGGATATCATACTTTGCCAAATTAGGTTCCCGTCCCTATCTCAATTCTGATTGGGAAGCGCTGCGACCCTGTACAATCGACTAAGCGACCAATTCAACCTGGCTGTCAGTCTGCGGAACAAGAAGAAAAGGCACGTCCACTCCTTCGGGCTACTTCTTTGATCTGCACAAGCGCTTCCACACCAAGGTGATAATTGCACTTTTGACGGCCTTGGTCGGGCTTCCCACCACAGCCAAGGCAAACTTACGTAAGGTGTTAGCCTGCGGTCATGTTTAACATTAAACAATAGTTTGTCCGAATGACTTTGATTATACATGTTTCTATACTATTTTGTGTCGGACAAAACGCTACACACACCCCTAACCCCCACGCCTGAGAATACGATTGGGATTTTACTCCAAATCCAACGGCATTACTACACGAGTAAAAACAAAATCATTGTGACAATACACGAATAAAGAACATGAATATATATATATATATATATATATATATATATATATATATATATATATATATATATATATATATATATATATATATATATATATATATATATATGTATATATATATATATATATATATATATATGTATATATATATATATATATATATATATATATGTATGTATGTATGTATGTATGTATGTATGTATGTATGTATGTATGTATGTATGTATGTATGTATGTATGTATGTATGTATGTATGTATGTAACAGAATTGTTACCGAGTGGATGGTGGACTAAATGAACAACACAAACACAATATGTGAAAGAAAATATAAATTTATGAAATAAATTTTTAAAGAAAAATAATGATGTATCAACACAATAACTCATGCGTTCAACCCACAATTCACAACCATTCACAATACATGAATAAATGAAATGTTAATACAAAATAAAACACAGATACAAAGGAATCTCTTGGACCATACACAGATCCAAGGAACCTTTACAAAAGTTATATTAACGCAAGTATAAATTACGATAATAAACACAAAGATCAAACTATACTATCGCACGTATGGATTGCGACAACTAGCACGAACATATAAATGTATTTAATCAAGTTGCTAGCTTTTATTGAGATTCATGCAATGCCTTGAAATACTATAGTGATTTGAAGTAACTATGTAAATACAACAATGTATTCAATTGCACTACAATTGCAACACACACACATGTGTCTCGACCCTCTATAACCATACGATTCACAACTGTTGAATCGCCGCCCAGTTTCTCCGAAAACCTAGGGTTGACTCAATACTTTTATCGTTCACTTGCCCTTCACGGATCCACCACAGTTATAAGTACAGACAGCATACAACATCTACTAGAACCAACGTTCCCAAATACCTAGATGCCACTCCGGATGTTTACAACTCTAGACAGCTCCGACACTCGGACTTCTAGATTTCCGAATATTTACACGTCACGACAGATGTAGACGGACAAACAATCCGACAAACAGAGATGCTCCGCTACAATATCAGCTACAATTTCAGCTACGATATCAGAGATGTTATCAGAGATGTTCCGCAACAAATCATCTACAATTTCAGCTGCGATCTCAAAGACGTTATCAACGATGTTATCAGAGATGTTATCAGCCGACGTTATCAGCGATGTTATCAGACGTTATCAGAGATGTTATCAGAGATGTTATCAGCTACAATAAAGAAAACCAGACTAATAATAGTTTTCTCAAAAAATAATCTAAACCTTAGATTACGCTATTGCATTTAAAGTCTAATAGTGACTAGTAATTCCAAATATTCCACGTTTAAAATCTGCATTGTATAAAAGGCATCATTATATGAAATGAAAAACTGAATAAAATTCACAATAAAACGAAATATAAATTTAACACTCACCCCTTTGGCTGGAGATTGAATGACGAGCTATCTTTCCTGTGATAAGATACTTTTGGTCCCGTAATATTTATCAGTAATATTCTGCCTTATATACTCTCAAATAGGTGAGCAGAAATCACGGTAAGATTACCGTGCACCCCGTGAATCTTATGTTCCGGACTTCATGTAATTCAAAGTCAGGCACATGCAAATCGTTACACGCAGCTTACCTTGGAGAAAAACCACTTATTCACCCCAGGTAACGCATGTACGACGAAACAAAAAAAATGGTGAAATTAGTTTGTAATTCAATTAGAAAATAAATTAAATTTTTGCCTAATTCTGTGTGTGACAATATATATATATATATATATATATATATATATATATATATATATATATATATATATATATATATATATATATATATATATATATATATATATATACACACAGAGCGATTATACCATTTCAGCGCTTCTGCTCATGAAATCAGCGCCTACGTCCTCTGTACCTTTCACGTATCTGATATGTGGTTGGTGGTCGGTCTCTAATATGAACTTCCGCCCGTACAAGTACCGCTCGAACCGTGATATTCCGAACACGATTCCGAGGCATTCCCACTCCGATACAGAGTAGTTCTTCTCGGCAGCAGACGCGACAGGAAAAAGCGTCCCATCGTACTCCTGCAGTAATACTGCTCCCAGTCCAGTGTCACATGCATCGGTGCGAAGAACGAATTCCTTTGCCAGATCCGATAGGCGACAGGAAAAAGCGTCCCATCGTACTCCTGAAGTAGTACTGCTCCGAGTCCAGTGTCACATGCGTCGGTGCGAAGAACGAAGTCTTTTGCCAGATCCGGTAGGCGGAGAACTGCTTAGGATGTAAGTCTATCCTTCAGTGTCTGTAAGACATGGTCACACGTATCTGTCCAAATAACTCTACCCGGGGCCCGTTTCTTGGTTAGGTCAGACAACGTCCCCGCAATCGCGCTGAAATTGGCCACATACCTCCGGTAATACCCGGCCAATCCCAGGAATAACCTAACCTCAATTTTTGTGGTGGGCCGTGCGGCGTTTCTCAGCTGCTCCACCTTTGACTTCTCTGGGGACAGTGTGCCTTGGCTTATGGTATGTCCTAAATAATCCAATGTCAGGAACCCAAAGTGACATTTGGAAGGGCGATCTGTCAATCCTGTCTGACGTAGCCGCTCCAGAACGTCAGCTAAAAGAGTGAGGTGTTTACTCCACGTCTCTGTGGCCAACAACAGGTCATCCATGAAGTTGTAGACACCCATATCGCGTAAGGGCTCCAACAACTTCCACATCATCGTAGTAAGGACGCTGGGCACGTTCTGTACCCCGAACGGCATGGCCAACCATTGGTAGGTCCCGTCGGGAGTAGCAAAAGCGAGCTTTGCCCTATCCTCCTTCCTTACCAAAATTTGCCAATAGCCCGTGGACAAATCCAGCTTGGAGAAATATTTCGCTTTCGAGACAGAAACGAAAATATGTTCCGGGTCAGGTAGCATTTCGATTTGAAATTCTGTCACCTGATTTAGCTTCCGGTAGTCGACACAAAACCGAAGAGTGCCTTCATTCTTCTGCACTAGGACTACAGGAGAGCTGTACGGGGAGTCGGCGGATTATATTACTCCCAGAGCAATCATCTACTCGACCTCCTCACTTACGACTTGTCGTTTTGTGTGTGGCAAGGGATAGGGTTTCTGCTAGACTGGCCGGTCATCCACCAGCTTTAAACCGAACTCGACAAGCGAAGTTCTCCCGGGTATTTTCGTAAGCACATCGGAATACCCGGGCAGCAACGTCTCAATCTCTTCCCGCTGTACCACAGTCAACATGGGGTCACACTTCATGTCCGAGGGTGTCTCCGCCCTTGTTAACGGACAGCTTGGGACAGTGTTGGCGCCTTCCGTATCGACTTCGTCGTCCTCAGTGACTATCGTGGTGATGAAAAATCTCTGACGGTCTCTCTTTCCCGGTGTCTTTTAAGCAGATTGGCGTGGTACAATTTCTCCTTCGTTGGCAGAGTTATCTGATATGTTTGACCTCCGACCTTTTCGGTGATGATGTATGGACCTCTCCAGGAAACTTGCAATTTGTTGTGTCCTTGGGGCAATAGCAACAACACCTTGTCCCCTACTTCATGCTGGCGTGGGTTTACGCGCTTGTTATAATTCTTTGCCTGACGCGCCTTCGCTCGCTTGAGGTTCTCCTGTGCGAGAGAACAAACGTCCTCCAATTTGTTGCGTAAGTCCGCGACGTACTGGTAGGTAGTGCGTACCTTCTCTACGGCGCGATCGTCCGTCTACAGCTGTCTTAGTAGGGCGATTGGGCCTCCCGTACAAGAGTTCAAAGGGAGAGAACCCTAAACTCGCTTGTGATACTTCCCGGTATGTGAAAATCATGGCAGGAATATACCGATCCCGATCCTTGGGGCGGCCTTCGCAAAGCTTTTTGAGCGTGTTCTTTAGGGTCCCGTTGAACCGTTCGACCAGTCCGTTACATTGGGGGTGATACAGTGTAGTCGTGAGGTGAATAATTAATATCAGTCGGTTCACCTCCTCCATCACACGACTCATGAATTGCGTCCCTTGATCGGTCAGGATCTCGTCGGGTACTCCGACTCTTGACAAAATCCCAGACAGGGCTTTCGCGACTGTTTCCGAATCAATATTACGCAACGCGACGGCCTCGGGATAGCGTTTAGTGTATTCCACGACCGTTAGAATATACCGATTTCCGTGCGACGATGCGGGTTTTATCGGTCCAATTAAATCCATTGCGACGCGTCGAAAAGGTTAATCGATAAGAGGTGTACTCCTCAAGGGGACAGGTCGATGATCCGTTTTCGGTGCCATTCTTTGACACTTCTCACAGGAGAGACAGAATCGATTGACATCACCCTGGACCCCTGGCCAGTAAAATTCTTGAACAAGGCGGTCACGCGTCTTGTCAATTCCCTTGTGTCCTTCCATGACATGAGTTTCAACACTTCGCCTCGCTTGTATTTCGGCACGACAGCTTTCTTAAAGTGTTCGCTGCCCTTTCTGGCGTGGCGATACAAGATCCCCTTCTTGTACGCGAACTTCACCACGCCATTCGGAGTTTCTTTCTCTGTTCCTGCTACAGCGTAGTTGTGCAACTGCACCAGAGTTGCGTCTTCCTGTTGCAGCTACCTCAACTCAGCTGGAAGAACGTTACTTACCGGTGACGTTGTAACATCCATCGGTTTTGCTTCCGTCTGTCGACTCTAGGTCCTGGTATCCACAGCACTCACCTGTATGTGTGTGTGTTTCGGGGTTCGGCTGCGGCGACACATAACGGCATCCCAGTATGACGTCATGTGATAGACCATCCAAACACGCAGCTTCAACTTTTCACCTTCACGTACGGCGAATCGAGGTCAATGAGAGCCAATGGCAATGAGTAACGCGCGCTGTTCGCGTACTGACTTCGATAACCTCCCCTGTGTAATCCTCGGGTTGAACGTACTTCCTGTCAACAAGGACTGGGACGCTACACCCGGTGTCATGCAAGATGGTGGAACCTTCTCCCTTGACAGTTGAGGAACGCGAGATTTGAGGGTTTGCAACTTGCTCTCGGCTCATAATCCTTCCTGGCGACGTTATTCACCTGGGTCTGTCTCCCCTTGGGACAGTCCCTGGCTATATGCCTCAGGCGCTTGCAGTTGTAACACGTCGGCGGCCCTCGCTCGCCGACCTGCAAATCCCACTTTCGGGGTGAGGCCTGTCCAGGTCTATGGGTGGCATCCCTACCTGCAGATCCCCTCCGGTCCTCCCGTCGCCCTGACGGTTACGGATAGCCGGCTCTACCTCAAGCACCCGGCGCGGCTCAGTGGGTCAGGGTCGGTCCGCACACCCGGAACCTCCACTCTTCGAGTGCGCCTGTTCGAATTGCCCCACCATCCTAGCGATCTCTTTGAGCGTCCGTTGCTCTCTCTCTCTCTCACTGCCAGAATGACTGTCAACTCGCGACGGTAAGTACTCAGGACATGTTCTTTGAGTATAACCTCACGTAGCTCGTCGTACGATCGTTCGACTTCGTCCATCTTCATCCACTTCTCAAATACCCCTCTAACACGGTTGTGGAATTGAAAGTGGGTTTCCGTTGCCTTTTTCGTAGAGCCCCGAAACAAGTTTACGGTACGTTTCGGCGGTCAGCCGATAGTTGCAAAGAAGGGCCTTTTTGAGCGCATTATAATGGTCAGCATCGTGTGCAGCTAAGCCGTGTAAGACTTCAAGAGCTGCACCTTTCAAAAAGGCTGAAACATTAATCGCCCAATGTTGCTCAGGAACTTTATGAGCGTGAGCAAGTTTCTCAAACTGCACGAAAAAATCGTCGATAGACTCCTCCTTATCGTTGAACCGCGGCATGTTTATCTGGGCCATTCGGTGGTCGATGAAAGGTCGTCCTGTCCCTCCGGAACTCGTACTGGTGTCGTCCCTAGCTGCTAGCTTTACCTTCTCCATTTCGAGAGTGTGCGCAAGTCTGGCTAGTTCTAGTTCTCTTTCCGCTGATTCCTTGGCCAGCGCTTTCTCTGTTGCTTTTTCTGCCTTCTTTTCCTTGATTCTTTCTTCGATAAATGATGCCAGGCGATCTCCCTCGTATCCAAGATCTTCCGATCCCATGGCACGGTAATCATTGATCATTTGCCTTTCTGTAGCCATGTTGTTATACTAATAGGAAGTGATACCTTGTCTCAACCCAACTAACAATGGACAGATATTACAAGTTCCTAGGCAAATATTTACCTGACGACAGCAACTAATTTCGTTCAGGTAAGATATCTGTTCGATATTAGCATCACAATTACTGCAAGTAATTAAAGATCTACAAATCATGCAAATATCAAATATAACCAACACAAGATGAGAAAATCATAAAAATTCAAAATACACAGGAAGGAAAATAACTCACAACTATTTCACACTGTTCACTAATACTCGTAACAAATAAACTTTAGATCTTAAAATAATATTTGTGCCTAACTCAAATTCCTGACGAAGCGCCCACTATGGCGATAGCAAAGGTTGGGGTGGGGTACTTCCAATATATTAATTGAAATATTATGGAAATTCCACCCTGGCTCATGAAGTTATAAGGTTAAATTACTGACGAAATAGATGTACAGTGTCACAGAATTAGGCGAAAATTGAATTTATTTCTTCTTGAATTACAAACTAATTTCACCATTTTTTTTGTTTCGTTGTACATGCGTTACTTGGGGTAAATAAGTGTTTTTTTCAAGGTAAGCGACGTGTAACGATTTGCATGTGCCTGACTATGAATCACTTGAAGTCAGGAACATTAGAATCACGGGGTGCACGGGAATTTTGCCGTGAATTCTGCTCACCTATTTGAGGATATATAAGGCAGAATAATTCTGATAAGATTACGGGTCCAAAAGTATTTTATCACAGGATAGATAGCTCGTCATTCTTTCTCCAGCCAAAGGGGTGAGTGTTAAATTTATATTTCGTTTCATTGTGAATTTTATTCAGTTTATCATTTCATGTAATGATGCCTTTATTACAATGCAGATTTGAAACGTGGAATATTTGGAATTACTAGTCACTATTAGACTTTAAATGCAATAGCGTAATCTAAGTTGTAGATTGTTTTAGAAACAACAATTATTAGTGTGGTTTCTTTATTGTAGCTGATTTGTAACTGAACGTCTCTGATTTCTAGCGGAACGTCTCTGATTTGTAGCGGAACGTCTCTGAATGTCTCTGAATTGTAGCTGAACGTCTCTGAACGTCTCTGAATGTCTCTGAATTGTAGCTGAATGTGAATGTGCCGTGATTGTGCTGTTTAATTGTGCGATCAAATTGAGGTATCTGACTGTCTGTCTGTCGGATTGTCTGTCCGTCTACATCTGTCTTGATGTGTAAATATCCGGAAATTCTAGAAGTCTAAATGTCCGAGTGTCGGAGCTGTCTAGAGGTGTAAACGTCTAGGGTAGCATCTAAGTATTTGGGACCGTTGGTTCTAGTAGATGCTGTATGCTGTCTCTACGTATAACTGTGGTGGATCCGTGAAGGGCGAGTGACCGATAAAAGTATTGAGTCAACCCTAGGTATTCGGAGAAGCTGGGCGGAGATTCAATAATTGGTGAATCGTACGGTTGTACAGGGTCGAGACACATGTGTGTGTTGCAATTGTAGTTACAATAGAATACATTGTTATATTTACACATAGTTACTTCGAATCACAGTAGTATTTCAAGGGATTACATGAATCGCAATAAAAGTTAGCAACTTGATTAAATACATGTATATGTTTTTGCTAGATGTCGTAATCCATACGTGCGATAGTATAGTTTGATGTTTGTATTTGTTATCGCAATTTATGCTTGCGTTAATATAACTTTTGTAAAGGTTCCTTGGATCTGTGTATAGTCCAGGAGATTCCTTGGATCTGTGTTTATTTTGTATTAATATTTAATTTATTTTTGAATTGTAAATGGTTGTGGAATGTGATTGTGGGTTGAATGCATGAGTTATTGTGTTGATACATCATTATTTTTCATTAATAATTTATTTCATAAATTTACATTATCTTTCACATATTGTGTTTGTGTTGTTCATTTAATCCACCATCCACTCGGTAACAATTCTGTTACATACAGCTCTGAGCCCCCAGTCAGCACTGCCGACGGTTAAATTATATAGAACACGAAGATGGAATTCAAAATAATAACAAATTAATAAATTCGATAATTTTAAATAATAAACTCAATCACTCGTCCTCCAAGTGACAGCCTACTTCATCTCGTGATTTTCAGTGTGAGTTCGATTTTCCCCTGACCTTTGGTTCTACTCGTCTCTTTATTTCGTTCTTCCCACTCCTCCTGGACTTCACCTCTACCGACTTCTTTCCTTCCTTCTCTTTTCTTTCGTCTCTCTATCCGAAACTACTGGTACCACTGTCACTGGTCTGTCCCTCGAAGCTTCCTTTAGAAGCTGCACTTAGAATTCTGTACTAAGAATTTTCTCCGCCAATAATACATGACTAATCGGAGTTGCTATCTTATGGCAATCTTTCTAACGAACTATAGCGAACTAAATCTTGCTGGTCTAAGGATATCATACTTTGCCAAATTAGGGTCCCGTCCCTATCTCGATTCTGATTGGCCCTGTCCAATCGACTAAGCGACCAATTCAACCTGGCTGTCAGTCTGCGGAACAATAACATAAGGCACGTCCACTCCTTCGGGCAACTTCTTTGATCTGTACAAGCGCTTCCACACCAAGGTGATAATTGCACTTCTGACGGCCTTAGTCGGGCTTCCCACCCTAGCCACGGCAAACTTACGTAAGGGATAGTGTTAGCCTGTGGTCATGTTTAACATTAAACAATGGCTTGTCCGAATGACTTTGATTATACATGTTTCTATACTATTTTGTGTCGGGCAAAACGTCATAATGTGCATTTCTAATTATGTGTATTTTCACTTGTATGCCGAACGTGAATTCATATATAATGTTCATTTGTTAATAAAGTTATGAGGTAAAATAATATGCTATTGTATTCTGTCTTCATTATGTGATGTGTATGTTTTGTTACATGCTTTCCTAGCTTAATTATTAACTTTTTGCATACTATGCTGATTTAATTTTTGTGTACATGAATTGCTTAATGCTTTGCAAACTTTTTACGTGATGCGGTTGTTTTATTGCATGTTTGCAAACATTACAGGTTAATGTTTGGGGAGAGTGGTCTTAAACACTCTCCACTCCAGATCGCTGCCATCTCAGCTCTGTCTGCATCGATTCGAGTCATGGATTCGGTCAATGTAGGTATGTGATAAGCGTTCCAGTAGGTTTTCGTGGGTCGCTGGTTCTTTCCAGGTATTTTCCCGGGTTCTTCCTCCACCATTGATATTGTTCGCCATGTATAGCCTATCTTTTACTGAAACATGGCGTTAAACTCTACAACAACAACAGGTTAATGTTTTACTACATGTTTTGCTATCATCTTTAGATGTGGATGTTTTACAATATGCTTTCATTCATCATCATGCGATGCAGATCTTTAATTATATGCCTAGCTTTCTTAATTGCATGCAGATCTTTAATTATATGCCTAGCTTTCTTAATTGCATGCAGATCTTTAATTATATGCCTAGCTTTTTTTTATTGCATGCAGATCTTTAATTATATGCCTAGCTTTCTTAATTGCATGCTCCAGTCAATAATTGCTAATTTCTACATGCAGATCTTTAATTATATGCCTAGCTTTCTTAATTACATGCTCCAGTCAATAATAACTAATTTCTACATGCAGATCTTTAATTATATGCCTAGCTTTCTTAATTGCATGCTCCAGTCAATAATAGCTAATTTCTACATGCAGATCTTTAATTATATGCCTAGCTTTCTTAATTGCATGCTCCCGTCAATAATAACTAATTTCTACATGCAGATCTTTAATTATATGCCTAGCTTTCTTAATTGCATGCTCCAGTCAATAATAGCTAATTTCTACATGCAGATCTTTAATTATATGCCTAGCTTTCTTAATTGCATGCTCCATTCAATAATAACTAATTTCTACATGCAAATCTTTAATTATATGCCTAGCTTTCTTAATTGCATGCTCCAGTCAATAATAGCTAATTTCTACATGCAGATCTTTAATTATATGCCTAGCTTTCTTAATTGCATGCTCCAGTCAATAATAGCTAATTTCTACATTCAGATCTTTAATTATATGCCTAGCTTTCTTAATTGCATGCTCCAGTCAATAATAGCTAATTTCTACATGCAGATCTTTAATTATATGCCTAGCTTTCTTAATTGCATGCTCCAGTCAATAATAGCTAATTTCTTCATCCAAATCTTTAATTATATGCCTAGCTTTCTTAATTGCATGCTCCAGTCAATAATAGCTAATTTCTACATGCAGGTCTTTAAGTATATGCCTAGCTTTCTTAATTGCATGCTCCAGTCAATAATAGCTAATTTCTACATGCAGATATGCCTAGCTTTCTTAATTGCATGCTCCAGTCAATAATAGCTAATTTCTACATGCAGATCTTTAATTATATGCCTAGCTTTCTTAATTGCATGCTCCAGTCAATAATAGCTAATTTCTACATGTCCATATTTTGCTTGTAAAACGTTTCAGATAATAGCAACTGTCACAAAGCTGGCTAAATGTGTTATGTGGCAACTATAAAAGAACATCAGCTTGTTAATAAAAATAGTATAAAGCAAGACAGACTGCATATATGCTAATTAAGATGTTAGTTAATAGCAACTGTCACAACGCTGGTTAAATGCACTATGTGGTACCTATGACAGAACATTAAATTGTAAATATAAAATGTATAAACCAAGTCAGAGTGTAGACGCTAACTAACATCAACACTACTGATGCAATAAGTAAGATAAAGGTTGTTAGAGAAATTAAACTACATTTAACATCAGGACCTGGTTCAAAACATTGCATAATAGAAAATATTTTGAGATCGGAATAAACACACGTCAATTTAATACGATTTCGTTTATTTCTTTTTATATTTAATGTTCATTATTTGTAGCATTTTGTAACAAATAAAACAGAAAAGGACATTTTGGAAACTAATTGAATTGCAATTGGGACATGATGAATTTAAGTCATGGCTTGTGTTATTATTTTTTAAAACCAGTGTCTGAATAAATTTCGTTTGATCACTGAAATGGCAAATTTTATAGTGCCAGTCCTCTCTTTATAATTGCAAACGTGAGAATCTGAGCACGAAGGAAAACATTGTCATCTACTGATTTTACTCAAAACATTTTAAAGTGGGGACTCTGTGTAAGTTATAGAAGCTACTTTGCTAATGACTTTAACAAAAAATGTCGTTTAGTGTGGACCTGGATTGCTAATGATTGTTCTAAAAATGCCTTATAGTGGGCACTTCCACTGCTACTGACGTTATGGAAAATGTCTTACTGTGCAGTCTAACTGCTACTGACTTTACTAAAAATGTCTTATAATCGGGACTTTGTTATTAACCTTACAGAAAACGTCTTACAGTGCAGACTTTGCTAATGCAACAATGATGACTGAAAATGTCTTATAGTGGGACATTTGAGCTAAAGTCAATGTATTAACATTTTAGGAAAATTCACAAAATCTTAAATATCTGGCCACTAAGATAAGCTATAGATTAATTCAGAATCAATTTTACCACATAATACAAATTTATTGCATATGTATTGCTTTCTTGTCTGTGAACGAATATTTAAGCCTTTCAAAATCCCATAAAGAAAACAACAGGTCCTTAACCAATTTGTAGAGTACCTCACATAAACACAGTTACAAATAAGGTATTCTATAACCAAAACAATTCATAATTATTCAAACAAAGCAAAACTAATTTACAACCTGAGTCAAGTACCATACCCTAATCTCTGAAGTCCCCATAATAAGAAAACAGAAAAGGAGTTGTAGAGATAACTAACTGTTATTAACGATTTTTTGAAACTGTCTTCTAGTTGGACTCTAGTAATAACCAAAATAGACTTTTAACATGCTATTTGAATAAAACACTATATTTCTGAGTGATACACCCTTGAAAATAGTGAGAACCTTACTTGTTACATTCCCATTACCTGGATGTGTTATTGGCATCATAAATCACACCCAAAATCACATCCGATAATGTGTCAATGGTCAACAATGATGAACAAAAATTTTACATTTAACAAGAAGCTCATGGCCTTAATGTAAACAAACATGCTGCATTTTGTGACTGTGACCTTGACCTCTCAGGGTCAAATATATATGGAGATGTATTGCATACAAAATCTCTTTGCTTCTTAATGTCTCACTCCAAAATATCCATCAAGGGATAGAGTATGTATGAGTGTATGATTTAGATTTTTAATGTAGCTTCAACAACATGTATGTTACAATGTCTGCAATGTGGTAGTTTTATAGTGATATCAAGCACCGAGGCATCATGCCACAGACATATAAAGAAATGAAATACTTTAACCAAAAACTAATACCAAAACTTCCAAGTTCATGATCATAATCCCAAGGTCAATGGATGCATCAGGTAAATCACAGTGCATACTTTTTTTTTAATTTATGATACGATCTTATTTCAAATGTTAAAAACGTGACCAGTCGAATGGAGTATATCCTCATTAATATGCTGAGGTCCTTGCTCATAATCAAAGAAAATTATATTTCTTGATAACACAAGCTGTGTTAATAAATTAAGAAACAAAAAGAAGTAAATCAATATAGTTCATTAAATTCAACAAATAATTTTTTCTCTAGATTACAAAGTGAAAATTCAAAACTAATTCAAGTATTCTGAATTAAAAATCCCAAGTAACCATAAATGATTTATCAGAAGTCCAAAAGTATAGAAAGTTTTTAAAAATTCCAATAATCTGACTGTTCCACTTCACTATAGTCTTCAATGTATTGATGTATCAATAGTTTTTAGTGGGCTGATGTACCAGTTAGGGTTGGTATATTACAATGATATAATCCATAATGTCTCTAAACAAGTTCACAATGATCACAAAGAAACTATTTTATTCCAAAAGTAAATGAGCACTTATAATTTCAATGAATAATTTAAATAAATGTTTCTTCTCAAGTTCTATCTGACCTCGATGAAATCCTATTCTTTACCACATCCTTTATTTAACTGACATATTATGCAACAGTGTGCCCATCGGGCGACTCATTTCAGATGGAAAAATACCATCCACTCTGTAAATAAGGTCAGGTCTTTAATTTAAATTCAAGTAAACAGGACAAACATCAGGCGGACATAACATTCAATCATGACAATAGTCAGGTAGGCCAAAATTCTAACTTTTAGCGACAAAGGTTAAGAACACAATATAAATTAAATGTACATAACAGTCTATTTACTAAGTTTTATAAAATGTCAAGCCAGTTTACTAAGTGCTAGTAACTAACCACTCATCAGTAATTAATTAATATCAGATATGTAAATATTTCCAAATATTAAGTTGAGTATTCCATTCAATTCTCTTACATTATCCAAAGTGGCCTATAGGCAGCTCATCTGAGCTATGAAAGAAGCCTTATATGCGATGTCAGAACAAGGCCGATCTGGTCAATGGTGGTTAGAGGTTAACGAAAAGATGATGGAAACAAGATTGGGTATGGAAACTCTACAGGTCAAGAAACAAATGCTGTCAGATACATTTATTGGAAGCCAAATTGGGTATGGAAACTCTTCACGCTAAGAACAAACTGTCAGATATATATTCATTTGTTAATGTACTATTTTGCAGTTGCTTGCGGGTACAAGACACAAGACACACATGGATCATGTATGTACCATGGAAGGATGGAACGTTTTGGATAAGATAAGAAATGTTACACATATTGCTTGTGTGGGCTCTGTCTCATCTGAGGATGATATGATAACACTCGCTTGTTGATTATGAGATTTATTTTAAGATGAAATGGTACAAAATAAGCATTAAACAATACAATAAAATCATTTTCTGGACAAAATGAGAGAATATCCATAACTTATTAAGCTTCACTGTCTTGTTCTTCATGTCACTTGTTTAATCCAACACACCATTGTTTATATTTAAATCTAAAATGTTTTCTTTAAACAAAAGTAAATAATATTGTCTTAATGAATAAAGGAAAGTTCAGTTTTAAAGAGTCAGGACTTCGTTCAGTTGTTGGGAACAACCTGGAGCTTGATTTCGATCTCCCATTTTTGAGTTGTAAGTCACTGTTTTTTTCATTTTCATAAACCAGGGAAATCTGTGCTATCAACTGTTCTGTGTCAATTAGCCAGGATTATATTTCCATGATGTATATGTTCGTATCTACAGAAATACAGTTTGTGTACATGGAATCGCATCACAATTATTACTTCCAGTTTAGTACCCACTAATGTAGTTCGAGTCTATTTTTAGAAGAAAGAAAAAAATCATCTCTTAATTTGGTGGTGATAGAAGAGTCATATTGATACATTATTGGTAGGGATTTAATGGTAATTGTTTATTCTTTAGAATATGAGCCACAGATAGTGGTTGTCTGTGTGCATTTTGGCGACAGTGCACATTGAGTAATAAGGCCTTGGTGATGATCCACAAGGGAAGTGAAATGTGTGTTCTGTTTACATGATGTTCTGTTTACTGTGCAGCCTCTCAAAAGACTGCCGGTGAATCCCTAACAAGAACTTCACCGTGAAGTCATCTTTGGCGGTATGTTAGATTACCATGTGATTTGTATTGATTATTACACAGATGAAAGGTCAGTAGTGAGAAATAAATGTTGAGAACATAAAGTAAAATTAATTGTGATGTACGGCCACATGTCTTTCTTTACAGACATGCAGCCTTCAGAAAGCTTAGCACATTATTTACACTTGTAAGCTTGTTAATGACAGAGACTCAGTAGGGGAGCACTCATTATAGTATTAAAAACAAAGCTGATTTGCAAACATTTATAAGATTAAAATTAATAATTGATACAGTTTCTCATTTGAATATTTATTTAAAAAAGAGTTATTTGTATTATTAGAAAATCATTTTCTATCACTTCAAAATATTGAGTCCGTCAAACAAAGGAAAAAACCGCTTGCAATAAAATTTATCTAGAAAGTGCTCGCAACAATTTGGAATTTTAAATTTATATGCTCTTTATTCAGAAACGAAATTGCATGAAATTCAGACTTTGTTAGAATTTTTTTTTTTTTTAAGATTTCATTCAGTTTGTGCAGAGACGTTTTAACCGCTACCAAAAAAGCGGCCACCTATTGGAGCAAAGATTTGTTTCGGGGTGGGAGGGGATGAAATGATGCTGTCATATTATGAACATTGCTAATTCAGCCCGTGGTTGATTAGGATCAAATTACCGCCTGATTCGGCCCAGAGACCAGGCTGATTCGGAGCATATCAAACATTAAACAAAAAACAATGGAACACACATTTCCATATTTATTTTAATACTTATTATTATTTTTCCCAAGCATAGCATTATAAGGTAAATGGCTGGCATTGAACAGTTATTTCACGACAGTATTATATGATTTGTTCCAGAATGGTAGTATATTTAGTGTATTGGCAAGAGACAGGAAAATTAATTAAATTAGATCAGAATTGGTCATTTTTCCAATTGATGGAAAGATGAGACACAGCTAAATTTCACTGGAATGGGGGATTCAAAGTTGTTAGATTATAATTTCAAGCCATATTTTGAAATTGAGTCATATAAATACTGATTTAAATGTAGAAATGTAATATTCGGAAGATAATAATTGTCTAAAGTGGGGTTTACCATTTATCTTTGTTTCATAGTTCTGGGGACTATACAAAATTGTTACATAATACTTGCATGCCACATTGTCGAATTCCATTCTTCCGTATAAATGAATTTAGACCCTTTTAAGATTAATGTGCAATAACATTACAAGACTTGCCGTCACGAACTTCTAATCCCGACCTAAAATACTCATAACAGTATTGTAAACGCTTTTATCGGTCACAGTATAATCAGTCAATATATAGGACACACATCGCAATTATTTTATGACATAACTGAAATGGTTTAGTACAAACAAGGTTTAATTGCTTAGATACAGATGATGACAACGAGAGAGAGAGAGAGAGAGAGAGAGAGAGAGAGAGAGAGACTGATGACTGTTAACAAGAATTTAAATAAATCAATGACTAAGTGTTACTAATCAAATTAAGACTCTCAGACTAGTGGGTCCATATTAAAGAGTCCTAACTGATTGTGAGGACTCAAAAGTCCCAAGACACAAAATCCCATCCGATCATTAGGACTAGCAGGTCTCATTCCATCCATCATCTTTCAAAAAGATTTTATGCTGTATAACATTAGTCCAAAAATAAGTATTTTAATTTTAGTATAATATATAATTTTTAATTTAGCTTACATTTTGAAAACTATTCTAATTTACAATTTGTACTTTTAATCTAATATAGAATTTGTAATTTAGTCTAGTATATAATTCGTAATTTTGGTTTAATATCTATTTTTAAATTTAGTTTCATAATATTTAATTACATGTATTATATAAATTTTAATTTAGTCTAATATAGAATTTAAATTTTATCCAAAGAAAACGAAATTGCAGTTCCTCAAACTCAATTTTGAATTGGGGCGTATTATATAAGTTCTATTAATAATCTAATATGAAGTTGAATTTTAGTCTATTTGTATATTGTTTATGTTTGTTTTTTATGTATATTTTAATTTAGTCAAATTTAGAATTTGTCGTTTAGTAAAACAAATTATTCTGATATAGAATCTGTAATTTTTTAAATATAAAATTACCAATTTTTGTCTAATATAGAATCCTTAGTTTTATATTGTGATTTTGTGGAAATTTTAATTTAGTATAGTATAGCATTTTTCAATTTTACTTTATCACATCATTTTCCAATATTATTCTAATATAAAATCTTTAATTGTTTGTAATGTAAACTTTATAATTTTCGTCTAATATAGAATTGTTAAATTTAGTTTATTATATTTTCGTATTACTTGTAGTGAACATATAAATTGTAATTTGCATCGATTACTTTTTTCTTCCTTTTAGTTTAATATAGAAGTTTTAACTTTCGGCTAATATAGGATATTTAATTTTAATTGATTATATGATATACAGTTTTTAATTTTAGTCTAAGATACCATTTTTCAGTTTTCTTGAGTAATATTTTTTTACACTTTTGTAAAATACAGGTCTTTTTTATTTTAGTTTAATAAAGGATACATACACACACACACACACACACACACACACACACACACACACACACACACACACACACACATATATATATATATATATATATATATATATATATATATATATATATATATATATATATATATATATATATATATATATATATATATATATATATATATATATATATATATATATATATATATATATATGCCAGTATTAAAGGTTCAGAAAGAACCCAGGAAATCTCCGGCAAAAGAAACACCCAACAACGATAAGCTACTGGCAAGCTTTCTCGCATACCCACATTACATAGGTAAGATGGCAGTGATGCGTAACAGTAAGCGCTTTAGACCACTCGACCACTCGGGGCCCTTACATGGGAATGTAACAAATAGCTATAAATACAGAATGTGAAACAAATCGTAAATAAATATATGGTGTTGATAATAAATACAGTGCATTAGAAGCCGTTGTAAGCTTATTAGCAGCAGAGGGGGCGAATCCGACAACTTTGTAGAAGCGTCAATTTGGCAAACCCAGGCTTCCTCGTAATTGCTTAATAGAAGCGTCATAATCAAAAAAAAAAAAGATGCCAAAATCGTTGTCGCACTGCTATGGGGTTAACAATCTTTTCAACCGAATATTTGATCAAGTCCGACACGATATCTTGATCTAGGATCATGCAACTTTATCGTTACAAATCCATGTGGGATTGACTGAGCGTGAATAAAGAAATTTCTAAAGAGATTATAATCCATCTCGCTGTTGCACCAGGTCTGGTGAATATTTCGTAGCGTATGTGTATCAACTCCGTTGAATACAGCAAGAATATTTCAGTTATCTCTAATCACTTTTAGTATTTGAGTGTATCGTTGAGTGACATATATCACGTCAGTGTTTTTATGCCTACCTCTGGAAAATATCCTAGCGGGATTCTTTTGATTGTCTAACATCACATCATTATATACGATAAAATTGTTAATACCTCCATCAATATCATCAATGTTCGTTGCTTCCTCGATATCGGTTATAAACTCAATAATATCCTCATCGATTTCCGATTTTGCTTTCTCGTTAAAATCCTTTAACACCTCGTAACATCGATGATCGTCTACACTCAGAGCTATTAAATACAACTTATTCCATTTCATCCATCTCGTTATTAAATTAAGTAGCAGTTGTGTCTTGCCACTTCCTGATGGTCCGATTATAATTATACGAATAGAATTCGGCAACATCTCATGGTGTTTAATAGGTTCCCGTCGTCGGGTAGCTGAATAATCAATTACATTCATGTTATTCTAAATATATTATGGATCTATATTGTGTGAAATGTAAGAAGCGTACTAGCACAAACGACTTGACGACGATTACAACTAAAAATAACAGATCAGCACATACTGGTAAGTGTGAACAGTATAGTACAAAGACATTTAGATTTGTTTTTATGAAATCTGCAGATGATTTAAAAAAATAACGAGAAGGTGATACTGCAGCCAAGTTAGTAAAACTCCCAGGAACGCCATGGTGGAAGTATCCGGGAGAAAAACACCTTTCAGGGTATAGTTATTGTGGACCCGGAACCAGACTCGATATCAGACTCGATGATCAAAATCAACCCCGATCCGGTGAAAACCCAATAAACGCTATTGATAAAGCGTGTTATACTCATGATGTTGCTTATAAAACCAGTAATCTGCAACACAGACATATCGCAGATGTGAAATTAATTCACGCGTTGAATTCAATCACTGATAAATCCTTCAAAGAAAAGATAGCTTCATGGTTAGTAAAATCGGCGATGAAAAGTAAATTGATGTTAGATGCTGGTATTTAATAACAACATGGAATATATGTATTATTCTCCAAGAGGATTCTGGAGGGGTAAAGCAGCAATTGGTAAACTCGCTAGCGCTGCAAAGGTGAAAAATAATACTGCAGCGGATTGGTTATCTAAACAGGCATATGGCAAATTTATCTACCACCGCATAAACAAATTAACTACTCGCAATTTGATGTCAGCGTTCCTAATGATGTTCATCAAGCTGATATATTATTTCTACAGCATGATGGTGTTTACAAATACGCGCTAAGTGTAGTTGATGTTGCGAGTCGATACAAACAAGCAGAGCCGCTGAAAACAAAATTATCAACTGAAGTGGCCTCTGCGTTTGAAAAAGATTTATCAAAGGGGTCCTCTGCATGGACCAAATCTATTACAAGTTGATCCCGGCAAGGAATTTCAGGGTGCACTGTTATCAACAATGAGGAATCATAATGTCACTATCAGACGAGGACATACTGCACTACATCGTGATCAGACAATTGTTGAACGATTTAATCGGACGCTTGCTGAGCGGTTATTTGGATATCAATACGCGAATTTATTCAGGATAAACGATCCCGTGAATGGGTCAAGAGATTACCAGGCGTAATTACCGCGCTGAATAATGAGATTACTCGAACAGTTAATATGAAACCTAACAACGCTATTAAAATGAAGTATATACCAGTAAAACCACAAAACGAGTTTTCAAAACAACCAATACTCGTCAATGTCACTGTTGGATATTTATATGAACCAGGAGAGCTCGAAGGTGGTAAACAAAAGGGTTACTGATCCTAGTTGTAGTGTCACCGCGCATAAAATATCTAGCATAACACGATCTACGGGTAGACCAGCAATCTATAGATTGGATTCAACTGCTCCTCAGCGAGGGTTTACTCGTGAACAACTACAAGTGATACCCGAGGATACTCAATTACCCCCGTGTGGTCTTAACTAGCACCTCTTCGTCTGTTGCACTCAAGACAAGTCAGCATCACATTATCTCTGGTATGACCAATATTGTTATTTTTCTGTCTACGGTAAATTGTCGATAGTCTTTATCCGACCAACACCAATTCATTATACAATTGCAACTCGCGCAGTGATTATTCTGTTGTTGTTTCAGTGTAATTATTAATTCAGCATCAATGCCAAATTCTCTATTATTTTTTTTATCCTGTTGTTTATAACCGGAGAGTTTTTCATTGATTGTTGTGTCATTATCATCTAGAACAACTCTTGGAAATTGATTTATTCTTCGTACTCTGGACACTGCGAGATATACTAAATTCGCTCACTCGATGTGATTATCTACCATCCAAACAACTGTATCGGATATAGTCAATCCCTGTGAAGAATGTAGCGTCCATGGGGATTTATCAGCACGCAATGCATCTTCGACGACATTGATATCAACCAGCACAATATCATTTAACACTAAATTCCGCTTCTTTGTCTAGCCAGGCATATCAACTTCGATATTTTGTCTTCGTGTATCCTTGGGTCACACAGCGGTACTAGAAGTGTTGAAAATGTTTCTTTATGTAAATCAAATAACTTCATCTGAAGCGTGTCTCTGGCTATTTTTCTGCTTGCCACTATCAAATCGTTTGGTCTCCACGCTTCCCAGAAATTATTTAGTGGTGTTTCTGAAATTATTTCACGGGGTATTTCACAATGGATTCGATCCGGTTGTAATCTGATTAGATTTTTGAACTCGCGTAATTGTTCATCAAGTGCTCTATGCTCATAATAGTCTATAAATTCTTTATCCAATCATGTGGGGATAAACCGACAAATGCTGGTGGTTGGCCATGATCTCCGCACTTGAACTCTACCATTTGATGAATTGCATCTGTGGCTTACACAATTTTGGCATAGGTAAATCCACTGGAAAAAACTGGATTGAATTTGGAATAAGCGTACGTACTTTCAATTGGTTGATTGGTTGAGTGCATGATGTGTCTATTCCCACTCACCCAGGTCTAACATTCATATCATTAGCCCCTTTTTAGGGGTATGATATGACGACCAAATTAAATAGAGCACTCTGCGCGCATAAACGCCAGGAAGATGTGGCGCCATTCCATCTTCCTGGATAAATTAAATCACTGCCATGTAAATAAATGGCAGTGCAAAATAGTGAACATATGACCCTAGTGGCCGGTTTCACTTTAAATCCAACTATTCATTCATTCATGATCGCCGCACATTATAACTCTTGTATTCGATAGTAATAGCCACTCAAAAAACTTTTGTAATACATCTAACGACACTGTGGATATCTCATCCCAAATGATGACGTCAGGAATTAATTTCTCGCCCATTCGATCAGGAGTCCATTCGTCACCTTTCCATCGAAAGAAGCTGTGATAAGTGCCAGCATTAATTCCTCGCTGTTTAATCTCTCTTGCGAGTCTATGGGTCGGTGTTAGAACAATCATGTTTGATTTGAAAACGCTAGCGTTTCCACGAAATAATTCAATCGCACGAGTCGTCTTACCTGATCCACCACAGCCGTTTAAATAAACTGTTTTATATCTACATATTGGATCAGATATCGACGGTGCAAAAGATAGTTCTGATATCTTATTATTTTTCAAGTAATGGTTTTCAATCGTAACATCTGCTGATTTGGAATATTCACACGGTATTTCCCTTTTAATTCTCTATGATCCCCAACTCTCGTCTGAATTCACTAATTCAGCCACTGCTTCGTTGTGTTTCACGTCTATATAAAATGAATCAGTGGCGACTCTAACTGCTGTGTCAGGACATATATTTATCATTGAAAATAAATTAATAAAAGCATAAGCCAGCATATACGCCCTCAAATGTGTATACTGAAGATTGTGTCCATCGTTGTAAATAACAATTGAACCCAATTTGGTTCCGTTGGACAAGAAAGCGTCTTTACGATCGACATATATACCTTTAGATGTTACATCCGCGATTATAAAATTGTATTCAACGCTATCTATAATCAACCGTGAAGAATATCGTTTATTGTCGTATTTATTTTTCAACCTGAGTGAATTTACCAATTATTCTTCTATCGAGATCTTTTGCGTCCTTCTAATTTCAAATATCTGTTTGGACAATTTCACGATATATTCTTCGTCGAGATCAGGGAATTGTTTTCTATTTTCGCTGATTATACTATCTAGACCATCGGGTTGTGGTAAATAGACTTCAGTCTGCGCTCGATATGATATAATCGCTTCACTGACAATCAACGATATTAGCATTTTAGAATCAATCATATACCGTAATAGCACTATTGGCATCCAGTGTTTTTTTAGAGATGTGTCCACCAATCCAAGCATAACAACACGGACGAAGTCCTGTAGCCAATTCGAATGATACCACACGAGCGAATCCAGTTATATCAAAACCAGGCAGTGGTATATTAATCGCAACACGGGTCATTTCATGTGTGGGATGTCCAAATCTTTTGAAGTACTCAGCACATTCTCCATACCCGAGAAAACTCCCGCGATAACATGCAACCATATCAACTGAAATGATGTTTATAGGGCTATAATTTGTATTCCATAATCCGCCATGACGATACTCGATACAACTTGATTTGATATCTGATAGAAATTCAGCTCTTGGTGGTTTCCACATGTTTTTCTTTCCCGCGAAGTGAGCTATAACCGACGGAATTGTAAAACAATTTGTTAATAATTGTTCATCGTGTTCTGTTGAAAAACCATTAGCTAGTTTTTTCATTTCATTGTGGAGGGCTTCAGTGAGGTATAATTCGCCATTAGATTTTACAAATTGATCGAATTTACCTTCTTCGTGCTCAAAACTATGAAGTAACCACACTGACACAGGATCGTATTTACTTAACTCGTATATAAAATCAAATAATTTCTTTTCAGAGAATTCTTCTCCCGAGATCTCCGCGAGTAGATATTTTATTGTTCTATCCCGCGGAAATATTGTTACTGCAGTGTCCAAGCATGTGCATTATGGTCAATACTTTTTATTGGATCTCCATTTGATTGATATTTCGGTTCATATAATACTTCTCCTGTTATTTTCATTACAGTTATTGGGAATCTTAATGACGTTTTTTTCTAATTTAGTTATATCTTGAATCATTGCTCCGTTCTTCCTAACTGTTAGTTCCCATTCATTTATTTTTTTGCGTCTTTTTTCCGTCAATTTGTTTCCACGCAACGCATTTGTGAAGTGTTCTATTATTTGTTCTGCTACACAATTCAACGACATTTTCATTGGTTTTAGTTTTCCAGTACTCGGTTTATCATTTAACGAATATGCCCCATAAACAATTGCTGTTAAAGGATAAGATCTCTCGTAGTATGGTTTGTTAATTCCAGTTAAAATTCCTGGTTTGGAATCATGACTCACAGTGACAGTTTTTTTATCTTTAAGATTGGTTCAAATTTGTCTCGAATAATCCAATCTCCCGTTTCTGAGCGGATAATGAATTTCACTCTAAAAAAAAATACTTTTTCTTATCAAGATGTGAGATTTGCAACTGCTGCTCAATCATCATTCATGGTAACATCAACACTACCATGAATTCGAAATGTTGACCAACAGTGAGATGCTCCATCACGCTTGAATTCATTAAAACAATCACGAATTTTACCTATCGTGCTTCTATTCATTATTAGACCCTAATGTACATCTACGGAGACTCTATCGAGATTGAATTTAGCATTTTTCCAAGGCGTTATTTTCGATAATCTCTCGAACCCCTCCATATTATAATTAAAACAAGTATTTAAATAAGAAATTATTATATAATAAATCATTGCAAATGATTGATGATAGGATCAGTAACCGCATGTAACAAACCATGTAGAAACGAATTCTGTGAATATCATATGCAAAGTATCCGTCGTGGGAGTTTTGGGCCAGCCCCTTGCATACGATGTGGGGTAGGTGTGCGTGTTAAGTAGCAGTTGTGTCTCGGTTGTGGTGGTAAGCGATACAGAGAATTGAAGCGTTATTATGATAAGAGAATCAAAAACTCCATCCCTGACAAAATACCTGACAAAATCATAAGAACATCTCAAGACTATATTGGAAGATTTCCAAATAATGTAATAATTAAACCAAAATATAAATTAGACAAAACGTATTTATTATACAAATGAAACAAGAATTCCAACCGCACCATGTGATCAGCAATTATGAAACGTCTCGTGACGGTATTATCAGAAACCGTAGACTGAAGAACCCAGTTTTTGTTGTGAATAATTTTGGATATTTGATGTTTACTGTTGGAAATAAGAAATATCTTAATCATCGTTTCGTATATGAGGTGTATAACGGATTGATCAATGATGGTTTTGTTATCGATTACATTGATTACAATCCTAAGAACAAATCTTTATCAAATCTATAAGCTGTGACACAGAATGAGAATTTAAAACGAGGAAAGACTGGAAAATACTCGAAAAAGCGAGACCTATAAAATCATCTAATACAGAAAATAACGAACAAATAGTATTTCAATCTATGAATGAAGCCGGTAGGTATTTTGATATTTGTATACCCTCATTACAAAGAGTAGCAGAAGGGTTATATCGGCAAACTAAGGCTTCCTCGAAATCGTAAAAAAAACCGTCGATTTGGCAAACTAATGCTTCCTCGAAATTGCTAGCAATTCATCAAAAAAAGACGCTATGGTTGTTGTCGCACCCCCTCTGCTGCTATGGGTTAAATTGTTATGATGAAAAATCATTTATGATCTCAAAAACAGACTAATTTGTAAAACCTCACCTCGTAAATCAATCAAATTATTATATTGGTCAGTGGGTTTGAAATTAATTCTTGTTAACGAATTATTATGACAACGCATATAAACTGGAGTAGCTGGATTCTCAATTATTAGAAATCCGGGTGGAGCTGTTGTTGTAAATGAATATAAAATATATCTTTGCTGAGCTTGATTTGATCGTTCAAGATTTATTCGATAGCTTCCTTCGATAACATCACATACTAAATTCAATGCAATCACCGAGGATATATTCACATTTTGAGGAGCGATATGTCTAACACCGCTGTCAGGGTCATTATTATGTCTGAGGATTGTTGTTTGTGATTTCCATTTGGCGAGTATCAGAGAAACGTTTTCTTGAATAAGATCATTAACAGACTTTTTTAGTTAATTTGCGTTAAATCCAATAAACTTGAAATCGGGTAAATCAGCCTCTGTTATATTGCAACCGGTTAGGAATTTTTGTTTATCCCCGTTCTTGTCATTAATTATTATCTGAACGATTTGTGTGTTGATATATTCCATGTCGGATACAAGCTGATTTAATATCTCAACATCTTTTATGACTTCGTTGCGTGAACTCGTTATATCAGAGACATGCTCCAGGAAACGCTGTCGTAGTCGTTCTAATTGTGTATTATGTATTTGATTAATCTCCTTCAGATACTCAATGACATTATTTAGAGTGAATACAACGGCAATGGATGAATCAGGCGTTTTCTCAAAACTAAATTCCCATTGCATGGTATTTCTATCGATAAATGTGAATCAATCTGTTAATTTTGCATTTTTTATACTGCATAAATAATTTCGATATGATAGGTTGATTTAATGATATGATTTTACATCTGTGACATAATTGGATTTTTTAGATTCTGGTATTTGATAAGATGTCCGAGTTGGACTTTCAGGCCATACTAACACGGTTCTAATTGAGCTCTGATAGATATCTACGACATAACTGGGTGAGTTTATCGCGATGGCAGATGATAGCGTTGGCTCATGAACCGTTATAGCGATTTTCGATTCTGGTGTTCCAGTAATGGATTTTATTCTACGATGTAATTCATTATTGATTTGTTCAATTTGGTAGGACCCAGATGGTAACGAGACAACATTCCAGTCTGGTCTTCCGTCTTCACAAATCTTATTCGCAAACATCAAGGAATTATTCGGTTGTTGACCACCAAATGCTACCGACCTAAAGTTAGGCCAACTGTGATACACCCGTAGTTTCGCTAACGCTATCTCCGTAACGGGAATCGGAGTAGGGAAATTCACACTGAATTCAGGATTCGTTGAAGTTATTAATATCATGCTTCTCTTCACCGGGTTCGTGTTTTTTGCTATTCGATTAAGTAGTTCCTGCTGTGTCGTCATTGTTATTATTATTATCCCGCTCTAATTTCGACATCGCGGAATCATAAACACGTACTATCTCTGAGAACTCATCATCTGATATTAATGTTTCATCGAGTGACGATGATATCATTGAAGATAACTGCGAATATGCGGTTGACACAGTATGGAATTTAATTATGTAATCTTGCAGTTTACGCTGGATGCATGATGATATTTTTTTGTTATTATTGAAATAATCTCCGCGATTCCTGTCACCGCGGAAAGTATAATACCAGCTCCGGTGATTCCACCACTCACAGAGTACACAGTAACATCAACTGCGGTGATTCTTCGTCGGTATTTTTTTATTTTCATCTGGTACTCGTCAGTGAGGGTTTTGAGTTTAGTTTGAAATTCTCTGACCTGATCATAGTGATATTGCGATGATGAAATCGGTGATGACATTTTATTTTCAAATCATTTACGATTTCAATTAAATTGTTTACTCAAATCTTCTACGAATTCTACATACCATGTTACTGAAGCCCTAACTAGATTATTATCAGTGGATTCTATCGTGAACTGTTCATTTGTGTCTTTGGTGATGATCGTTGAAATCATATTGTTGACCCCAGATGAACTCGACGATGATATATTAAACTGAGTCAGTGACACTAGTGTCAATCGATAAATACCCTTGACGGTCACGGCGATATCTAACTTGTTGTTTGTAGGCGTCCACGCAAATGATCCCCATTGAATCACGTACATGTTATTTATGATATTTGTTTTTTCGTGAGGGATTTTTATTTTTTCAATTTTTTCTATCATTCTCGGTAGATCGTCCCTGATGACATCGTTTGTCGTTTTAATATCATCTCAAACAACTTCTATTCGCCGATTAATCGCTGTTATTTCATCGAGTTTTGTGATAATATCATTGAGATCCATTTTAACATCATCGAGTTTAACATTTTTTTTACCAAAAAATTTATCAATGGAGTCATCGGTCCTGTTAAAGTTTTTACGTAACGTACCAAATTGAGATACATGAGTGTAATATTCTGATCGCAGTTTTATCAAATTATCCATGGAGGTTTCTATCTCCGTGAGCTTCGGTGTGGTCACCGGGGGATTTCCAAAGAAATCCAATAACGGCTTGTCCATATTGTCAATTATACTTCTTTGTAATCTGGAAAACTGATCGGATTTCGTTATATGGTCGTCATATTTATCGCGTAGTTTTTTTAATGGTTCTAAATTGTTAATTCTGTCCACGAAAGTTGACATGAGGACACCCGGTTTGAGTTTACCCTGATCGGAAAACAACGCTATACTATCCTCTACTGCGTTGCGTTGTTTAACTAAAATATCATCCAGGGAAACATTACTCGTTTTCAATTTGCCCTGACGATCTTGAAATACAGCTATTTCACCAGGATCAACACTTGCTAGGTTCAACATCTCAGCTATTTAGTCTTCAATTATCTTTTTTACACCACCGGTTGCAGTTATTTCCGTGGTGGGTTTTCTCAGCGCTGATAAAGATGGTCCCCAAATATCAACCATGTTATTTTATATTACTTTCTCTCTCTCTCTAAAAAGCGATTACTCGTGTATTCATTTACGACCCGATGAGACGGTTTTCCAGATGATGTAATTGAGTGAATGACATTTAATACTTCGTTGCCGTATATTGGTGAGTCATTCATTTGTTGTGTTGGTAGCGTTGAGTACCAACGATGAGTGTTTAAGTGGTTTATATAACGCATAAATTCCCTCGGCGGAGCTAACCCATACGAATCGAAATAAACGATAACACGCTTATCAATCACGTATGCAACCCAGTGGGTTTCAGGTCCGCTGCTGTTATCAAGATTGATGATACCGGTTTCAGCGTTGTATCGTTGTGACGGCAACTGATCTTTCATAAAGACACCTCTGAAGTTTTTAATCGCTAGCTTTTTTAGCAGCATCGAGTAAATCTAAATTTGACATTGGAACTATTGTATTCGAGGATAGGACCACGAAGCACATTAGCTCTAAAGTGTATATCAACCACTGATTGTCCTGTTAAATCAAGATGTTCCAACGAAAAGTAATAAATCGAATAATGTTCCTTAAAATCATGTTGTGATATTTGTAGACCAGTATCAAGATTTTGATCGCGTCCCATATATGACAACAGACGATGATAAACTCGTGCAATATGGTTTTGATCGTAATTAAGTTGTATATGCTCGGATGGTTCTTGCTGGCCATTTATTCTCAGCGAGACATCTGTAAAACCTAATCGATCAAATATCATATGGCTGAAGCGTTGATCGCCAACTCTCGTGTTATCCTGCAACGCAATAAATATATGACGCGGAGCTGAAACACCTTTTTGTGATGCTAGGTTCCATGTAGATATGCCGTTAATGGTTGATTACTTAACATCTGTTGTTGTTGTTAGCCAACTTAGCAATGATTTTCCTCCTGTATCCATAAATGATATTAATCGTTGTTCTTCGGCGAGTACTGGAGTCATTACTGGCATCCACAATGATAGTTTTTGATAGTTTTGTTAAAATGACTTTACCGGCATCAGCATCTGGATGTGCAACATCCGCTGGAATCCTCCAAATTGCGTCATTGTCATTACCCTTTCTCACGAGTACTACTGTATGCTTTGCTCCATAAATAACTTTTCTAACATTTCTGCAGAATCCAAATATATGATGTAGTGGAATCGCGCATGAAAATGATCTACGCGTTCCTTCCAACATTGACATGCATGTTGCAGCTCCTATATTGAAATTGGGATCCTTGTTTATAATCATATTCTCAACATTAGCATCAGCAGTACGATCATTAATCTTTAGTCGTCCTACAACAAATTGATTTTTTCCAGCAGTATTGTTACCATCCTTTGTAAACATCATTGAAGGGCCTGCCGATCTTGTATAATCGTCAGAATATCTTGCCAACCCTATAATTGTTGTAGCTACATCAGCATCACGTTCTATAGACTCAATCTCTCTTCCATCATTGAGATATATTGCACTTTCAAATAACGCCATGATACTATTATTGACAAAACCGACTTGAGCATCAACTGGTATCATGAACTTGAAATTCAATTCTTGATCGAATATTTGGTTGTACTGCGTTATAATAATAAAATTGATAATCGTGTACGGAAACATTCTTGAGCACTGGGGCGTCCATATCAAACGCTGCATCAGGTGACCGTTTGAACATTTTATTATATATTCGTTGATCTAAATCATCGACGTCGAGCACGTCGTGGTTTATTAAGCAACTTCCCGCTATCATATTTGCAATATCGTTTTGGTTGCTGGCTGCCAATGATGGAGTTGTCAACGAAGTTGTCAGTGATGCTAATTTCTGATCCACTGCGACATTTATTATTTTACTAACACTTGCAGGCATTACTTCCGTAGATGGTGACGGCAGTGATGAATCACCGGTGGTTTTCTTCGCCGCTGAACTAACGCTGTTTATCCTTCGCGGCGGAAAATGCTTTCCCGGTAGCATCCCCAAAAGCACTAATACCCTTATCACGAATAACATCAATGGCTTTCATCGATAATTGTTTTGCTAGCGGTGCTACTTTTGGAGCCATTCTTGAAAATAACCCTGCAATGGTATCATCGAGACCATCACCATAGTACGCGCTGTAAACTTGCAAACATGAATTTACTACATAGACGCTGGTTGGTTTATCATGGTTGTAGTGTATTATCATTCTTATTTAAATGAGATTTATCTAATGCGGGGATGAAAAATCCTTTGGATGCTCAGTCACTATGATAACCATGATAAAAATCCGTAGGATTTTCAACTAACTCATCAATGAAATCTCGATATGTTTCAATGACCATGATACCGCCTTGAAGTAACCGCGTGCAGATATCAGCTGCTTCATTAATTATTTCCGGTGAGTTATTTCCAGCTCGTTTCCCTCCGATGAGAACTTCTAATCGCGCTATATCACTGAGAATATTACCAGGACAACTAACTAGACCACTACCTGATACCCCACTTGAATATCCACTAGCGAATGTTTCAGTTGTACCAGTTGCACCTTTTTTAGAATCAACTTCTGATATTTGCTGGGTGGATTGGGATACAAAAGGCGAAACTGGTATCGGTGGGTTTTCTATTTTAGATATCATCCTTTCAAGTTTCTCAAATTCTTTATCATTGTGTGGTAGTTGAGACTTACGATTTTTGCCAAATATAGTTTTGTTCACCAAGTCTCCCTAGTAGTTATAGCGTCTTCACATCCTTCATTCATATATTGTTCTTGCTGACGCTTTGGAAATGAATCGACGATAAATCGAGCAAATTCTTTATCAATCTTAAATTTGGTAATATCATTTATCGCATCGCTTTTAAATATCTTTTTAGGGTCAAGATTTCTTCGTTGTGTTTTACCCTTTTGTTCTTCTTGTACTTCTTTTCTTCCAATAGCGCCTTGTTGATCTTCTGGTTCAGGTGGTGCGCTAACATCAATACCACCTAGTCGTTGAACTTCTTCTCGAAGTTGTCGTTCTTGTTGTTCTTGTTGTTGTACAGCAGTTACTATATCACCAGGAAGTGTTTCTAAAGTTTTTTTTTTGTTTGTTTAGATCTTTCTGCTATTTTTTCAAGCAAACCAAGAAGAGGTGTCTTTTTTCTTTTCCCCTCCTCAGGGACATCTCCCCATAAAGCTCTTTCAGTGGCTGATTTTACATCTTTGGTAACGCTGGTTATAGGCCGAAACAATTGTTCAGTTCCTTCTGTAAAGCCAGTCTGAAAACTCTGTCTATCTTGTAGTTTTCCCCGTACAGAGTCGCGTACATGGAGGAACGTCTTAATAGCGGTCAATCTTTCTCTCGCTAATCTAGTCGTTAATGATTCATTTACCATTATTGAAACAGTAAATCAATTTCCAATTAATGTATACGATTTAAACCCCACCCCGAATTTCACTAATAACTTCCTTATAGTATAGAATTTCAAAGCCGAGTCACCTTTACAATTTTGTTCTAGTTGAACGCACACATGTTACCTGTCCATTGTAATACCTGTTAAACAGGTATTTATACATGTAGATGTAGTGTGAACAAGACACGCTATACACGCTTAGTATACTCAGGACAGGATAAAATGGCGAACATAGAAAATGTTTCAAGTGAGATTTCGAAGGAAAATTTTCGTTATGTTGGATCATCATTTTTATACTCTTGATTTTTGTATTGAGTGTGCGTTTTAATTCGTACTCTTGTCCCAGTTGTCTTCTGACTCTTTCTACAAGAGTGTATAGCGGCACAAATTTGCTGACATTGTTACACGATACAAGGGACTCAAGGATAGAATTATGAATTCGCTTAACAAAGGCATATTTTTTCGGTAATACGTATTTGTTATTAATAGCGCTGAATTCTATATCTTCAAAACTGAAGTAATTTGATCACAATTTCAATTATTTGATAATTGAAACCCATGACTTTCAATTTTGAAATTTCGGTTATGATTTCATTGATATCTTCAGATTTCATTATTATATATAGTAAAAATTATTTCTAATACGCGTTGATATATTTTTCAAAAATAAACAGAAATCATGATGAGCGGTTATCATTCATTAGGTCCCTTATTAGACCTTTGTGTCTTTCATAGGGTTCTTTCATTGAGAGTATTTTTCTCTGTTGATTATAATCAGAGATTTACTTTGAAGTTGTTCACTTTGAATCTCTCTTTGAGATTTCCCTCTTTGACCCTATGACCGTTTCTTTTAGCCGATAATTCATTCTGAACTATTCTACGGGGTTACCTAATGTGACGGAAAGCTTTTTGCATCCATTGTTTCTGTTTATTTTGACGTCCATAGTCATGCCACAAGGCATATTCCCCAATAAGATATCTAATTCGTCAAAAAACGGATTAGAAATCTAAGAAGATATTCATAGGGGATGGGCGTCATATAGAAGACCCCACAAGACAATACAACAATAGATTATATAATGAATGGATGATATATACAATGGAGACAGCACAACAATAGATTATAGAATGAATGAATAAATGAATGATGCACAATGGTATATACAATGAAGACAATACAACACAAAATGGATGATAAATGACAATGGATGACGAGCTATATTACACTCAAGTGTAAAACCAAACCTACAAAATCAACCTGGTTTGAAAGAAACACATTCACACCACGTGACGGTGTGGTTTGGTTTCGTATCTTGAGCTTCGCTTAAAAGCCCAATTATATAGAGAGAAATTTCGCTTATATATGTAACTAATACCAATTGGCGGAAATTAATAAAGAAAGAATACTAATTACTGACACATTGAAGCAACACCAAATACTTAAATAGGAAACACTAAAAAAAAGAATACAATTGTTTGTAAACACCTCGTATTTGATCCGCTGAGAATCGTGTTTGTTTAAATCAACCAATCAGAAATCAGATGACACAGCGTTTCAAAAAATCTATTGAGATTACCTCTCTTTGCTAAGCAGACATTCCCATACGAGTTATTTCCCTTAGTGTTATATACACATAGTGCAAAATACATATAGTCAAATATATGAAAATTTAATTTTGTTCTTAAAACGCTTTGAAAAAGAAGATCGATATACCCCTTCTGCAAAATATCGTACTGAGGGTATACAAATATCAAAATATCTACCCGCTTTATTCATAGATTGAAATACTATTTCTGTATTAGTTGCTGTATTAACTGATTTTACAGGTCTCTTCCGAATCGATTAACAGGTACCAGTTTTCCCAGATGAAGTATTCTCACTCTGTGTAAAAGCTCGTAAATTATTCAAAGAATTATCAGACTTAATTCCATTTATGTGATCAATAACAAAACCATCCTTGATCAATCCATGGAAACACTCGTATGCGATTCTGTGATTTAGACGTATTTTCCCCCAGCTTCAAACACCAAATACCCATACCATTGTCCCACCCTAGTGGGTTCTTCAGTCTACGGTGTCTGACAATATACCATCAAGGGACGCTTCGTAGCTGGTGATCACTGGGTGCGGTTGAAATTCTTGGTTCATTTATATATAATACTATTTGTCTAATTTATTATTTGGCTGAAGTATTACTTTGGAATCTATGAATATAATGTTGATGTGTTCTTATGATTTTGTCATTGATGCTGTCAGGGATGGAGTTTTTGATTCTCTCATCATAATAGCGCTTCAACTCTCTATACCGCTTACCACCACAACCGAGACACAACTGCGATTTCCCTCTCAACCCTACCCCATATATTAGGCAAGGTAAGGGCCCATAATTCCCGTTACGAAAACTTTGCATATGATACCTACATAATTCATTTCTACATGATTTGTTACATGGGGTTACTGATCCAATCATGAGCCATTTGCAATGAATCGTTATATATAAATTCTTTATTTAAATACTTGTTTTAATTATAGCATGGAGGAGTTCGAGAGATTATCGAAAATGCGCCATGGAGAAATGCTAAATTCAATCTCGATAGAGTCTCCATAGCACCAAAAAGATCTAAAAGGTGATAGAACCATGTTGGATAAAATCCTTGATTGTTTTAATGAATTCAAGAGTGATGGAGCATCTCACTGTTGGTCAACATTTCGAATTGATGGTAGCGTTGATGCTACCATGAACGACGAAAAAGAAGCAATGATAATCTCACATCTTGGGCAAAAAAGGTATTTCTTTAGAGTGAAATTCATTATCCGTTCGGAAAACGGAGATTGGATTATCAGGGATAAATATGACCCCATCTTGAAGGATGAAAAACTGTCACTGTGAGTCATGATTCCAAACCAGGAATTCTGACTGGAATTGACAAACCATACTACGAGAGATCTTATCCGTTACAGCAGTTGTTGGGGGGGGGGGGCATTTTTATTAAATGATAAACCGAGAATTGAAAAACTAAAACCAATGAAACTGTCAATAATAAATTGTGTAGCAGAATGAATAATACAACACTTCACAAATGCGTAGCGTGGAAACAAATTGACTGATCTAAGACGCAAAAAATAAATGAATGAGAATTAACAGTTAGGAAGAACGGAGCAACAATTCAAGATATAGCCAAATTAAAAACATCATTACGATTCCCAATAACGGTAGCGACGATAACCGGAGAAGTATTGCACGAATCTAAATATAAATCACAGGAAGCTCCATTTAAAATTATTGACCATAACGAACACGCATGGACACCTGCAACAACAATATTTCCGGGGGATAGAACAATAAAATGTCTACCCGCGTAGTGTTTCTCTGAGGAAAAACTATTTGATTTTATTTACCAGCTGAGTAAAAACGGTCCTGTGTCAGTGTGGTTACTTCATAGTTTTGAAGACGATGTGGGCAGATTCGATCAATTTGTAAGACCCAATGTCGAATTATACCGCACTGAAGTCTTACACAATGAAATGAAAAAAATAGCTAGTAGTTTTTCAACTGAACACGGCGAACAATTATTAACAAATTGTTTTACAATTCCGTCTGTTGCAGCTCACTTCGCGAGATAGAAAAACACGTGGAAGCCAACAAGAGTTGAATTCCTATCAGATATCAAATCAAGTATCATTGAATATAACCATGGAGGATTATGGAATACAAATTATGACCGTGAAAATATATGGTTGCATGTTATCGCGGGAGTTTTCTTGGGTACGGAGAAGCCGCTGAGTACTTCAAGCGATTTGGACATCCCACACATGAGATGACCCGTGCGGCTATTAATGGACCACTACCTGATTTTGATTTAACGGGATTCGCTCGTGTGGTATCATTTGAATTGGCTACAGGACTTCATCCGTGCAGTTATGTTTGGATTGGTAGACACATGTCTGAAAAACACTGGATGCCGATAGAGCTATTACAATATATGATTGATTGTAGCATGATGATATCGTTGATTGTCAGTGAAGCTATTATATCATATTGAGCGCAGACTGAGGTTTGGTTACCACAACCCGATAGTCTAGATTGTATAATCAGCGAAAACAAAAATTAATTTCCCGATCATGACGAAGAAGATATCTTGAAATGGTCCAAACAGCTATTTGAAGTCAGAAATAGACAAACAAAAGATCTTGGTAGAAGAATAATTGGTAAATTCACTCAGGGTGGCAAATACGACAATAACCGGTATTCTTCATGAATGATTATGGATAGCGTTGAATACGATTTTATAATAGCGGATGTAACATCTAAGGGTGTATATGTCGATCGTAAAGACGCTTTCTTCTCCGATGGAGCCAAATTGGGTACAATTGTTACTTACAACGATGTATACAGTCTTCAGTATACACATCTGAGGGCATATATGCTGGCTTATGCTTCTATTACTCTATTTTCGATGATAAATAGATCTCCTGACACCGCAGTTAGAGTCGCCACTGATTCATTTTATATAGACACGGAACACAGCTGCGCAGAGGCTAAATTTACTAATTATGACGAGAGCTGGGGATCATGGAGAATTAAGCGGGAAATACTGCGTGACTATTAAAAATTAGCAGATGTTACGATTGAAAACAATTACTTGAAAAATGAACAGATATGAGAACCTTCTAATGCACCGCAGATACCTGATCCAGTATGTAGATATAAAACAGTTTATCTAAACGGCTGTGGCGGGTCAGGAATAACGACTCGTACGACTGAATTATTTCGTAGAAACACTAGCTTTTGCAAATCAAACATGATTGTGCTAACACCGACCCACAGACTTGCAAGAGAGATGAAAGAGCGAGGGGTGAATGCTTGCACTTATCATAGTTTTTTTCGATGGAAAGGTGACGAGTGGACTCCTGATCAAATGGGTGAGAAATTTATTCCTGAAATCATCATTTGGGATGAGATATGCACGGTGTCGTTAGATGTATTACAAAAGTTTCTTGAGTGGCTGGTACTTTCGAATACAGCAGTGATAATGTGCGGCGATCATGGCCAACCACCACCATTTTTCGGTTCATACCCACATGATTGGCTGAAGAATTTTGTAGACTATTACGAAGGAACCTGATCATAGAGCACTTGATGAACAATTACACTAATTCAAGAAACTAATTAGATTATAACCGGATAGAATACAATGTGAAATAGCCCGTAAAATAATTTCGGAAACTCAATTAAACGATTTCTGGTAAGCGTGGAGTGCAAATGATTTGATAGTGGCAAGTAGAAAAATAGTCAGAGACACACTTCAGATGAAGTTATTTAAATTGCATAAAGAAAAATTTGCAACGCTTCCAACGCCGTTGTGTTATAGACCCTAGGATACACTGCGACAAAATATTGAAGTTGATATTCCTGGGCAGCGTGAAAAGCAAATTCTCGTGCTAAATGATATTGTGCTGGTTGATTTCAATGTCGTCGAAGATGTATTACGCGCTGATAAATCCCCATGGACACTAGGATACGCAGCGACAATACACTCTTCACAGGGATTGACTATATCCGATACAATTGTTTGGATCATAGATAATCACATCGTGTGGTCGAATTTAGTCTATCTCGCAGTGTCCAGAGTACGAAGAATCAATCAACTTCAGAAAGTTGTTCTAGACTATAACGACACTACAATAAGTGATATTGTCAACGATGTAATAATCCGAAAAAACTCTCCGGTAACAAACAACGGGATAAAAAAGTAATAGAGAATTTGACATTGATGCCGAATTAATAAAAACACTGAAACAACAACAGAATAATCACTGCGCGAGTTGCAATTCTATAATGAATTGGTGTTGGTCGGATAAAGATCCTCGACAATTTACCGTAGATAGAAAGCATAGCAGCGTTGGGCATGCGAGAGATAATGTGATGCTGACTTGTCTTGAGTGCAACAGACGAAGAGGTGCTAGTTAAGACCACGCGGCGGTAATTGAGTATCCTCGGGTATCACTTGTAGTTGTTCACGTGTAAATCCACGCTGAAGAGCAGTTGAATCCAATCTATAGATTGCTGGTCTACCCGTAGATCGTGTTATACTAGATATTTTATGCGCGGTGACACTACCAAACAGGATCAGTAGCTCTTTTTTACCACCTTCAAGCTCTCCTGGTTCATATAAATATCTAACAGTGACATTGCCGAGTATTGGTTGTTTTGATAAATCTTTTTGTGGTTTTTCAGGTATATACTTTTTTTAATCGCTTTGTTAGGTTTCATGTTGATCGTTCGAGTAATTTCATTATTCAGCGCAGTAATTACGCCTGGTAATCTCTTGACCCATTCACGAGATCGTTTATCCTGAATAAATTTTTTCGCGTATTGATATCCAAATAACCGCTCAGCAAGTGTCCGATTAAATCGTTCAACAATTGTCTGATCGCGATGTAGTGCAGTGTTCCCTCGTCGTAATGCGGTATTATGAAGCTTCATTGTTGAACCGCACCCTGAATTTCCTAGCCAGGATCAACTTGCAATAGATTTGGCCAACGCAGAGGACCCCTTCGATAAATCCTTTCAAACGCAGAAACAACTTCAGTTGATGATTTCGTCGCTAGCGGCTCTGCTTGTTTGTATTGACTGGCAACATCAACTACAGTTAGTGCGTATTTGTAAACACCATCATGCGGCAGAAATAATATATCAGCTTGATGAACTTCATTAGGAACGGTAACATCTAAATGCGAGTAGTTTATTCGTTTAGCCGGTGGTAGATACATTTGCCATATCGCCTGTTTGGATAACCAATCCGCTGCAGTGGTATTTTTCACCTTTGCGACACTAGCGAGTTTACCGATTGCTGCTTTACCCCTCCAGTATCCAATTGGAGAATAATATATAGATTCCATGTTGTTATTTAATTACCAGCACCTAACATCAATTTACCTTTCATTGCCGATTTTACTGAAGGATTTATCAGTGATAGAATCCAACGCGTGGATTAATTTCAGATCGGCAATGTCTTTGCTACAGATTACTGCTTTTATAAGCAAAATCATGAGCATGACACGCCTTATCAATGGCATTTATTGGGTTTTCGTCCACCTGGGGTTGGTTTTGATCATCGAGTCAGATATCGAGTCTGGTCCCATGTCCACAATGTTTTTCTCCTGGATACTTTGCCCATGGTGTTCCTGGGAGTTTAACTAACTTGGCTGCAATATCACCTCCTGTTTTTTTTAAAAACATCTCCTGATTTCATAGAAACAGATCTAAATATTTTTGTTCTACATTGTACACACTTACCAGAAAGTGTTGATCTGTTATTGCTGGTATTGCTAGGTGTAATCGTCGTCACATCATCTGTGCCAGTATGTTTCTCGCATTTCACACAATATAGATCCATATATATATATATATATATATATATATATATATATATATATATATATATATATATATAATAACATGAACGTAATTGATTTTTCGGCGACAAAAACACGAGAATCAGTTAAGCATCATGCAGCGCTACCAAGTTCTATTCGTATGATTATAATCGGACCATCTGGAAGTGGCAAGACACAATTGCTACTTAATTTGATAACGAGATGGATGAAATGGGACAAGTTGTATTTAATAGCCACAAGTGCAGATGATCAGAGATGTTATGAAGTGCTAAATAGATTACAACGAGTAAGTTTCAGAAATTGCCGATTATAATGTTATTGAGTTGATAACCGATATCGAGGAAGCGCCAGCAATAGAAGACTTAGATGGAAGCATTAACAATTTGGTCGTAAATGATGATGTGATGTTAGACAATCAGAAGAATCCTGCTAGGATATTTTCCAGAGGCAGGCTTAAAAGAACTGACGTGATATATGTCACTCAACGATACACTCAAATACTAAAAGTAATTAGAGATAACTGTAATATTCTTGCTGTATTCAACGGAGTTGATACACATACGCTACGAAATATTTGGCAAACTTGGTGCGGCGGTGATATGGATTATAATCTTTTTTAGAAATTTCTTTAGTCACGCTCAGTCAATCCCACATGGATTCGTAACGATAAATTCGCATGATCCCAGATCAAGATATCGTATCGGACTTGATCAAATATTCGGTTAACCCCATAGCAGCAGAGGAGGCGTGACAACGACATTGGTGTCCTTTTTTTTTTTTTTGATGAATTGCTAGCAATTTCGAGTAAGCCTTGGTTTGCCAAATGGACGCTTTTTTACGATTTCGAGGAAGCCTTAGTTTGCCGAAACGACGCGTGTAAAAAGTTGTCTAATTCGCCCCCTCTGATGCTTATATATATATATATATTTTTAACAGTTAAGGGAGATAACTCGTGTCGGTATGTCGGCTTATGATAGAGTTGCATTAAATCTCAATGTGTTATCGAAACGCTACGTCACCTGATTTCAATGGGTTTCATTAGTCATGATTCTCAAAAGAGTTAATTCATATATATTTAATGTAACAGATAGTCCACCAATGTTGAATGTCTGGTTGCATCAAACAAATAAGCAGCATAACTTTAAAAAGTTTGTCTATTGTCCACTAAAACTCAAACATCAACTGAACCCAGTCAAGCAGGTTACTTATTAGGCAAATTACTATCGAGGTATATGTGTACGTATATTATCAGTAGACCACCCACCCCCATACACAAGCATATGCATTTGGGTAAACGCCCCTTGCCCTCTCCATGTGTATTAAATGAACAAACCATAACTATGGCCTCAGTGTGGTTTGTATTTATAATACAATGTATTCATTTTCTTTCTGTGATAACTAGTATATCTTCATTATTTCAATTATGCATTGATACTATATTTAAGATAAATTGTAAATAGACAATTTTTACTTTTTTGATAATACACAGAAAATAAAGCTTTTGTGGGAGCAACTTTCTGTTTCATACACAAATACCATCCACAAATACCAATACAATATTATACATTACTTTTAGTTTAGTTACATATATCATGCATGTATCATAATGGTTGTTTTTTTAGGATACTTAACTCAAATATTCCCTTTTATGTATGTATCACAAATTTTTTTGTTAGTATATTTTCTCAAATGGGTCGATAAAACTTTTAGACTTTTCCACCAACTTCAGACAAGACTGAATCCCTTAAAATAAAATTTTGAAATGTGTAAATACTAATGTTGAACTTGGGAATCTTTAGTTTTGTATCAAAAGAAATTATCATTTATCTTGTTTATTAAGACCTGAATGATAATGCTTCAAGAAATAATAATAATAACTTATTTAAAGGGGTGACTAATTTAGTCAAAGACTATTCTCCCTTGAGGCCCTTTAACTAAAATACATACAGCATGATGAGGAACATATCAATAACAGAAAATAGACATATGCCAACAAACAATTTACAACAAAAATATTATTCTAAATAAAACAAACCAGATTTTAACAAAATGTACAATCTTTACCAACTGCAAACTATTAAACTAATATAGAATGATACATTTCCAGGTAAATTCTTAGAAGTGCATCTACCAAAATATTTGTAAACAAGTAAATATACATAAAAGTTTTAAAAAAATGTAGTAATACTTACACAGATGCTATATCTGATTATGATGTGGTTATATCAGATACAGCAGGAATTTGTATCCTATGAATTGTTGGCACAGGTGTAGAAGTTGTGGCCATGTCTTCTGTGACATTTTTCTGATGTTTTCCTTGCACTGCCATTCAATTCATTACCTAATATAGCAAGGGAAAATAAATGTTTTATTAGACACAATAATATTATATACTTTACAAATAATAATATGCATAATATATACTTAACTGTATTGCATTACTTTCATTTACAGCCATCACCATTTACATTATATATAATTTTTTTATTTAACAAAAAAAAAACAGAAGTGACTGCTTGCCTCTAAATAAAGTCTTATGGTTGCGAGCGAAAATGATGATCATTAATACCCCTTTGATGGCCTCAAAAATAGCAGCAGTGGTGTACGTACATGCAGGGCTGTGACATTTTATTTCAAGCTAAATGGAATAATGCCAGTTTATATAAAATATGTTATTTTAAGAGTTTTGATAAAGAGTTAACAATACAGATATAAAATAGCGGTATAAAAACTTGACTGTTCATTGCAAAATTGAGACTCACCATGACACCAGTATCCAGCAAGAATTTGGGGACCTCTGGATTAGTTTCCAGGCTCAAAGTGGACTTCTTTTTATTCCATCGTTCACGCTGGTCACCAATACATATGCGTGTGCTGCCATAATTTGCTCAAAGAGCTTTTTTCCCCCTCCTTTCAGAATCTCTGTTTTGGTTTTCGATCTAGTTGTGAACACGCCATTATTTTTGTAAACACGTGTTTGCGCATGGCTAAAATTCTTAATCTTCGGGAGAGGTCAACACAGATGTTACATGAATATAGGCGTGGCAAACAGCGAAATTTTGTCTGCAGACAATAATTCAGAATCGCGTTTTTTATCACAAAATTTCCGATACTAGCCTGATTTCGGCCTCAGAAACAGCCTGAATCGTAATTATTCATCTAATTAAGTAATCGTGAACTGAAAAAATAAATATATAATTTCATTCGTTTTTACTTAGGTTGTATGCCTTTAATGTAGATTTCAAGATTGCTTCAGTTTCAATTGCTAATAGGGTCAAAAAAGTACTCCCGTTTATCATCAGTGACACCCAAAAGGGTTTTATGAAAGGGAGATTCATTGGTGAAAATACAAGACTTTTGTATGACCTGATGCAATACCTTGAGGAAAAAAATTAATTTGGTCTTCTCCTATTGATAGACTTTGAAATGGCTTTTGACTCAGTTGAATGGGACTTTCTGGAAACTGCTCTGAAGTCTTTTAACTTTGGAGAATCAATTTGTCACTGGTTCAGGCTATTTTGCAATAAATCAAAAAGTTGTGTTATTAATGATGGACATTTATCCCCATTCTTTAATTTGGAGAGAGGTTGTCGCCAGGGAGACCCTTTATCACCCTACTTTTTATAATAGAAATTGAACTTCTTGCAATAGAACTAAAGAAAAATACAGATGTTACAGGCATTTGTTATAATGATATGGAGTTCAAATTAGGGCAGTACGCTGATGATGCTTTTCTGTTATTAGATGGTTCTCATTTGTCCTTGAGGACAACCATGCATATTTTAAATGATTTCGCTTTGGTGTCAGGTCTGCACTGCAATGTTTTGAAATCGAAAGCAATTTGGATTGGAAACTAAAAATATTCTAATGAAAAAATATGTCCAGAAATTGATATTAACTGGTCAATGTCCAATTTTAGATTGCTGGGAGTATATTTCTCTTTGAACTTGAAGGATATGGTAGAGCTTAATTATTCGATGAAGTTAAAGGAAGTTAAGAAATTGCTTGGCTGGTGGAGTAGAAGAAATTTATCCCTTATTGGAAAAATTACTTTGATAAAGTCCTTGCTTTTGCCTAAATTCATTCATCTTTTTGCAGCTTTGCCAAATCCTCCATCCCATATAGAAAAGGAACTGAATACATTATTTTTCCAGTTTTTTTGGGGCAGTAAAACTGAGAGAGTTAAAAGAGACACACTTATAGCTTCTTTTGAGGAAGGGGGATTAAATATGATTCACTTGCATTCATTTTTGTGTTATATAAAACTTTCCTGGATTAGGCGCCTCTTAATAAACGAAGATGGTTTATGGCAAAAACTGGTTTCTGAACAAATATTTGGAAAATTTGGAGGTATGCTGTTACTTTCATTAGGAAAAACTAAATTAAAAGCAATTTCTAAATTAATTAAAAATATTTTTGTCGTGATGTTATTTATGCGTTATCTCAATGGAAAAATGAACCATCTACTATCAATGAATACTTGTCTCAAGATATCCTTAATTTAGTGACTGTAGATAATTTTAAATCATACACAGGGTGGAGAACAAACGGTATTGTAATTATTCAACATCTTTTTGATGCACAAGCATCTCTATTAAGTTTTGATGAAATAAAACAAAAAACAAAAACAAATAATTTCATACAGTACTTTGCTCTTATTTCAAAGATCTCAATGATGTGGAAAAAGAAAATTAAAACTTTCTTTGAAAGTGGAAATAGTTTTCTTGTAGTTTTGGACAAAACATCTCTCCTTAGGGTTAGAGCAAAGAATAAATGTATCTATAAAGACCTGATAAGAACAAAAATAATAAAGCCAAATGGTAAACATGAAACTTGGTCCAGACAGCTAGAGTGTGCGAATGGTACAAATGAATGGACCAACTCTTTTGTTTCGGCTAGATTTTGTACAAAAGACACAAAACTGATTAGCTTTAACTTTAGATTTCTCCACAGAAATATTGCCACAAACCTGTTTCTAAAAAAGATTAATTTAAGTGATAATGATAAATGTACCTTTTGTAATGAGGGAATATAAGAAATTGAGCACTTATTTTATGACTGTTTAGTTACTGAAAACTTTTAGAAACTATTGGTAGAATGGATCCAAACTTATGACCCAAATTTTAGAATTACACGAAAAGATGACTTTATAGGAAATAACAACTTTGATGATCTTATTAACTTCCTAATTTTGCTTGCAAAATATGTTATATACAGATCACGTTGTACATCAAAAAGCCCAAATCTTGCCTATTATAAAAATTGTGTTTTATCATATAAAACGCTGGAAAAATATGTCGCCAAAGTGAATAACAGAAGTGACGAGTTTAAAAGAAAGTGGACCCTATTATCAACTTTTGGTACATGAATTATTATTATTATTACTATTATTTTTACTTTTAAAAATTTATATATTATTTATATATTATTATTATTTTAATGCAATTTCAAACATCTTGGGGTTTGTATGCGAGTATGACTTTGTGTACAATAATTGTGAATGTAAGTAAGTGTGTGTGTGTGTGCATGTGTGTGCGTGTTGTGTAGGGAACACATGTAGAGATCAGGACACAAAAGAATATACTTAAACTTTTGGTAGTGACGGAAAATGTGGATATTGTGTATATGAGGTGGAAAATAGGAAAATACCTGATGGTTTACATAAGAAATTTTGGATACATGTATGGTGGAAGGATGAACTGTGAGGATGTTGAATATTTTTTTAAAACTCAGAAATTAAGAAACATTATATCATGATAGTGATATATTTACCCGAATTCTTCGATGATACTTATTTTTAAGGAAAGGAATGATAGTTGTTTTCAATGAAACCTTGCAACGAATCGGTTGTTTCATTTATTGGGCTCAATCGAAAAAAAATTGATCGAAATTATCAAACTGGCAGCAGTTTAAATTTATATTTATAAAAATGATTCACATTTTGGAAACCGCCTCAACCGTTCAGAATTTTTATTGAGATGTTCTTTTCCAATACATAGTATAATTGAACGGCTGGAGATCATGAAAGGTTTTAAGAATCACATCTCTGATTGTTAGATCTCCAAATTTGTTACAAATTTCCGACTACGCCTCAAGTCGTATGTAATATTTCCAAATGTTTCAAGTTACATAGATTTACACATCAGCAAAAATTCACATTCTGCGGTAATACATATATTTTGAGCTCCACATATTTTAAACGTCCGTTCTTCGTTTATTTCAACTTTGTTGCTTAACTACAGATCCAAAGGTTATTGCAAAACGAACATATCGTCCGCATGACTAAAGATCTGCACGTTGGCAATAGGGTTGCACGTCCTGGAGTAGCACGTGCGTTATAAACCCTTACATATTTCGATTTGTTGTTTTTAAAAATAATGCCAATAATTCGAGATGCTTAATCCTTATATCCTTTAATAATCGACTACTTCTCAAGTAGTAGAAATTATTCGTAATCTTCAAATGATATTTTGTACAAAATGCCTTGCATTCTTTAATTTCCATGGCAAGCTCCACATTTCACACACTGCCATGTCCTAAGTAATATCAGATTCCTATTTCAATGTCAAATTGTGTGCTGTTTGTGATACATTTACCTGAAGTCTATATTTTGCTTATTTTTAAGGAAACGAGTACGTCAAAGAAAATGAAAAATAAATTACAAAATAACAATTTCATAGCCGCTGTCAGGCTTATTTTCATAATTATACTATTATGTGCAAGTACTTTCTTCGTTGCCTTAATATCGTGCTCGCCAGAATAAACATCACTTTTTGACAGAGGTATTTTACATATATCTTGAGAACGAGTTTTGAATTTTGACCTAGGCGACCGGTTGGTACTGTTGTCTGATAGTAATAATATCTAAAGATAACCGTAAAATTACAATAACCCTAAGTTTGGCTCAAACACTGATAGAAGTATTTGCAATCAAAATGAGTCTTTTACTCAGGAAGATATTTTGTGATGATGCTAAAGAAAGTTTGTTTGTTTGTTTGATTAGGATTTTTTAACGTAGCTTTGTCAATTTTTCACTCATATCGCTACGATATCTGCAGTGAGGTGATTTAAAGTGATGTCAAGCACTTGGGCATCATGCCGCAAACATGTAGCATGATGTCCCACCCAGAGACATTATCATGACACCGGGCAAACCAGTCCTACCACTAACCTCTTAATGATGAGCGCAAAGCGAGGCAGTTGTTAGTACTATTATTGTTAGTCGTTGGGATGGCTCGGCCTGGGATCGAACCCAAAACCTCCCGCTTCGGAGGACGCTTTAACCACTAGGCCACCGAAGTAATGGAAAATAAAATTTGCTTACAGTTATACGTGAAAGAACATTTTCTAACGTATGTATCGATGGATAAGTGGGGAACTATACTTGAAAGCTTGGTAGTGATGGAACATTTCGATATTGTGCTTGTGATGGTGCGAATGACTTTACTTTGATTAAACACATTGCGAGTGATGCAAAGGACACTGGTATTACAATGATGCCCATTGCACGTAAGCAACAATTTAAATTCTTTTTCACCTCTCCGAACATGTTAAAAATGTCCAGATGGGTTTGTCTGGAGTCAGATTTCACCAGGAATGCCTTCCAGAAACATGATGGAATAGCCTTGATTTTCTAGACAAAAACCCCAGACAGTAAGCCAATTTCCACTCTGTGTAACAACATATGATCCGTTCAAGTGGTCTATTGGTCAACCGATGTTTATATTTGATCAGACGTATGACAAATACGGTTTCACCTAAACCACTAGGTCAGAAAATGAACTTGTTAAAGGGATGGCGAAGATACCTTATCTACCGACTAGCACGATCCAAGTTTTTCTCGACGACTTTGAAAGTGAAAGAAGAGGGTAAAGATACAGCAGAGGAAGCCGTATTGTAGAGAATGTCACTTTCGACAGGATAGCAAATACGACCCGAGTTTTTATACTTTTTATGGGACACATTTATATCAACACATTTTTAAAACGGAACAGCACGACAAACAAAAATGCATAAAAGCCACAAGGTTAAGTACAGCGATAAAATACACATCAAAACGACAAAGGATTAGTATAAACATGTCTCTGTACAACATTGTTGATGAACAAGGTGGATGTTCACGGGACCGTATGTAATATCATAATGATAGGTCATTCTGGATTATCCATGGCAATCCTGTCCTGAAGCTTCTTTTCGTTTTCATAATGACGTGTTCTTCTTCTTCTTCTTCTTCTACTTCTTCTTCTTCTTCTTCTTCTTCTTCTTCTTCTTCTTCTTCTTCTTCTTCTTCTTCTTACAATGACAATATCAAACGATTATACTTTTTTCACAGGGCACTTTAAGTTTACTTTTCTCTTGAATGCATAACAATAGAAACCTCGGGCAATTTATGCTACTTTTTTTCTCCAAGACTTGACACCCCAACTTTTTCAGTCACGTACATATGTCCAGTGCGAGCGTAATTCACACACATTTTCGCAAGCATCCGGAGTGGGTAAAAGATCACAAAGATACGTTTCTGCAAACAGAGGTCGAAATGTGTGTTGCTGAAGGCGCAAGGCTTATAGAACGAATTTCTTTGTGCTCATTTTAAGTAAATACCATCATGTTTTTGGTACAGTACAGATCTAACCGAGCCCACGAAGAATCAGCTAATATACGAAACCCCAGAAAGCTAAGTCACTAAAATACATATCACACGTCGACACCAATTCAGTGGGTACAGTTCTTGTATTAAGTGTTGGTATTCCTCCAGTTTCAATTATGTCATTGCTTTCCTTCCACAAAATATGTTGCACCACAAATGATAAAGGCCGTGGTATTTTTTTTTCTTCTGTCCCGGAGGTAATACGAGTTCATTTTGCACAAAACTGATCGTACTTCAGTAGCAAATCGAAGTATTAGTTCTAGTTCACAAACCACACATTGCACAAAATTTCCATCTACAGACAAAATCTGGTAGCGTAACAGAATTTGGTAATGTTCTAACTCTTCCTCTTGAACTCTTTGTAGTATGGCAAATTTGTAATATGTAGAACGAGTAGCAACCACCGTATTATGGTTCTCGTCCAGTGGAACAATTTCGGACCATTGGAAAGCTTTCAAATCAATCCTCTTATAACATTCTGGGGTGCTAGGACAAAATGACCGTGGACAAAATGGCACGGATAAAATGGCACGGACAAAATGTCATGTGGACAAAATGCCAGTGGACATAATGACACGGATAAAATGTCATGAGGACAAAATGTCCGCGGTCCAAACATTTGCGGAAAAATATATAAGATGGTAAAACCAATGAAAAAATTCACTAATCTATTTATTCAAATTTAGTCTAACTTTATTATAATAATTATATCTAGCCTAATTAATAAATAATGAAGTCAAACAACATTAATGTTTAAAACACGTGCAATGTCTCCTAAATATGTGATTGGATCTCGGTTGTAGTCGGTCACCATAGTGTGCAACGCCTCGTTGACGCGGATGGATGTTTCTTTTCTTCTTCCCAGCCGTTGTTTCCAGTTCCAATTCACGACGAAGAAGTTGAGTGCTATGTTGTTCCTTTTGTAGTTTCCGTGCAAGTTTGGTCGTGGTCGGATGCGCGAAACCGACACTATTGTTGAATGCGTTGTGCCAACCCTCGATTGCGTTGTTGCTGCGAGGCAGGTTGTCGATTACTCTAGAAAATTGACTCCAAAGTTAAATTGAGAATCTGGGTGGCCCTCTTCTTGCTCTTCTTAATCTACCAATGAAGTTATCTTCCATGTAATCACAGATAACATCTATGTCACGGTAAGCTGGATCTTCGAGTAAATGTTCAAACAAACAATAACATCCTGTGGTGGAACGAATGCCACATGACATTTTGTCCATGCTATTTTGTCTGTGCCATTTTGTCCGTGCCATTATGTTCACTGATATTTTGTCCACATGACATTTTGTCCGTGCCATTTTGTCCGGCCACCCATTCTGGTACATGTTTTCCAGCGTTGGTGAAGTATCAGATGCATAGGTTCTTTACGTTAAATGCGTTCTTATAACTCCAGAGGTAGATTGTAAATTCAAGGAAGTGTCTTTTTGCGGAGGCAGTAAGTGTACGTTCTGCATAGAGATGATCGTATTCTAACTTTTTCAGTCCGTAAATTGCACATCCCCCTTAGTTCAGTAGTGTCCTTTTGAACTAAGTTTTCATTTTGTAACATTTTGGGAACCCTCTAACTCCAATTCTTGAATTTGTTGAAGTAAGTCTAACTTGTAGTAAAATAAATCGGTAACAAACCAATCCTTGTCCAGTTTAACAATGCCTGACCACTAGACAACTTTCATCAGAATCAGTCCATTTATACCAGACAGGTACAAGTGGGTCCAACATTGGTGACGTAACGGATGCAAGTGTTCTTTCCGTTTCACATGTATTTTGACTAACGCACAGTGAATGAGGTTTCTCAAATCCACAGGCAAACCACGGATGTTCTCATCTAGATATTACCGAGGTCGTCCCAGTAAAGGTATGTAGCGAAAATCCGGAGGAAATCGAACATGTTCCAGGTAATCCAAATTTTTCTTTTCTCACTCGTGAAGTGACACACCGCAACTGAAGCACTTCACTCTATCCCCTTCGCCTAAGTAGACACATCCAGTTTTGGCTAATTCTTCGGGTGAAGGTCCTCTCAGATATTTAGGCAACTTTACTTGGAAAGTTAGAAAACGACTTTCAAAGTCGCATTATTCAGGAAAACGCACAGGGAACGAATATTCGTTTTCACGGGTTCATTTCGATAATTGTACGAAGAAATCCAAAGGAGTGTGCTAAGAGACGATTACATCCATATGATGGTAGACCCATGGTCTCGCGTGGAGATTGACATCTACCATAAAGATCCGTAAAGAGTCCAGGATAACGATTGGCATCAATTTAGCATTCGCTAGGTTTAACAAGCACAGGATCACTTTCCATGGTAGGTGTAATGGTTGTAGTCATAGCAAATTTCCCATGACGTCCTGTTGAAGTAATCATAACTAAATTCCCATGATGTGATACTGAATCGCTAAGGTCACAGCGTACGGCATCCATGTAATCGCAAGGTGCAGCATCGCGAATCACCGAACTTGAATCATGTATATTTAAACGTATTCGTTTTACTTTTTTGATCTTTGTACTTACACTGAACTATCGGTCTTGGACGTTTTCCATTTAATACTAGTCGTAATGAAGACTATAGATGGATATGGCTTGAACTTGGAATTCTCAGTAGGTTTCTCGCTTGATTCTTGCTGTGTTAAAGTCATCCTTCTTGATGGTAGCTATCCACATAGAATCATTTTTACCAGTATGTGCATACGATAAACAAAAGTGACTAGGGAGCCACAATCGTTTGCAGTACACGATTTGATACATTTCTCTCCAAAGGTTGTTTGACGATTTGGTGTGTGTGTAAATGTACAATCTTATGCAATTTGTAGGTGGTCACATTAAGGTTCGCATCCTGTCCAGACTGCCAGGCTTCTTTCAGCACACTAACATTTAACACTCGACTGGTGCTTTGATTGAGAATCAATCCTTTCACTTTACACATTATGTGCACTACTCCTTGAGGGTTTCGGTATTCAAAGCCGTAAAATTAAGGACAGACATAAGAAAAACTTAGAATCTTGTCTTTGGTGTGCTCGTCCGTCCATGCTCCTCAACGTTCTTCTTCTATGTCAGGGTGACGTTGACCCAAGCGATAGATGTGGATGGAATTGTCCCTGTCAATGTACAGGACGCTATATCCTAGCATTTCTAAAGCTTCGTACAATGTTAAGCGAGCGTGGATTGTCATGTAAGCCGCAATGATGACATTTCCAAATTCATCGGCTTCTACAAAGTCAAGGTTGTTGTAATTGAATAAGTTCAAGTCCTCGCTATGGACGTCAGCTTGTTGCATGTAATAAGCGTTGTGTAAATCTTATGGAAGTTAAGGAAGGTTATTTCAAATACTCCCTCTTAAGTAAACACGGTCGATGTGCTATTGTAACCCATAAACAAGTTAACATCACTTCATCAAACGGTAGCCTTCCTTCGTTTTATTCTACGTAAACTAAAGTGATACCTTTCTGCTTCCAGTATTTCTCTTTGAACTTATTTGGTCTTCGGGAGTGTGGCACCAGGAACTATATAAACTGGCTTCTTATTTCAGTTTTGAAAAGTTATCCACGTAGTCTGCTAAAATGCCTTTTTGACTTTGGTAAAATGTCTTTTTGACTTCGGTCATGCTTGTGGTATTTTTGCTTTCTACGGAAAAAGGTAAATTTCGTACACGTCTAACAAATGGTAATCCAGGTACAAAAGGTTGAACAATTCCACACTGATCCACGTCTTGTCCAGATGTGATCCTTACTACAAGTTCCAAAGCGTCGATCCAAGAATTAAAACTAGGAAGATATCCTTTTCAACGTGATGACGGCCACTCACTTGTCTAGTGACATAAAACACTTCATCCAGTTGGGTAAATAACCTTCTTAAAAGTGCGTTTATTGTTGCCAATGTACACACAGTCTCCTGTTGCCAACACTCCTCTTCTCTTGGGATCAGCCACCAACGGGGAAGTACCAAACAGGCGTCAAAAGCAGTGTATTCGTTGTCGGGAGTCACTTTATTTGTGTGTGGGGGAGGGGGAGCGCACATTCGATGCTCCGATTGTAAGATTGGTTGAACGCTTGGACTAAGTAGGATATGAAGTCGATGTACTTGAGAGAGTGTTTATGAGTAAAATATTTCCATTTGCGTTCTTTCAAGGTGCGTTGAAAACATTACACGATGCTGGTTTTGGATTCGAGATTCTTGGGAGTGAAACAATAAATGTCACTTTTCGTTATTTTTATTTTTTTTACTTTTTTTGGAGAGCGTGGTTTAGAATATTGCTGCCTTTCTCGGTTTGCCATCACAGAGAGTGACGACAACATTGTTTCAACATTAGTTGGAGTGGTAGCGCTAACTCACAGCTCGATTTGGGAGTCAATGGCACGACTCAGACAAATTTAGAAAAAACGTCGATGACACAAAACAAATATTTGTAGCCACAATTGTAGGTGGCAAAATGAGAGACACCTGCTAAATGGCCCTGTCATTATGATCGTTGCTTTACACTTCTGGATAATTTTCTTCAAATGGGTTTGGGTAAAGTGTGGGAAGGGGTCACGGACGCTGAAATCTTACTCGGATTCGGAGCAGTGAAGGTAAATGGGATTTTGTTTTATTTGCCAACGATGGTATTCCATGAATCGTATGTAAGGCTTTAAAGTTAGTTTAATTGTACCACTGGAATCAAACACCGTTATGGATTTTTCGGTTACTCCATTAATTTTAACTATAATATCGTTCAAGGAAAGAATACTCGTTTTTAATTTCCCCTCTTTGTCTTGAAATAGGACCATTTCGTTTGAATCCACACTTGCAATATTTAACAATTGGGATATTTCATCCTCGATAAAAAAAAATAATAATATCTTTCGTTGCCGATATTTCACCGGTGGGCTTGTTTGTCGAGACGGATCTCTCGTAAATATCAAATCATTATATTTTAAAATCTCTCTAAAAAGTGAGTACTCGTGTATTCTTGTACGGTTTTATGGGGTGATTTGGTTGATTTTGATATTCAGATACATTAATTACTTACCGGCCGAATATTGGTGGGTCGGTTATTGTCTGTGTTTGTAGCGTTGAATACCAAAGCCTCACTTTATGAATAAATTTTAATTAGTGTATATAATAAATAAATTCCTTTGGTGGTGCTTACCCGTATGAATCGAAATACACGATTTCACGCGGATCAAGCGCGTTTGCAACCCAGTGAGTTCCAGGTCCGGTGCTGTTATCGAGATTAATAATACTGGTTTCAATGTTGTTTCGGTAATTGATCTCGGATACAAACACCTCTGAAGATTTTTTATTCTTCATTTTATCAGCATCGATTAAATCAAAATTTAACAATGGTATAATTAAATCGTCCTTGGTAATCTCATCCAATGTACCATGAATACGGTGTCCCTGGTAACCTTAGGCCGTTTCCCTTAGATGTATCCTCGTCCTGTTGCTTTCTTTAGTGCCATTCCTGCCGCTATTCAAACTGCTCCTAACGCCGCAGCTTTCACGAATGCGGAGGCGTCCGCGGCAATCAATGCTGGTATAGACGCGAGAAGTGGAAATATACCACCTGATTTAACTGTGTCTTTGATAGCACATGCAGAGAAATGATGTTAAACACCTGTTTTTTGTTGATGATGTTGTTGCTGCATAATTTATATGCTTAATCTGACGCGCTGTCAGTGATAGTTTATTCTGTCCACGTGTGATCTAATTGTGTTTTAACGATATTGTAGTTCCCTCTGTTTTAGCTGAATCCAACTGAAGTTGTTTTAATCTGACCAGGAGTCAGAGTAACACTAACGTGACCATATGACATTTATAATAATACGAGTGATCTAATTGTGGTATAAATATTCCACTGGAGCATCAATAACTCGCATTCGTCCACCAACGCCCTCAAGTAACATCGATTTCTTACTGAGTATGACGGCAATTGCTTTGTAATAACCGTAACGAATTGGTGGACATGCAACGGCAACAGCAGCATGTGTTGCACGAGCTCGGAAGTGTATATCAACAATAGTCTGTCTGGTTAAACCGAGATGTTCCAACGGAAAGTATTAAATCGAATAAAAGATTTTATAATCTGTATGCGATATTTGCAGACAATTATCTAAATATCATATGACTCCGACTTGAGAACCTACCCGATTAGCATTTTGCAGCGCAACAAATATATTTCGAGGCGCAGAAGTACCCTGATGTGATGCCATAATCCAAGTAAGTATATTTTTAATATTAATCGCCATATGATAGTAGAATATCAGAATATCTCGCTAAACCCACTATTGTTCTGGCGACATCAACATTCTTCTGAATAGATTCAATTTCTCTTCCATCAGTCATATATGTATCGCTGCTAAACAGCACCATAATCCCATTATTAACAAAATCAACTCGAACATTTGCGTCATATGGTGTATTATCATCAACATTCGTTACAAGTTCTCCTTCTACTTCGATAAACGCTTCAGCGGTTAAGAAATATCTAATTGTATCTTGAAGTTCAATTCGCCCTCGTTGATTTGGTTGTATTGCATTATAAGAATAAAATTGATAATTACGCACATAAAGAACCGGTGCGTCTATATCAACAGCTGAGTTGAGTGAAGATTTGAACATTTTTTATATATTTTTTAAAATCTAAATCGCGATCTCAAACCACTTCCCGCTAATGAATTTGCAGTAATATTTCTTTGTAATTGTTCAGATCCTTGATTCATCAACAATCCTAGTTTTTGATTCGCAGATTGGTTTATTATTTTACTGACATTTGCGGGCATAATTTCCGTAGATGTTAGTCTTTCTTTGGCTGCAGAAAACGCCTTACTAGCAATATTACCAATAGTACAATAACATTAATAGTTTTCATCGATAATTGTTTTGCGATTGGTGCTATGTTTGGAGCCATCCTTGCAAATAATCCTTGAATAACATCACAAGACCATCTTCATAAATCGTTCTGTAAACGAGTAATCGTGAGTTTACTAATTAGGCCATTGTTGGTTTATAATGGTGATAGGTTATGATCATCTTATCTAATTGTTATTTATTTAATCGTGGTGATAATTAATCACTGTGGTATCTATCAACAAGTTCATCGATATACTCTAATGTCCATGATACCACCTTGAAATAATCGTCTACAAATATCAGCGGCTTCATTAATTATTTCCGGAGAGTTATTTCCAGCTTGTTTACCTCCTATCATAATTTATAATCGTGCTATGTCGGAGAGAATATTATTAGGACAGGCAACAAAACCACTCCCCGAGTTCCACTCGGAGCACCGCTTGGGGTTTCACTCAGAGAAAATCCATCACCACTACGATAACCAGTTGCACTTTGCACATCATCAGATTCTTCTTTCTCCTTTCTAGACGATTGTGATTTATTATGTCGTTCTACTTGTCGTTGTGGATGAAGGGGTTGATATTGTGAGCTAGATTGTTGCTGAACACTTTCAAGGTCGCGTATTGTTCTCAGATATATCGTAAATATTAGATCTTTTTTTAAAATTCAGTCTTTGTCATATTTTATGCGATATATCCACCTATACCAGGCATCTCTTCCTACAGATTTATCATATTCGGGATTTACATATTTTTCTTTGTTACTAAAACCTGCAAATGCAAAACTAGCTAGAACAGTCGCATTATCGTATTTTTTAATCGTATTAGTATCAGTATTAAATTTATCAGTATTAAATTTAACAGGACTTCTTTCGGTTCTTTTTCTTTAAGTATTTCTTCTGTGATAGGGTCAACAGCTTCAACCTGCGGTTGTGGTTGTGCGCCAGCTATACCGGTTGGAAGATCTAGTAAAATCTTTTTTGTTTGTTTAGTTATTTTGTGCTATTTTTTCAGTTTGTTCGGCAGTTTGTTTTGACACCGGAAGAAGATCCCTTTAATGGCAATTGTAACTGTTTCAGTGGCTTTTATGACAGGTTTGAATAATTGTTCAGCACATTGTGCAAAATTAACTTGAGATATTTTTTGTCGTGCTTGTAATTTTGTCTGACAGAATCCCGGATGGGTATGTCACAGAATTAGGCGAAAATTGAATTTTTTTTTTTCTTGATTTACAATCTAATCTCACCATTTTTTTTTTGTTGTTTCGTCGTACATGCGTTGCCTGGGGTGAATAAGTGGTTTTTCCCAAGGTAAGCGGCGTGTAACGATTTGCATGTGCCTGATTTTGAATTGCATGAAATCCGGAACATTTGTTTCACGTAGTGCACGGTAATCTTGCCGTGATTTCTGCTCACCTATTTGAGGGTATATAAGGCAGAATATTTATGATCAATATTACGGGACCTAAAGTATCTAATCACAGGATAGATAGCTCGTCTTTCAATCTCCAGCCAAAGGGCTGATAGCATGTCTGATGGCGCATCTGATGGCGCATCTAATGGCATCTCTGATGGCGTCTGATGGCGTCTCTGATAGCGCATCTGATAACATCTGATAACATATCTGATAACATCTCTGATAACGCATCGGATTGCATCTCTGAGAACATTTCTGATAGCATCTCTGATAACGCATCTGATAACACCTGATAACGCATCTGATAACATCTCTGATAACGCATCTGAAAACATCTCTGATAACGCATCGGATTGCATCTCTGAGAACATTTCTGATAGCATCTCTGATAACGCATCTGATAACGTCTGATAACGCATCTGATAGCGCATCTCTGATAACGCATCTGATAACGCATCTGATAGCGCATCTGATAACGCATCTGATAACGTCTGATAACGCATCTGATAACGTCTGATAACGCATCTGAAAACGCATCTGAAAACATCTCTGATAACGTCGGCTGATAACATCTCTGATATCGTAACTGAAATTGTTGCTGATTTATTGTGCAATCGAATTGAAGTATCTGACTGTCTGTCTGTCAGATTGTCTGTCCGTCTACATCTGTCGTGACGTGTAAATATCCGGAAATCTAGAAGTCCGAGTGTCGGAACTGTCTAGAGTTGTAAACATCCGGGGCGACATCTAGGGTATTGAGGAACGTTAGTTCTAGTAGATGTTGTATGCTGTCTGTACGTATAACTGTGGTGGATCCGTGAATGGCAAGTGACCGATAAAAGTATTGAGTCAACCCTAGGTCTTCGGGGAAACTGGGCGGCGATTCAACTGTGGGTGAATCGTACGGTTATACAGGGTCGAGACACGTGTGTGTTGCAATTGTAGTAGAATTGAATACAGTGTTGTATTTACATGGTTACTTCAAATCACAATAGTATTTCAAGGCATTGCATGAATCTCAATAAAAGCTAGCAACTGGATTAAATACATGTATATGTTCGTGCTAGTTGTCGCAATCCATACGTGCGATAGTATAGTTTGTTGTTTGTGTTTATTATCGTGATTTATACTTGCGTTAATATAACTTTTGTAAAGGTTCTTTGGATCTGTATATAGTCCAAGAGATTCCTTTGTATCTGTGTTTTATTTTGTATTAATATTTCATTTATTCATGTATTGTGAATGGTTGTGAGAGTAATTGTGGGTTGAACGCATGAGTTATTGTGTTGATACATCATTATTTTTCATTAATAATTTATTTCATAAATTTATATTTTCTTTCACATATTGTGTTTGTGTTGTTCATTTAATCCACCATCCTCTCGGTAACAATTCTGTTACAGGGTATAATTTTTTTAATCTCTTCTTCTTTATCGTGCCAAACAGGTTGTTAATGATTCCCCTTCCGTTATTGATATATGATATGATTTAATTCGTAGCAGCAGAAAGAGCGACTTCGAATATGTGTCAAAAAGTAAACAATCACACCCGTAATAATTTAAACAAATGATTAAAATAAAACAGAAACTCTCGATTAGATAATTTGGTTTTGTGTTTTGACATTATTAATTTTTTCGTAGGAGGCCTTAATTTAACAAATATACGCCTCTAAAATCTAAAAAAAAGTTATAGGGTTCGCCCTCTCTGCTGCTACAGACCCAATATGTCTGTCGCTATACCGCCTCAAATTTCTCCATGTTTAATTCCCCTTATCGCCCAACAGCCCCAGCAAGTTTTTTGACTGCGATTTTCATTGTCACCAAGCAACACCCATACACCTATTTCTTGTTGTAATTTGCCTTAGTCTCTTAACATTTTGTCTACTTTGTGATCAAGCTATATTTCTTGTTGTAATTTGCCTTAGCCTCTTAACATTTTGTCTACATTGTGATCAAGCTTGATGAACGCAATTATTATGAGGGAAATACAAATTCAGATCTTAAAATAAATGTAGATTACAGTTTCCTATATGATTTAATCGCTTTTTAGGGTCTTTTTTCTTTTCCTTATTCTTTACTTGTTTTAGTGAAATTTTTAGGGTCTTCATTCACTTTTCGGCAGAGCATGCATTATAAAGCAAAGACAAATAATAATAATACTAATAATAATAATAATAATAATAATAATAATAATAATAATAATAATAATAATGTACATATATGTGTGCACTCTTCTTTCTTTGTGCCGATAAGATCCGGAACGCAAGTAGCGGTGTTGGTGCCGTAGAATAAATCCCCACCCAATGGTGACCTTATCATCTTAACAACGAATGTGAAGCCATCACTACTGACTAGCTTACGATTTCCTCGTTGAGTACCGCCGTCAATAATTTTAAATGTTATGTTACACTCCTCATAAGTTATAAAATTTGTGGTTATATTTTCATCAATGGTGTCCTCTTGGATTTTCTCCGGTACAGAAAATGATACTTGTATTATGTCGAAGAAATCATTCCATGTGCTGCTCGCAACGAGCATTCCTAAAGTGTCAACTTCGGTACAGTCATGGCATGCAAAATCTAGGTCTGGTTTGTTTGGTCTCTCTAAACACCCCAATTCACCACAAGACCACCCCAAGACACCCCAAGACCACCCCAAGACACCCCAATATTGCATATATTAGCACCAAACTCGTAATAACGTACCAAGAAGCGGAAAAAAAGAAATGAAAACACAAATACGGACATTGTTACTATCAATGATTTATAGTATTGGTAGATGGCCCTATTTCTGATAATCTACGGAAACGAACTCAATGCATCACATATGTTTAAATATATATATATATATATATATATATATATATATATATATATATATATATATATATATATATATATATATATATATATATATATATATACATATATACATATATACATATATACATATATATATATATATATATATATATATATATATATATATATATATATATATATATTGTTACGTGCTTAGGCTCGAATAAGCAGCAACACAGAAAGAGTGAAAACTAACAAGCTTGTATAACTTTAACAATGAATTTTATTAAGTACAATTATTTTCATAAAATAAATAAACTTACGGTTTTAGAGAATCAAATCCAACAAATATAGAATTCACAAACTAATCCACTAATGGAATTACAAGTCCTGATAAATAAATGTTCTAATAGTTCCAGGTTCGAATCTTGACGATGTAATCCAAAATGGTTGACAATGTCACGTGATGCAGTTCTTGATTTAATATCATCCAGATGAAATTATGAAACATATGTCCTTTTCCAGACAAATAGAATAACTCTTCTTTTCCAACGAATTGACACAAAGTCCAGAATAAAATAATAAAATTTAACACTCAAACATGTAATACACACAACTAATATCTTTAAGCCCAAAATTCTACTAATGTCAGCTTCTAAAATACAGCTATATATATTGTAATTCCCTCGTAAACAAGAGGAATCATGTGATTCTGGAAGGTCATGGAAAAGATACCTTCTTCAAGTCACGTAGTAATAGAATATTCTAGAAGGAAATCATTCACTTCCCACCCTCAATAAAAGTGTTGTCCTTGAAATTGACCAATAATTTTAGAGGCTTGTTGACAATGTCTAAAGCAAGGTCAGGATTTAGGTCAAACAAGCCAAGGTCAAAACTTGTTTACAATCTAAGTCAGCCTATTTACAGTTAAAGTGATTAAGCTGAACTTTCTAGAACACTTTCCCAATTAATGGAAGCAGCAGAGGGAGTGAATCGGACAACCTTTTTCGGATATTTTTGATTATACCCTTAAAACGGCAAATAGAACCTTCCTGCGAAATCTCATTTTTTAACCAGAGAAAAAAATAAGTCTCCATTTGACAAATAGACCCTTAGTGATTTTTGTCTGAAAACATGAGATTTCGCAGGTGATACTTTATTCGCGTTTTCGTTGATTAATCATAAATGTCGCAATGATATTGTGACTCACCCCCTCTGCTGCTAATGGTTTACGGTGAAAATCGTCCGATTTACCCTCTCTGCTGCTAATGTTTCAACCGAATATTTTATCAAGTCCTATACGATATCGTGTCCTCGGGTCTGCTAAATTTATTGTCACAAATCCGTGTGGTTTTGAATGAGCGTGACTAAAGAAATTTCTAAATTGATTATGATTCATATCACCGCTGCACCAGGTCTGATGAATATTTCGTAGCGTATGAGTATCAGCGCCGTTAAATACACACAACACATTGCAGTTATCTCTGATCACTTTTGGTATTTGTGTGTACCGTTGAGTGACATATATCACATCAGTGTTTTTATGCCTGCCTCGGGAAAATATTCTAGCAGGATTTTTTTGATTATCTAACATGATATCATCGTATACCACTAAATTGTTAATACTTCCATCAATAGCATCAATGCTCGGGGCTTCCTCTATATCAGTAATAAATTCAATAATATCATCATCGATTTGAAATTCTTTTGCTTTCTCGTTAAAATCCTTTAGCACTTCATAACATCGCTGATCGTCTACACTCGGGGCTATTAAATACAATTTGTTCCATTTCATCCATCTTGTTATCAAATTAAGTAGCAATTGTGTCTTTCCGCTTCCAGATGGTCCGATTATAATCATTATAATTGAATTCGGCAACATTTCATGATGTTTAATAGGTTCCCGTCGTCGGGTAGCTGAATAATCAATTATATTCATGCCGTTATATATAAATTATGGATCTATATTGTGTGAAGTGTAAGGCGCGTACTGGCACAGATGACTTGACGACGATTACAACTAAAAATAACCGATCAGCGCTTTCTGGTAAATGTGTACAGTGTAGTACAAAGAAATTTAGATTTGTTTCTAAACCCAAGGAACCTTTAAAAAAAAACGAAGAGGTGATATCGCAGCCAAGCTAACTAAACTCCCTGGAACCCCATGGGCAAAGTATCCAGGAGAAAAGCACCTTCCAGGATATAGCTACTGTGGCCCCGGAACACGATTAGATATCAGACTCAATAATCAAAATCAGCCCCGACCCGGTGAAGAACCAATAAACGCCATTGATAAGGCCTGTCACCTTCATGATGTTGCTTATAAAAGCAATAATCTGCAACACAGGCATCTAGCAGATGTGAAATTAATTCATGCGTTAAATGCTATTCCTGATAAATCTTTCAAAGAAAAATTGGCTTCCTTTTTGATAAAATCGGCAATGAAAAGCAAATTGATGTTAGGTGCTGGTAATTAATAACAACATGGAATCTATTTATTATTCTCCGAGAGGATACTGGAAGAGTAAAGCAGCAATCCATAAACTCGCTAGCGCTGCAAAAGTGAAAAAGGCCACTGCTTCTAATTGGTTATCCAAAACAGGCACTATGGCAAATTTATCTACCACCGCCTGAACAAATTCAATTCTCGCATTTTGATGTGACCGGACCCAATGAAGTTCATCAGGCTGATGTATTATTTCTGCCACATGATCGTGGTTACAAATACGCTTTAACCGTAGTTGATATTGCAAGTGGATACAAAGAAGCAGAACCGTTAAAAACAAAATCAGCCACTAAAGTGGCTTCTGCATTTGAAAAGATTTATCGAAGGAGCCCTCTGCACTGGCCAAATCTATTACAAATTGATCCTGGCAAGGAATTTCAGGGTGCAGTGTTATATACAATGAAACATCATAATGTCACTATCAGACGAGGACATACTGCGTTACATCGTGATCAGGCAATTGTTGAACGGTTTAATAAAACCCTTGCTGAGCGGTTATTTGGATATCAATACGCAAAAGAATTCATCCAAGAAAAAAGATCCCGTGAATGGGTTAAAAGGTTACCAGCTGTGATTACTGCACTGAATAACGAGATTACTAGAACAATTAATTTGAAACCTATCAACGCGATTAAAAAGAAGTCAATACCTGAAATGGAAATTCGAAGAATTTCACAAAAAGATTTCAAAGAACCAATTCTTGGTAGTAATGTCATTGTGAGGTATTTATACGAACCAGGAGAGCTTGAAGGGGGCAGAAAAAGAGCTACTGATCCTATTTGGAGTGTTACTGTACACAAGATATCTAGTATAACACGATCTACGGGTAGACCTCCAATCTATAAACTGGATTCAACTGCCCCTCAACGGAGTTTTACTAGACAACAACTGCAAGTGATACCCGAGGATACTCAATTGCCACCGCATGGTCTTAATTAGCGCCGTTGCGTCTATTGCACTCAAGACAAGTCAACATCACATTATTTCTGACATGACCGAGATTGTTATTTTTTCTGTCTACGGTAAATTGGCGAGGATCCTTATTCGAATACTGCCAACGCATTATACAATTGACACTTGCGCAGTGATTATTCTGTTGTTTCTTCAAAGTGATTATTAATTTAGCATCAATATCAAATTCTCGTTGTTTTTTTTTTGTCCTGTTGTTTGTAACCGGAGAGTTTTTTATCAATAATTTTAACATAAATATCATCCATTGTTGTGTCATTATCATCTAAAACAATTCTTCGAAGTTGGTTTATTTTTCGTACTCTGGATACTGCAAGATAGACTAAATTTGACCATTCGATGCGATTATCTACTATCCAAACAATTGTATCCGATATAGTCAATCCTTGCGAAGAATGTATTGTTGCTGCGTATCCTAGAGTCCATGGGGATTTATTAGCACGCAATGCATCTTCAACGACATTAATATCAACCAGCACAATATCATTTAATACCAGAATTTGTTTTTGAAATCCTTCGGATTTTGGGCCTGGAATATCAATTTCAATGTTCTGTTTTCGTGTATCCGATGGCCTATAACAAAGAGGCACTGGAAGTGTTGCAAATTTTTGTTTATGCAATTCAAATAACTTCATCTGAAGTGTGTCCCTGACTATTTTTCTACTTGCAATTATCAAATCATTTGGTCTCCATGCTTCCCAAAACTCATTCATTGGAGTTTCTGAAATTATTTCACGGGCTATTTCACACTGGATTCTATCCGGTTGTAATCTAATTAGTTTCTTCAATTCTTTTAATTCATTATCAAATGATCTATGATCAGTATCAATTTCTTCATAATAGTCTACAAAACCCTTTAGCCATTCATGTGGGGATGCACCGACAAATGGTGGTGGTTGGCCGTGATCACCGCACATAACGAATTTTGTATTTTTCAATAACAACCACTCAAGAAATATTTTTAATACATCTAATGGCACTGTGTCTATTTCATCCCAAATCATGATTTCAGGAATAAATTTCTCTCCCATGCGCTCAGGAGTCCACTTATCTCCTTTCCATCGGAAAAAGCTGTGATAGGTACAGGCATTTACCCCTCGCTGTATCATCTCTCTTGCAAGTCTGTGTGTTGGTGTTAGTACAATCATGTTTGATTTTGAAACACGAAATAACTCAATTGCCCGAGTTGTTTTTCCTGACCCACCACAACCGTTTAAATAAACTGTTTTATACCGGCATATTGGATCAGAAATCGGTGGTGCATTTGAAAATTATGAACACTGATTGCTTTCTAAATAATTATTTTCAATTGTAACATCTGCTGATGGAATATAATCATGAAGCATTTCCTTCTTAATTCTCCATGACCCCCAATTCTCGTTGCCAGTAGCCTTAAAATCAGCCATATCGCTTTTTATGTAAAATGAGTCAGTGGCAACTCTAACTGCGGTGTTAGGAAATGTATTGATCATTGAAAACAGATTAATAGAAGCATAACCGAGCATAGAAGCTCTCAAATGTGTGTACTGAGGATTGTACCCATCGTTGTAAGTAACAATTGTACCCAATTTGGTTCCATCGGACAGAAATGCGTCTTTACGATTGACATATAGGCCTTTATTCGTTAGATCCGCGATTACAAAATCGTATTCAGCGTTGTCTATAATCAATCGTGAAGAATATCTTGTATTGTCATATTTGCCACCCTGAGTAAATTTACCGATTATTCTTCGTCCAAGATCTTTTGCTTCATTGTTTCTGATTTCAAATAACTGTTTGGACCAATCCATGATTTGTTGTTCACTGAAATTTGGAAACAGTTTTCGCTGTTCACTAATTATTTTTTCTAGATCGGGTTGTGGTAACCAGACTGATTTCTGTGCTCGATAGGATATAATTGCTTCACTGACAATTAATGATTTTAACATCCCACAATCAATCATATACCGTAATAACACTATTGGCATCCAGTGTTTTTCAGACATGTGTTTACCAATCCAAAGATAACTACACGGATGAAGTCCTGTAGCCAATTCAAATGATACTACACAAGCGAATCCTGTTAAATCAAAATCAGGCAGTGGTCCATTAATCGCAACACGGGTCATTTCGTGTGTGGGGTGTCCAAATCGTTTAAAATATTTCTCGCATTCTCCATACCCAAGAAAACTTCCTGGATAACACGCAATCATATCAACGGAAATAACGGTTTCAGCGGTGTATTTTGTATTCCATAACCCTCCATGGCTGTATTCAAGACAGGACAATCTGACATCTGATAAAAACTCACTTCGTGTTAGTTTCCACGCGTTGTTCTTCCTAGAAAAATGTGCTGCAATTGATGGTAGTGTAAAACAGTTTGCTAATAACTGATCGTTGTCTTCCCCTCCCCAGAACTCTGGGGTGAAAACTCACTAGCTAGTTTTTTCATTTGATTATGCAGCTCTTCAGTACGGTACAATTCTCCGTTGGGCCTTACAAACTGATCAAATCTACATTCCTCGTCTGAAGTACTATGAAATAGCCACATTGACACAGGATCGTTTTTACTCAAATGGTAAATAGCATCAAATAATTTCTGCTCTGAAAAAAACTCTTCTGTTCCAAACAGATATTTTACGGTTCTATCCCGTGGGAATACTGTTACTGCAGATGACCACGCGTGTTCGTTATGATCAATAATCTGCATTGGGGCTCCTTTTGATTTATATTTCGATTCGTATAATACTTCACCGGTGATTGTCGTTACTGATATTGGAAATCTCAATGATGTTTCTAATTTAGCTATATCCTGAATTGTTGCCCCATGCTGTTTCACTGTCAGTCCCCATTCGGTTATTTTTTTTGTCTTAGATCAGTTAATTTATTTCCCCGGGATGCATTTGTGAAGTGTTCCATTATTCGTTCTGCTACACAATTGAGCCCTGTCGAATATTTCATGGGTGCTAGTTTTGCAATATCAGGTTTGTCATTGAGCGGATATATCCCGTAAACAACTGCTGTGACAGGATAAGATCTTTCGTAGTATGGTTTGTCAATTCCAGTCAAAATTCCTGGTTTTGAATCCTGATTGACAGTGACAGTTTTTTTTTTGTCCTTGAGAATGGGCTCGTATTTGTCCCTAATGATCCAATTTCCATCATCATGGATAAGGAATTTTATTCGAAAAAAATTCTTTCTTCCCCAAGATTTGAGATTATCACTGCTGCTTTTTCATCATTCATGGTAGCGTCAACAACACCATCAATTCGAAATGTTGACCAACAGTGAGATGCCCCATCACGCTTGAATTCATTAAAACAGTCTCTGATTTTACTAATCATGGTTCTATCAAGAATTTTATTCTTTGGCGTATTAGAAACTCTATCAAGATTGAATTGAACACTTTTCCAGGGCTTAATTTTCGATAATCTCTCGAACTCTTTCATACTATAATTAAAACAAACATTTAAATGAAAGATTTAAGTATAATGAATCATTGCAAATGGCTCATGATTGGATCAGTGACTCCATGTAACAAATCATGCAGAAAGGAGTTCTCTGGGTATCATATGCAAAGTTTTCGACGTGGAAGCCTTGGTCCGTTACCCTGTATTCGATGTGGGGTTGGAGTCAGGGGAAAATCGCAGTTATGTCTAAATTGCGGTGGTAAGCGATACAGGGAGTTGAAGCGTTATTATAATAAAAGAATAAAAAATGGATTTTCAATCAAAAATTCTGACACTAACACTGACAAAGTCAGCGACAAAATCATAAGATCCCCTCAAGACTACATTGAAAGATTCTCCAGTGATGTTATTAATGAATTATACAAAAAGTATTAGTATACAATGAGCCAAGGGAGTTATCTCCCTTAGATTATATCGGGTTATTGTGATTCAGCGGCTGGGTATTGTTTTGTAAGGAAATAAATCAAATATAAAATGTTTTCAAACAATTATAATCTTTTTTCTAGTGTTTTATGCAAATATTCTGTCTCATTTAAATACCGTGAAACACCATTAATAAGTAATTCAAGAAAATAAAATAACACACCCTGTGGATTGCTGTATTAAGTCACCTTATATACTCTCCCTTAGATTGTGTCAACTTGTTTATGGGTTATTCTGATTCAGCGGCGGGGAATTGTTTTGTAAGAAAAGATATCAAATTTAAAATGTTTTCAAACAATTATATTCTTTTTTTTAGTGTTTAATTCAAATATGCGGTCTCATTTAAATACTGTGAAACAGCATTAATAAGTAATTCAAGAAAATAAAATAACACACCCTGTGGATTGCTGTATTAAGTCACCTTATAATTTACAACATATATATATGTTAAAAACTATTCTTCCTTATAGACGTGAAAAGTGGTCTAACGGTATCGTGTTTGGCTTGTAAACCCAGACAATTTGTACAATCACATGTTCGCGCCCCATAACAGACTGCCCCGTATGGTGGTAGCCCCGGTAGCCCCGTATGGTGTTCAAAATGAATTACCGGCCAAAAAAAAGGTTCAAATCGAAATCTAAGATTAAAAATCGAAGATTAAGAGAACCACGGCGGCCTAAATCAAGGGGGCCAAATGCCTGACAACCGCTCATCATGGTTGTTATTTATTTGTCTACATTTATTTTTGATAAATATATTTATATATACAGAATTATTTTTAAAAAATATATTTATATATACAGAATTAATTTTAAAAAATATATTTATATTTATATACAGACTGAATTCTGAAAAATATATTTATATATACAGAATTAATTATAAAAAATATTTATATATACAGAATTAATTTTAAAAAATATATTTATATATACAGAATTAATTTTAAAAAATATTTATATATAAAGAATTAATTTTAAAAATATATTTATATATACAGAATTAATTTTAAAAAATATATTTATATATACAGAATTAATTTTAAAAAATATATTTATATATACAGAATTAATTTTAAAAAATATATTTATATATACATAATTAATTTTAAAAAATATATTTATATATACAGAATTAATTTTTTAAAAATATATTTATATATACAGAATTAATTTTAAAAAATATATTTATATATACAGAATTAATTTTAAAAAATATATTTATATATACAGAATTAATTTTAAAAAATATATTTATATATACAGAATTAATTTTAAAATATTAACGGCTCCATTTATTTTTGAAAAATATAAATATATACAGTATTATTTTTGAAAAATATATTTATATATACAGAATTATTTTAAAAAAATATATTTACATACAGACTGAATTTTGAAAATATTAACGGCTCATTTATTTTTGAAAAATGAATTAGAAATATGTATTATCATATATGAATTCTGAAATATGAATAGCATTATAGTTGAAATTGCAAAATTGAAAAGCCAGGATATTAAATTGTCAGATGGGTTAAATCCTGATCAAATCAAGTCGGATTTTCAGGATATAGAATATGGTGTTAGTACTAACAAGTATATGCTACCAAAGAAATATGCGCTCATCAAAAAAATTCAAAATTCTATTAGAGACTCTCTTGCATTTTCCAGTGACATAAGTGTGTTTGTCCCGTTATATACTATCGTGGAAGGAATACGAAAAGAATTGGGTAGGGAATATGAATTGAAAAAAGAGGTTAATTCTAAAATTAGAAATATACGGGCATTAATTCAAGAAAATGAACGATTTTGATTGACCGACCCTCAAGAGATTTTGTCATTTTTTGATTGAAATTGTCTACTTGACCGTAAAATCTCTTTGAGATTTTCATTTTTTTAGCATTTTTTGATATAATCAGTGAAAATATTTCACACTGAATATTTCACACTGCGAAAATAAAATAGAATCCTAACAGCTTTGAAAGTTCTTTTAAGAACTTTTAACTATGGAAAATCCCATGCAAAATCGAGAACTTGACCCTACGAGGTTTTTTACCAAAAATCGATGAAAAATGACCAAAAATCACTGAAAACAGGCAAAAATTGATGAAAAATGGCTAAAAATCATCAAAAATGAGTTTAAACAGCTTTTCCCTATGGAAAATCCCATGTAAAATCGACTACTTGACTGTAAAATCTCAAAGAGATTTTCAACTGAAAACCACCAAAACTGTCAAAAAATTAGTGAAAAACAGGCAAAATCACTGAATAAAAAAATTAAAAATATTTCTCACTGAATAAAAAATAAAAATATTTCACAGCAATAGAAAATAAAAATATTTCACACTGAATAAAAAATTGGACCGTTAAGGGATGGAATCATCGATGGGGAAAATTGTTTTACAATTGAAAAATTGTTTCTGATTTCAAATAATGGTCAATAAAGCATTAACGACCCGATTGGCTCGTGAGCGGCTAGATGCAATTAAGAGATTTATACCAATTCGTGACTCTGTCAGGAATAAACTGCAACAACGACAGAGTCTTCAGACTGATTTTGCTGAAGGATCTGAAGAGTTGTTTAAACCAATAACTACAACAACGAAACAGATAGTGTCAACAATCTCTGAACAAGGAAAAAAACAAGAAGAGACTTTTCTCCCTGTGTTAGAAAAAATAGCAAAAAGAACTAAACAAACAAAAAAGTCTTTAGAAACACTTCCAGTGGATATAGTAGTTACTTCACGGCAACAACAAAAAAAAAGAGCGAGTACTAAAAGAACTAGGTGCTACTGCAAGAAAACAAGAAGAGGAAGAAGACGTTACTATAGAAAAAATGTATTCACCGCAAAGTATATTTACATACTATGCATACAGCATAATTAAAAATTTTAAAGATGACAATGATTTAATTAACTTTATCGCGCGGAATTTTTCACTCGATAAAAGAGAAATAGCTGTAAACAAAGGGTATAAAGAGTATATAAAAAACGACGAGAATTGGATAAAAAAAAGTATACCTGGCAAACCGTGGTAGATTTAGAATCACAGAAAGTAACCGCAATGATTTTGAGAGTTTTAAAGACAAAGTATTGAGTAAAGTAGAGTATCCAACTGGATTTTTTGGTAAAGAGGAGTCAACTGGAGATGGGTATTTAGGCAGCGGCATAGTTGAAAACACTAGCGTTACTTGTCCTGGTAACATTCTCAGTGATATATCACGGTTAGAAGTTCTCATCGGAGGGAAACGAGCCGGAAATAACTCTCCGGAAATAATTAATGAAGCAGCTGATATCTGTAGACGATTATTTGCCGGTGGTATCATGGACATTAATGTATATCGAAAACTCATTGCTGAATTAGTTGAAAATCACAAAGATGCCCATGGTTATTACAGCGATTGATCACTAATTAAAAAACTACTAGTTTTACAACAAGATGATTATACACTACAATCATGATAAACCAACCCCCGTCTATGTAGTTAATTCACGGTTTCCAGTTTATAGAGCATACTACGGAGATGGTTTAGGTAATACCATTGCAGGGTTTTTTGCGAGAATGGCTCCAAAAGTGATGCCGTTAGCTAAACAATTATCAATGAAAGCCATTGATGTTATTCGTGATAAGGGTATTAGTACTGTTGGAGATCGTGCCGGAAAAGCGTTTTCAGCTGCGAAGAATAAATTAACATCATTAGTGAGACGAAAAAAGAAACCGTTACCGTCTACAGCGGAAATGCCTGCAAGTGTTAGTAAAATTATAAATAACGCAGTAGATGAAAAATTAGCATCATTGGTGACTCCAAGTGACCAAAGCAATATTGCAAACATGATAGCGGGAAGTGGCTTTAAGAAACTACGACGATGAAATGGAAAATCGCGATTTAGACTCTGATAAATAGAATAAAATGTTCAAACAGTCACGTGATCCAGCGTTTGATATAAACGCCCCAGTTGGCAAGGATGATTCTGTACGCGATTATCAATATTATGCCTATCATGCAATTGACTCAAATAGTCGATCAAGAATTGAACTTCAAGTCCATGATACCAGTAAATACGTTTTGCCTTGTGAAGCATTTATCGAAGTAGAAGGAGAACTTGTAACAGCTGATGATACTACTGATGTACCAGCACCGTATCCAGCTGGTACTCAAGTCGGTTTTGTCAATAATGGTATCATGGCGCTATTTGAGAGTGCTAGATATCTCATTGATGGAAAAGAAATTGAGTCGATAGATCGTAATGATGTGGCTACAACAATAATCGGGCTAGCAAGATATTCTGATGATTATACAAGATCAGCAGGACCTTCTATGATGTTTGCAAAAGATGTTAAAAATACCGCTGGAGGAAATCAATTTGTTGTAAGACGACCAAAGAATAATGCTGGTACTATTGATGCCGAAGATATGATTATAAACAACGATGTTAATTTCAATCTAGGAGCTGCAACACGAAACTCAATGTTGGGAGTAGGGCGTAAATCATTTTCATGCGCGATTCCACTGCATCATATTTTTGGATTCTGTAGAAACGTCAGAAAAGTTATCTACGGGGCGAAGCATACAGTATCGCTTGTACGAAAGAGTGATGATAATGACGCAATTTGGAGGATTCCAGCAAACCCAGCTGCAGCACATATAAATGATGATGCCGGTAAAGTCAATTTAACAAAAATATCATTGTGGATGCCAGTGTTGACTCCAGCAATTACCGCAGAAGAACGATTATTATCATTTATGGACCAAGGAGGAAAATCATTACTAAGTTGGTTATCAGTGACCACGGATGTTAAACAATCAAATATCAACGGGTTATTCACGTGGAATCTAGCATCAAAACAAGGTGTTGCTGCGCCACGTCATATATTTATTGCGTTACAGGATAACACACGAGTTGGCAATCAACTCTCCAGCCATATGATATTTGATCAATTAGGTGTTAAAGACGTCTCACTGAGAATAAACGGCCAGCAGGAACCATCTGAAGATGTACAACTTAATTACACCGAAAATCATATTGCACGCGTGTATCATAGGTTGTTGTCATTTATGGCACGTGATCAAAATGTGGATACCGGTCTACAAATATCACAATTGGATTTTAAAAGCCTCTATCCGATTTATTACTTTTCACTGGAACATCTTGATTTAACAAGACAATCTGTTGATGATATACATTTTAGAGCCAATGTGCTTCGTGGTGCTATTGCTAATTATAGAGCGGTTGCTGTCATTCTCAGTGATAAATCAATGCTACTTGAAGGTGTTGGAGGAAGAATGAGAATCATTGATGCACCAGTGGAAAATCTTTGAACGATTTTTCATTGAAACTGTACACGATTTAGAATCAATCAATTATGTATAATGTCGTATAGTAATATCAATGCGTCTTTGACACCCGGTCAAATCAAGAAATTGCAATCGGAATCAGCTAAAAAATGTGGAACCACAATCACGCTGAAACCCAATCAAATGACTTGTGGTGCAAATAAATTATCGCTGACAACTCGTCAAGTAAAACATTTCAATGATGCACTTGTAGCAAAAAAAGGTGTTCAGATTACTCTTTCTGCGGCTGCTATCAAAAATATGATTAAAACAGGCGGTATCTTCCCGTTGTTAGCTGCGATTCCGGCCTTGATTTCAGCAGCAGCCCCAGCAGTGGCTAAAGCAGCGGCGTTAGGAGCCGTTGGTACTGCAGCAGGAATGGCACTAAAGAAGGCATCTGGACAGGGATATAAAAAAAGGGAAGGGGTCTAAGACTACCAGGAACCCCGTATTCATGGTACAGCGGAAGGGGTCTAAGACTACCAGGAACCCCGTATTCATGGTACAGCGGAAAAGGCCTGAGACTAGGACCGGTTTATTAATTGAGGAACCGATGGTTCCCAAATCTTCGATTCCTATGTCCAATTTTGATTTAATGGATGCTGCTAAACAACTAGCGATTAAAAATTTCAGAGGTGTTTTTATGAAAGATCAGTTACCACATCAACCAAACAACACTGAAACAGGTATCATTAATCTCGATAACAGCACAGGACCCGGAACTCACTGGGTTGCATACACTATTGATCCACGTGGGATTATCTATTTTGATTCATATGGATTAGCACCGCCAAAAGAGTTTATGCGTTACATAAAAAAATTTCCAATGAAGACTTGGTATTCTACGCTACCAACACAACAAATGAATGATCCACCAATATGTGGCAGCGAAGTATTAAATGTCCTTAACGCTATTTCAGCATCTAGAAAACCACCACACATTGTCGTAAATGAATACACTAGTAGTCGAAGTCGTCAAAAACGATTTTAGAGAAAGATGTATAAAATATCATGATTGATATTTGGGGGAGATCTTTGAAACCCAAACCCGATGGCACTGCAACCCCTGATTCTATCAAGGATATAAAAAAAATAATTGAAGATGAAATCGCTGAGACGTTGAACTTAACAAATGTTGACCCGAATGAAATAGTTGTATTTCAAGACAAACAGGGTAAATTGAAAACCAGTGATGTGTCGTTGGATGATATTTTGATTAAACAACGAAACGCAATCGAAAACACCATTGCGTTATTTTCCGATCAGGGTAAACTCAAACTGGGTGTACTTTTTTCGACGATTACAGATCGATTTAAAACTCTCAACGATGAGTTGAAAAATCCTGTGTTGGAACTAGCAACACTTCAATCTAAAACCGAAGAACACATAAAACAGTTTACCTCATTTCGTAGAAATATCATTGATAAATTTATTGGAACTACATTCGATAAAATTGAACTAAAACTTCCGGATATCAAAAAATCCATCGATGAGACGAAAATCTTCACCGAGGCCATCAAAAATGATTTTTCGAGGATGATAACAATCATTGAAAAAACAAAAATTCCTCATGAGAAAACCAACAATGTAGTATACACTACCCAACACGGATCATTTGCCTGGACACCTACAAATAACAAATTAGATATCACTGCAACCGTCAAAGGTATTTATCGATTAACACTAGTAACACCATTGACTCAATTTAATATTTCATCGTCGAGTTCATCCGGGGTCAATAATACGATTTCAACGATCATCGACAAGAATACAACTGAAAAGTTCACGATAACAGCTACTGATAAAAATTTGGTTAGGGTTTCAACAACGTGGTATGTGGAATTCGTAGCGGATTTAAGTTGAAAATTGCAAAGCAATTTCACTAACGGTTTCAATTGAAATCGTAATTGAAAACGCTAGCGTTTTTAAAATAAAAATGATTTCATCATCGCAATATCGCTATGATCAGGTCAGAGAATTTCAAACTAGACTCAAAACCCTGTCTGAGGAGTATGCAATGAAAATTAAAAAATATCGCAGGAGAATTACCGCAATTGATGTTACTGTGTATGCTGTGAGTGGTGTAATCACCGGAGCTGGTATTATACTGTCTTCAGTGACAATGATTGCCCCGATAGCTGTTCCAATTTGCATTTCTGCGGCAACAACAATCGCTGGAATTATTTCAATAATAACAAAAATAATATCATCATGCAGCCAACGCAAACTACAAGACTACATAATTCAATTTCATGTTGTATCCACTGCATACTCGCAATTATCCTCATTGATATCGTCATCTCTCGATGATACAATTATATCAGAGAGTGAGTTTTCAGCGATGGTAGGTATTTACGATTCTGCGATGTCAAAATTAGAAATACATCATGAGTATAATAACAATGACAACACAGATGGAATTACTTCAACAAATAGTGGAGAACACAAACCCAGTACAAACCAGCATGATCTCAATAACATCAACGAATCCAGAATTCAGTGTGAATTTCCCCTCTCCGGTCCCAGTGAAGGAAATCGCGCTAGCAAAATTGCGAGTATACCACAGTTGGCCTAATATCAGATCAAAATCATTTGGTGGTCAACAACCGAATAATTCACTGGTGTTTGCAAATAAGAATAAAGACGACGGTACCCCAGACTGGAACGTTGTTTCCATACCATCTGGGTCATACGAAATCGAACAAATCAATGCTGAATTCGCGCGTAGAATAAAATCCATTACTGGAGCAGAATCGAAAATAGCTATAACGGTTCATGAGCCGACACTATCATCTGCCATTGAAATAAGCACAGAAGGATACGTCGTAGATATCTATCAAAGCTCAATAAGGACCGTACTAGGATGGCCTGAATTACCACCCCCGGGAAAAACCGTTGATTTACCAGAACCAAAAAAAACTGATTATGTCACAGACACGACAAAATTTGACAATCCAATAAAAAGCTATAGCGATTATGACAAATTGAATTTTTTCACTGAATTAGATGAGGGAGGGGAGAAATACTACATAACTCGACAGGATAAAATCACTGAAAATTTCACAGCGTTCAATAAATCCGGTACTCTCACCCGAGATGAATTTATCAACGTCGTAGAAACATGTAACAGAATCCTCAGTGACATGAATATATTTCATTCACTAATCATACGAGAGGTATCCATTGCCAGACACCCTAACACGAAAATAAAATTTGCGACAAAATATCATATAAGCGTAGAAAATATTTCCGAATTCAATCTACCAGGATATAATATCTTAGATTTACAAAAATCTCTCGATGATGCCATCGATGTTGGTTTTAAAATAATTCATGATGCATGGAAAAAAACAGCATCACCGGAAATAAAAATCCTCAAACATAATAATGACCCAAATGGTGGTGGCAGGCATATTGCTCCGTTCAATGTAAATATTTCATCGGTGATAGCGCTCAGTTTAGTGTGTGATGTTATCGAAGGAAGCTATCAAATAAATTTAGAACGATCAAATCAAGCTCAGCAAGGATATATTTTGTATTCATTTGCACCAACAGCTCCTCCAGGGTTTCTAATTATTGAATCCCCGGTGAATCCAGTCTATATGCGATGTCATAATAATTCATTAACCAGAATTAATTTCAAACTCACTGACCAGTCTAATAATCTGATTGATTTACAAGGCGAGGTTTTACAAATTAGTCTGTTTGTAAAGTCGTAAAGACTTTCATCCTAAAAGGATTTTCGTCCTAGGACTTGATAAAATATTCGGTTGAAACATTAGCAGCAGAGAGGATAAATCGGACGATTTTCACCGTAAACCATTAGCAGCAGAGGGGGTGAGTCACAATATCATTGCGACATTTATGATTAATCAACGAAAACGCAAATAAAGTATCACCTGCGAAATCTCATGTTTTCAGACAAAAATCACTAAGGGTCTATTTGTCAAATGGAGACTTATTTTTTTTCTGGTTAAAAAATGAGATTTCGCAGGAAGGTTCTATTTGCCGTTTTAAGGGTATAATCAAAAATATCCGAAAAAGGTTGTCCGATTCACCCCCTCTGCTGCTATGGATATTAAACCCTAAATGATAAATTTGGATTTAACAATTAAAAAAAATAAATAAATTAAATCCAATAGCCGTAACTATATATATATATATATATATATATATATATATATATATATATATATATATATATATATATAACAATTTCCTCATTAAATGGCTATGTTCCATACTTCTCTCATTTATTTTGAATTGTTGAATAATTAGGCTCCATGTTAATATTTGTCAAAAAAAAGGAATGAAGAAATAGTTAAATTGTTATTGAGATAAACAATATTTTTATATACAATAATTTGCAAATTTGTTTAATTTTTTAACGACTTATTTGTGGTAGTGCTAATTATTAAATGTAGATTAATATTCACGTTACTGTACCGGAACACTCTTCATCAAAACGGGAGTTGTTTCCCTTGGCAACTCGCGACCTTACTAATTTTACTGTTAAACAAAATATTGCTAAATATTCGCAGTTTTTATTTGTTTGTTTGTTTGGTTTTGGTGTTTTGTGCTGTTGTTGAAATTTTAAATGATTATTATGTAGGTTTAAGGTGTTCTTGGAGAGTCTTGGGGTGTCCTGGGGTGTCTTGGGGTGTCTTGGGGGTGTTTAGAGAGGCCCCTGGTTTGTTCATTACTGCCGTACTATATGCATTCCTTGTAATATCTAAAATGAAGCACTTGCATTATAAAACGACAGCGGTGGAAACATCAAAATATCTAAATTGAATAAACGATTAGTAGTATGAAATAATAAAACAATCAATGATCATGTTACAATTGAAATTCTTAAGGATCAAAAATGTTTAATTGCACTAACATACATTTTATACACTAACGACAATTATTGACTTACATGTGAATAATAATAATAATGATGATAATAATAATAATAATAATAATAATAATAATAATAATAATAATAATAATAATAATCAACAATTTTTAAAAGATACTGTGAAAATGAAATGCTGTACTCTCTATTCATTATAAAATGCTTACCTGTGTTACACTTTCTATGCGTCCATTTGCTACACTTGTCACATTATCGCTTCCTGAAGTGGTCTCACTTCCAAAAGACATTTTTACACAGTTCTGCCATTCTCATTACTGCTATGATAATTTTTTGGCCAACAAGTGTTTTATATGCCAGCAATAAAGTGTCTACAAGCACATGCACGTGTTGTCTTTATAAATTCAGCTTGAAACAAAACTTATCTTCAGAATGATGACTAATTTATTAACAAAACTTATCAAGTTGTAAGTAGATTGGATGATTTTTCTAGTCGTAAGTACTAATTCTTGTGAGCACAAGTGCCTATTTGTTGTACTCTATTTTACCCCGTAATGGTTTTCTTTTCACAGCGTCAAATGAAAGAGAATCGCATTTGTGCTAATTCTTGTGGACATATGCACCTCTTTGATATAGTATATTGTATACGGTAATTGTGATGTTTCCTCCGTGAGCAATATAATACCATTGTATTGTATTATGTCTGTATTTTAGTGAAAACATTTCAGTATTTCTAACTCCAGTTTGATTCTATTAAAAATAATACTCGCCGATATTATTTATATATTACTAAAATAGGGGCCACGATTAAATTCCATTGAAAACATTTAAATAATGAATAAAATTAACAATGAACGGTTGAATTATTTCGCATTTAATTTGTGCTTCTTCAGGTACGAAATGTTTTAAAAGAAACGGATAACGTATTTTATTAGATGAAAACTGAGGATCTCTATAATTTTATAAATGAAAGTGACGATTATTTATATTACTAGTGTCCTTATGTTAGCACATCTCTTCAGTGTATGTTACATTTTGATAACGAAAATGGTTTTTTTTTTCTTTCTCTCTATTTACCTACTATTAAAAATGTTCAAATTCTTTAGATTTGCTAAGCAAAATTTACTTCTACGTTTTATTATAAAACTCCAACCAAATAAATTGTTATTGTTGACGCATACCATTTGTTTAAGTGCCATATAGTGTGATGTTCATCGCTTATAACATATCGGCATGAAAAACAATTCGCTTAGAGAGTTATTATTTATGTTAAACTGTGTTGAAATATTAAATGAAAACTGCGTATCTCTTATTTCATATTTGAAAGCGATTATTATTCATAGTAGTTTCTCTTATATTTGCAAATCGAGAGCGCCGGTGTGTGTTACATTTAGATGACGAAAATGTTCTTTTTTCTGTTTCTGTTCTGTCTGTTCAGTACTAATATAAATATTATCTTGCAAATTCTTGGGTCTTCTTTAAGTGATAATTGATTTTTTTTAAAAGTGTTTTTACGCTGGTAAATTGATAAATTCTTTTGATCGATTTAGGAGAATACATTTTCTTAATTATACGACGTAGGTCAGATAATGAATGATTCGATTGTATTCTGAAAGGAATTCACTATATTGTACATACTGCTTTGTTTAAAGCCCAATGTTGAGTAATAAATATTACAGGCTTTATTCAGCGCAGAACAATTATATGTGAGGATAATTTCTGTTTTGTAAATATGTTTGGAACTTATTCAACGAATTTTGTAATTGACAATCATCTGAAATAATACGTCGGTATCTTTTTGACTAGCTATTTGGTATACCGTTTTTACATGACATGGGATGACATGAAGATTATTCCACATATTGGTGGATGTTAGTTTCCTTGATATGAATATTTGCCGATATAATGTTAATATTTTACATCACATTTACATCTAAAAATCAAACATGCGTACTAGATGCAGTACAAGTAAATTTAATTGTCAGGTGAAAATGATTTAGGTGATCATTACAATTTTACAGTTCTTCGGATCACTTCTTCCAGATATAAATGTGTCATCGAACAATCTGTACCAAAGAGATGGATTAAACTTTTCGTTTTGATCAAAGTCTTTTTCAAATTTACCCATGAAAGGAAAGCGTATGAAGGAGCCATATTAATACACATATTACCGTACCCATTATGTACAGGAGAATCAAACAGACCAAAGGAAAAAAATAACATAAAGAAAAATAAACCTTCAATGAAGATGTCAAATAACTACAACACTGTAATGCCCAAACTGACGTTGTGAATCAACATTTTCTGTTCTTTAATAGGAATTTTAAAAGCAATGAAATATATATTTCCATTAAAATACCCACGGTTTAACTCAAGTATTCACTGCTTCATCATGAACTAATGTGTTACAACGTTTGACTCAGAACCATAAGACATTCAGGTACCTAGGTCAGACTCTGTAGTTTTAGGTACCTAGGTCAGACTATCTGTAGTTTCAGGTACCTAGGTCAGACTATCTGTGGTTACAGGTACCTAGGTCAGACTATCTGTGGTTTCAGGTACCTAGGTCAGACTATCTGTGGTTTCAGGTACCTAGGTCAGACGCACACACACACACACACACACACACACACACACACACACACACATACATACATACATACATACATACATACATACATACATACATACATACATACATACATACACAGACATACATACATACGTACATACATACATACATACATACATACATACATACATACATACATACATACATACATACATACATACATACATACATACATACATATATGTGTCTGCGTCTGTGTGTGTATCTGTGTGAGTTTGTGTTTTAATTGATGTGCTGGTAATGAGTTGCTCATGGTTATCTTCGCTTTGTCGATACATGAATTACATTGTTTAGTTTACAAAGAAAGACATCATTAGTTATCTGGTAGTTACGGTTTAATAACAACAGAATAAATTTAAAATGTACAACAGAAAACTTGAGATTAAATAGTTTAAAGGTTATTCAATATAACTGATGTTAGAAAAACGATACAATGTACGCACTTGACTGGTGAAATGTGTCACAAAAGGTTAGATATGTGATATCTGCCAAGCATGCTTTGTTGAATCAATACAACTTTTTACATGTGAGTATAATGCGCTATTGAAATAAATGGAAAACAAGTAATATGAGGAAACAGAAACATTTTAAGCCCAATGAAACTTCAGTGTTACGAATCGATGGAATATGTAAGCTCAAGACGCAATTTTAGACTTTAACATAGCTTTTTAGTTATTATTTATAAAATGGCATGGGACAAAAGTTTAAATTGACAAAGATTGATATTTAATACTCTATCCATGATAAACAGATGTTTTCTTTGTTTAGCTTATAGCAATAATTTCGTGATTAAACCATGAATACTGTCATATTTTTTCAAATACTATATATATATATATATATATATATATATATATATATATATATATATATATATATATATATATACGATGAAATCATATTAGCGATATCATAAATATTATCATTGCACAAATTATTTAGTAATTTTGGCATCGTTATTGATTTTCTCTTCAGGGAAAATATAACTGTTAATATCGTTGCACATTTCACATGATTATTGTTTTGATTACTTTTCTCTTCGTAGACAAAACGCATGTTCATTCCGACGTATACTTCGAATGATACTTGAACAAATCTGATCTTAATTATAGCTTGTACTCTCACTGAAAATAAACATATCTGCCTTTTCTTTGTGCGAATAACTTTATTATGCAGGATGAAGGATTGAGGTTATACGTTACAGAATGCACAATGTCATCTTTAATTGTTTTATTATCCAAATTAAAGATGGACTCAATATATTACAGAACATGTGAAGCTTCATACGCAAGTCCATGTATATTCTGGGTTTGGGTTACAAAGAAATGCTGGACAGAATGGCGGAGTGTTGCTGCAATTGTCAGTACACCATTTATCCAAATCATGTGTTCCAGCCAGAGACTTCCAGGTTTTTTTGCAGCAGTTGCAAATCGTGGTAGATTGCATATTTTGAATATTGCATATCGCACAAAGGACCACGAATGTATTAGAGTCATTTGAACCGCTTGTTGGCGGAAACTGTGTTGTGGATGCAATGTATTTCTGCGTTGTCAAGTTTACCGATTGAAGTTGACCTGCCAAGAAATAAAAATAAAAGGAATACGAAAACAACATCGCAATGCGGAACAAAAAAAAATGTTTGAACATTGCTTAGTAAAGATAAAACCTAAAAAACTGACATTATCCGAAGTGTTGAAGACTAATGCAAAATTGAACGTGTCATAAAGACAAATGGGTGTCACTTATCTGAATACCAGTTTACCTCGATATCTGACCCAAACCCCAAGCAAAATGGAGAACGTATTGACGAGATAAAGCAGTAATATATTTTACAATTTGTACACAGCTTAAACTTTTCAAATTTAAATTGTTAAACATCACATCCTTTCACAAGAATATTTCTGAACCATTCATAATAAAAAGAAATGCATCCATATTAATTAGACCATAGAGGACACATTGAACCTCACATTGAACCTCACATTGAACCTGTTTTGAAACGGCAATAAAGTTACTAGATGATATTATAATCGATATGCTGTCCATTAAGCAGCGCAAACAAAATAACTGGCACACAAAATCTTCCAAAAAATTAAGAAACATTCCCAAAGTTTAGACAGTATTCTGAAGTGTAAGAAACTCCAACAGAACAAATTCGGCTTTAATTTTAATTGATTTTCATTTACTATAAAGGGTTATAAGAGAAACAGAATTATAATATCCTGCAATATAAAATGTATAACGCGAAAACTAATAGCGATAGTTATTCCTTTATTGTGCTCGGTAAAGGTCTACATAACAAGCATACATAACAAGCTTACTAGAATATACACTGGAATTTATAAATAAAACAAAATGAATCGAAAGGCTAATATACTAAAACAACAACACGTGATATTATGTGAACTTAAAGAAAGATAAATATATATTTGTTTCCAATATCTAATATGCACTTTAATACTTGTCTAGTAACTGTTCGACCGGATGGATCATTTATTGTGTTTCTGTGTAGTAACTCTTTGACCAGATGCATCATTTATTGGGTTTCTTTGTAGTAACTGTTTGACTGGATGCATCAGTTATTGGGTTATTTAGGGGTTTATTGATTTTATCATGTATTGATTTGTACAGTGACGTTGTAGTTATGCAATGTTTATATGTATATCCTACTACTTGATCCAATTTTTGCAATAAAACACAGAACTAAATAAGTAAATAAACATCATAATTATATCATAGCCTCTTTACATTAGTACCTTGTTGTCCCCATAATATTTCTCCGCCTGTACTATCATTAGAACTCGGCTTCACTGTTGCAACCTCCGGTCCCATCATGTTAATGCTCTGAACATCCAGAGGATTGTAAGGACATGATGCAAGATTTCGTATGTCGTTACTCGTAGTAGTCGGTTCCACAATAGCTATGTCAGCACAGTTCACGAAATGTTCCTGGACATCAGAGTTCCAGTTGTTGTCTAAAATGAGACATTACTAGTAGAACGTTTATTAATATTTGTTTGGTGTTTCCTCTAATGACAGAAAGGGGAAAATTAAACTGATGAGTTACACTTAGTGTTAAATAAATATCAACATAATTGCAATCTGTATTCACATGATTTTTAAAAGCCTTGTACGATAGTCTTGAACTATAAAATGACGATTTGTATTGCTAGAAAACACCTCGAAAATGAACTCTACTTAATTTAGAAATCACTAATTAAAGTTTGAGTCACGTTTCTGCCAGAAGTTATATTTTGGCTTCACGTTAAACCTAGATATTTCTTTTACATTTTCGGCTTAACATGTCAAACCAGTATATTTCTTTCAAATTTTCGGTGTCACACGTCAAACTCGATATTTCTTTCACATTTTCGGCTTCATGTGTCAAACCAGGATATTTCTTTTGCATTTTCCTCAACATAATTTAGTGTAATGTGCTAAATAAATATATATAATTAGTTCTTATTGTTCAAACTATTTTATGTCTGGAGTACACACACGACCCCACACACAAGCATAAACAGACACACACACATACAGACACACACACAAGCGCGCATAAACAGACACACACAGACACGCGCACACACACACACAAATATCAAGACTCCCAATAAATTGTATGGTCGGTCCTTACGAAATACCTTTTCAGTGTGACACAGCGATAGCCAAATGATATGAAAAGGCGTTTAATATGATGTATTTTTTACATAATAATAATGTGAACATTTTAAAAGCACACACTATATTTATACAGAATAAATAAAGCCATAGAAGGTTTATACATGTATGTATAATTTTGGTTTAATTGTGCATCCTAAATACAAATTTCACTCACTTGTCCGATACCACCACTGGATGACACATCTTGTGCAGGTAATGCCATCGGGTAACTTCACAAAGTTGGTGTACAGTTTCGATTCAGTGACTGGATAGCGTGTGTCATAGTTGTTGTCTACAAACGGAAGGGTGTAATAGCTGTCTGACCCAGAAAAACATTTGTCCAGGTCACCTTGCATGGTTTCCTCCTTGTTACAGAGACGAATTTCATACCATCCCTTGTGTGCGGCAGTTATTTTGACCTCTACTTTGATGATTGATCCTTTAACGTAGACTCGGCCTACATCTCTAGGGGCGTATTTGCCGCCATATTCATTGTTACGTGCTCCAAGGGGTATGCTGAATTCCTCCCCACAAGCTGCACACCTTCCCATATTAACGCTGTTATACTGAACCTAAATTTGGGATTATAATTATTGTTCATAGAATCGCCTTAAATATGCATGATCAACTGGAAACGTAAGACAGCATCGACGTCAATGGGTCTTTAACAATTATTTTATTAAGCTGACCACAGACTATTATACTTGATAAAACCATGGGTCGACACATGGACAGTATATGTACAAATATAACACCTGTATTACGAGAATTATTACAAGTCCTTTCTGAGCAAATAAATATATAAATAAAATTCTCTGCTGCATTAGAAATGGGCCGACACTACATGATACTAACCAAGTGTACCATGACGTTGAATGAAAATGGCGTCTCATATAATCGATCATCAGGCAGTTGTTGAGGACGGTGGTGTAGATATTATTTCAGTGTAAATGATCTCCAAAAACAAGTGCACTAGCTATTATCAAATTCTTTTAAGTTGATAGGAAATTATATTTACGGTTCCTTGTGCAAAAGAAATACATATGGGAATCTGTTTGCTTGTATTTACTGCTCTTCAGATCAGACATGTTTGACAACCATATAGCCAAACGTGAAACGCTCAAAAATACAGGCAATACAGAACATATTGTCTTACTCTCTTAAATTGACATTGTCGCGGAAGAACTGCAAATGGAATGAAAATGCGGCCACTTTAGGAAATATACTATTTTTAATGGTCTGTTTGCCGTGAAGTAAATCTTGCCATTGAAACTAAATTGATAAATTATAACTAAAGTATATGCAAGCAAGACAAAACTTTCATACTTGTTGTGAAACACGGTAATCATGATACTTCAAAATGTATCTTAGAGACTTAAAAATATTTTTGTTTTACAATTTATTTAAATTTCAAAAAGGATTGTTATCTAACTTTCTAAAGGCACGTTTGGTAAATACAAAGCATAAAAATAAACAACCATAAACTTAAGTACAAATTTAATATGTCCAATTGAATTTTGAGATTATTTTTTAAAAAAGAAAAAATCGAGAATAATTTATGAACCCAAACCCAGCAATTAATGCAGATAATCTTACCGACATTCCGCCGCAGTTCTGTCCCATCATGTTGAAGTCCCTGTTGTAATTTGTACATTGGCTAAATACGGCTCTCATGTACCCTCTCATGGGTGGATCCTGAAGGTACCCATGGCCCCAAGCCATGTGTATGGCACCCGTTACTAAGAAGCAAAATCGTAAAAACATGCTTGCAGATAGCTCGTCAAGGTTTGAAACTGACAATTCGAGTATTAGGTAGGTGCACGATTGCTTCGTTTAGACTGCTCTATCCAAACTGATTTCGGGTATCAATCAGGATCTATATATATATTTCATTCTTCCATTGCGTAGGCAGAGACGAATGGGGGGCCTAAAGGGTGATTTCTAACCGGAGCGCAAAAAATAGTTGACTTTTAACTTTTTCAAAATTTGAAATTCTGACAGTTTTCTTTAATTATCAAAATAAGAGCAACAACATTAATTACAACACTTATTTGCTACCAAATCTCTATATTCTTGTATATTTGACAGTAAAACCATCAATATTGCAGTTATTGCACAGTTGGTAAAAGGGTGGGTAGCCAGGTCAATGATCAAGGATATATGCAGACAAACACGGAGGTACAAGATAAATGAGCAGGTGGAAAGAAAGGAAGCGAAGCACAGACAGCCGAACAGACAGGTAGATAGGTTAGACAAGTAGTAAAGAATAACATGTAATGCTGCATCGGTTCTTGTTTTTAAAGTTGTTCTTTTTATTGTCTCATGCTATTATACTAGGCTATACCAATAGTGGCAACCTTCCTTTGTTTTGTGGATGACGAATATTATACCCCATTGCATTCCTCTTTCTTGATTCAAGTTTTCTTGTATTAGTGTTATTCTATACTTGAGAGGGTGTGGACGTATGGAAAATGAAAAGTGACGCCTTACACCATTTTGTCGTCACGCGAGACAAACAAAGACTTTGTTTTATATTTCTATGATGTTGAAGTGAAATGGTCACGAAATTAAACATTGATATGCTTTTAAAGTAATAAATGTTGAGTCATTCGTATGATGAAAATTGCATATTGTTTTATCCCGGAAGAAATTCTTACCCAGAGGGATGAGTGGTAAAGAAAAGGTATTGGTATCTTATGCAAGTCCAACAACATCCACAAGATATCTTCTGTAATTAATTATGTTTCTGGAAAAATGACCTCTTCTTCTTCACGTATGTCGGGAAATTAGTGACGATACCGATTGGTCATGTCTGGCAGGATTAAAAGAAGAAGGATAAAATAGATGAAACGTTGGTCTTCAGATATCATTATTACATAGTTTTCTGCATGTTTGTAGATTGCGATTGATTAAAGTTGCACAGTTTTTTACTTATTGATAAAACCTGTATCGACCTTAGTGGAAACATTAGATTAGTCAAGTTTGTGTATAGACGTAATTACAATAAGAGTCTTTGTTCAGAGCATTTCCTCAATGGTCGTGTGTGTGTGTGTGTGTGTGTGTGTGTGTGTGCAAGTTTGGGAGTTTCAATGTAGCGTTAACAATTTGAGCCGTATCGCTATGGTGTCTGCAGTGTGGCAGTTTATTGTGATATCTAGCACTGGGGCGTCATGCTTCAGACATGTAGCATCATGCCCTACCAAGTCACATTATCCTGGCACCAGGCCAACCAGTCTTAACACTAACCTCTTAATGCTATGCTGAGCGCCTAACAGAGGAAGTGCTTGTAACATTTGTATAAGTCTTTGGTATAACTTGTCCGGGGTTGAACCCGAGACCTCGTGCATCCGAGGTGGACGCTCTAACCACCTAAGCCACCGTAGCGGCTGTCAATGGTAAGAAGGGGAACAGAGAGACTCTGTCAATATTCTGCGCGAGAACAGTTTGCGATAAGAAAAGTGCATATATAAATATAATTTTATAATTTATCCGACTTCAGGAATGAAGAAAAACATTTTTACATTGCTGACCTTAGTATACACTAGAGGGATAGATTTTGGTAAATATTATTTTAAGTTAACTATTCGGTCATGTGCTCTTTATTCACTGCAACCCATCTATCCATTCCAAGGTAACGTTTCTCTGTAGCTGAAGGAGGAAACTGTTATTTTACTTATTTATTTAATTCTCATCGTTCTCGGATTTCTTTCATTCTCATGTACCAATCCACAGAAGGACAAAACTCACACACTGAGAACGTTCGAGTACGGCAAATCCAAAGTAGACTTACTTATTTACTCTTAGCCTTGTTAGTCTCCTATAGACCGCGAACGAATTGTCCAAAACAACATTCACTGAGACGAAGGCAGGATCGACTACTCACTTGTCACGCCTCTCCACGTTCTTAGTTTACTAGCTCGACACTGACTGGGTTTATGCTATTATCCGATGCTTTGCAAAATAAAGAATTATTCATAAGCTTCAAATGTCATTTATATAAATAAGATGTTCCTAACATTCAATTCTGTCAATATAGAGATTTAGCTAAGATTCTTGCCTTATATTTAGGACGCCGTGAGTTGTTACAGGCTTTTAAATTGATTCCCTAGCACGTCATGCTCATCGTGGTCAGAATACATTTTGGCACGTTGAAATTTTCTTCGTCGACGTTTATTTTCCTAAGTAAAAACATTCTTGATCCAGGTTTAATGGCCATGAAATAAATTAGCTACACGCTCAGACGCCACAGAAGAAACACATAGAAGATATGTGATTCCTTTTTGGTTGGAGACTAGAATATTTACTTCAGTATTATTCAACTTGTATACGTCCGATTTTTGTATGGAAAGATGACGCAATTAGGCTACACAGTTCTGACATTCTTTATAGTTGCTAACTCAATTCGGTACTCTTTGGGATCCAGTTACAAAGCTGCACCGCCTACATGATAATATGTTATCGTCTTCTTGACATTCCCGAAGTTATGATTTAATTGTATTTTGCATGAAGCCCCAAATACGATCCGCTCATCATGAAGCCCCAAATACGATCCGCTCATCATGAAGCCCCAAATACGATCCGCTCATCATGAAGCCCAAAATACGATCCGCTCATCATGAAGCCCCAAATACGATCCGCTCATCATGAAGCCCCAAATAAGATCCGCTCAATATAAATTACATTTGGATAAGCTATCTACTTATCAATTACAAGCAAGCAGAATCCAGCCAAAATCTTCTCTCCAATAATTGTCGAATTTATTTTGCAGATGATTAGAATCACTGCCCAGATCAATTTTATCGTCCAATGAAACGGACCTGAGTCTCTACCTCATTCTTATCATTTCCAAGGCAGATCCCAACTGTGAACTGGATTCCGTGATGATAGGTGATTTCATCAGACAAAATATGTGTGATTTCTGGTTTAGCAGGTAAAGATAGAATGTCAAATAAAACAAGATAGTCCAAGTTGGCAGCAAACGTTTTAGCATTCATAAAACGTGCGATCTCTTAACACATCGAATACTTTTTGTACCATTGAATTATGCGGTGATTATAAAATATGGATGATGTTTATATAAGAAGACTATAAAACAACGAATTTAAGAATAATTTTATGTACAATATACCTTATACAAAACAACAATGATGTACGCCAAAAGATATCAATGAATTATGGTTAACAGAGATGTCTGATTCTGTCCTATCTGTTGAGATTTCTGCCTCAAATATAATAATGATTATTACATAGGGGCCACAATGAGAACAGAGTGTACTAAATGTGGTAACTATGCCAGAATTATCTTAGGCTAATATGTGAATTGTGTCTTCTTCATTCTGAATTATCGGGGTAAGGCAATAGCACAGCATAAAAAGCTCCAGGTGCACAGAAATAACAGCAAGATTGCAGGCAATAGAAACCTAATAATAGCGGAATTTTTTTTAACAAGTGTGTTATGTTTTATGAAATGTTTTATGAAAAATCTTTATAGATGTATTAAATGTATTAATTTTGGAATCCGGAATGATCGAGAGAAGAGAAGAACAAATGAGCTCCTTAAGGGAGGTGTCACTACGATGATGAGACACAGCTACGTCTGTAATGAGAAAGACAAGTTTTTTCTAGCTTCTGGATGAAAGGAATTTTATTTAAATAATCAATACACGTATATTACTACATTCTAGAAACACATCTATAAACTTTATATTCAAAATACATGAAATACATATAAAATTACACTTTCCTTTTAAGCTTTCCAACTTATTCATTTGTATAATTTCTGCTTTTTAGAATAGAATACGAATAGTTAAATCTCGATCAATTTCATGATAACCAAAAGTATAAAATGTAATAGCTGAAATTAATGCAACTATCAATTTAAATAAACGTATTTCACTCTAAAATAGAATATTGATTTGGAATATGTTGCTAGATGTTATTCTTTGTTACTTAAAGAATACTTCATTTCAGCATTAAATCTACACATGGAGTAGCGAATTTGTTATTTACAATAAAAATTACCATAAATATGATTAAATATGAATTCTTTAAAACAATTAAAATTTCCATTACATTATGAAATAAAATAGAAGAATTCAGTGAACAATGTTGCAAACATATGAACTTTAACATTAAAATCTCAAACATTAAAAATGCTTATTTCTAAAAGAAGTTTACGATATATACAGTTATTACCTGTAATGAGAGAGACAAGTCTTTTCCAGCTTCTGGATGAGAGGAATTGACCTGGGCGATTTATTTATATGTATCGGGCGCACAGCAAGACCAAATATGGCCATCCCTCGGTATACTGGTGTATAATACATCCAGCTAGAAGATGCTCTACTATTCATTACATGAGAATCATTTTGTTTTACGTCATTCGGCAGAAAGTTAGATTCAGCTCTTAGTTACTGCCTTGGAAATATGCCAATGTATAATCTTGAAACCTTACAGCTTGCAGAATTTATATTTCTTGCTGAGTTAGCGAAAGAGCACGTAATGTACAATGCTTTTATCTAGTAAAAGCATACACTACTACTTCACTCAACAATGTACATTGCTTTTAGCTTGTAACAGCATTGATTTTTATTCCATTAATATATAGTTTTGATTTAGAAATAAATGAAATTAATCTTAATATATTTTAGAAAATTACTTTAATATAAATGAGTGAAACATTATTTTAATACAATTTAGAGAAAATGTCAATCTTATTACTTTTACTAAAAATTATGTCCTAATATATGCAAGACCATTACCAACACGAAACATGATAACGGAACGCATTAGAAGGACAAATGCTGCAAAGGATCTCAAAATGAGGTTATTCGGTATGGTTTCATTAAGCGTGAATCCTCATATATATATATATATATATATATATATATATATATATATATATATATATATATATATATATATATATATATATATATATATATATATATATATATATATATATGCTGTAAATGTATAATGTATGTATCATATGAGACAACCTTTGAACACTTATGAGAATAGGCTGAAAACAAAGCGGTATAATATTGAGGAAGTAAGGACGAATACAGCAACATAATTTAGAAAATTGCGGCATTACAAAACTAATTTAGACAGATGGCAACTGAATATAGATCTGTCTCGCTCAGCCGAGCTGGCACTGCATCAGGATGGCGTGAATGCTGAAGAGACCTGCTTGCGCAAGTAACCTCAGTGTCTGTAACCTTGTCCTGCCATTCGATGTTGAGGATATTGATGAAACGTGTGGTGTGAAAGTAGTTCAGCTTTCCGGCGTGGCGTTGGTACACCGTTCACGTTTCACATGCGTAAAGTAGCGTGGGGAGCACAACTGCCCTGTAAACCATTAGCTTGATCTGGATGATGATGCATCTTCTATTCAAGACGTTAAAATAAATCTGCCAAAAGTTCCTTTGGCTCTGGCAATCCGAAGGTTCACCTCGTCGTCAGTAGTGATGTTCTATAACAGTGTGATACCAATGTAGGTGCAGCGGTTCACTACGTTGTGTTTGTGGCCGTTGACGGTGATGTTGGGCTAATAAAAGGACTTTCCAGGCGCCGCTTGATGCAGGACTTCAATCTTTTCGGTTCTGATGGTGAGATAAAAGCTTGTACAGGAGCTGGATAACTTATCAACGCTGCATTATTGGCTGCTGAGTCCAGTCTATGCATGCTAGGTAGACAAAGCCTAACAAGGTTTAAGATCCACTATCCTCAGTCTGGTTTAGCCGGCAAGTCGAGACCGTTATCCGGGATGTGGCCTCTGCGCTTGTCACAGTCTCTCAGAGCCACAGGTGAACTCTGAGTGTCCATGATGGACCAAAGGTGGGCCAGCTACCCCGAAGGAGCACGACTGTTTGGGCAGCCAGATGTGTTATCCCATCTATTACCACCCCATACACTCCTACCATATCATGAACAACGTGAATATATTTGTTAGATACATCTGTCAATCTTGACTAATAGAAATTTAACCTTCATTGCTTTTGCTTCCGAACTTAAAATACCGAGTTGACAAAACAATGCAAACTTATTTAGAGCAATTTTTGTCAAAGCTCAGAAAGACAGAGGCAAACACTCAATTGGTTAAAATGTTGGCAAAGCTCAGATGGCAGAGTATTACGAGCGGCATTATCTTGTGATGAATTATCTCAGGGGACAGGATCTTCTGCTCAATTAACGTCTGGCGAAATGTTTTAAGGCGACATCAGCCTTAGATGAAATACATAATGCTACAACTAACACAGCAAAGCCTACTTTTTAGTAAATATAATCTAGTTAAATTATATTAAAGGGCATCGTCTTTTAAATATTTCCAAATTCCTTAAAAAAAAGTATCTCTTAAGTCATCATCTTCGGCTAAAATGAACTCAGGCGAATGGCATCTTCTGTTTGGGCAGCCAGATGTGTTATCCCATCTATTACCACCCCATACACTCCTACCATATCATGAACAACGGGAATATATTTGTTAGATACATCTGTCAATCTTGACTAATAGAAATTTAACCTTCATTGCTTTTGCTTCCGAACTTAAAATACCGAGTTGACAAAACAATGCAAACTTATTTAGAGCAATTTTTGTCAAAGCTCAGAAAGACAGAGGCAAACACTCAATTGGTTAAAATGTTGGCAAAGCTCAGATAGCAGAGTATTACGAGCGGCATTATCTTGTGATGAATTATCTCAGGGGACAGGATCTTCTGCTCAATTAACGTCTGGCGAAATGTTTTAAGGCGACATCAGCCTTAGATGAAATACATAATGCTACAACTAACACAGCAAAGCCTACTTTTTAGTAAATATAATCTAGTTAAATTATATTAAAGGGCATCGTCTTTTAAATATTTCCAAATTCCTTAAAAAAAAGTATCTCTTAAGTCATCATCTTCGGCTAAAATGAACTCAGGCGAATGGCATCTTCTGCTGAAATTGGCTAAACGGCATTCACTTATGATGAACATATTTCTGGAAATATCGCCTCCTGATGAAATTATCTTGGAAGGGAAAATCATTTACTGAAATTATTCCCGTTAGTATCACTTTCTAATTAAATATCTTAATACTAAATTCATTTCTGACATTTTAATCTTCACTTGAGATATCTTCTGTTCAAAATATGATCAGGTTGAGGAAACAAACTTATTCAGCGAACTTCTATTTGACAGGGCTCAGAAGCAAAATATGTTACTTTATTTGCAAACTCGTTGACAGACGAGACATGCGTGCGACAGCACAACACGAAAAGCAAGTTGAAGGGAAAAAAAGAGTCGTAGTGGAATACTTCTCAGATAATATTCTCAGCAAGAACAAGTTTGAAAATTTGCGCACGATACCATTATTAACCCACATAAATCCTGCCACAAAGGTGGATGGGGCTATGCAGAGCAGAGTCAGAGGTGAAGAAACCAAAACGAATACACATTTTATGTAATCAGAACAAAATCTACTGAAATATTTCTAAAGTGGTAAAATTAGTTCAGTTAGCATATCGTTTGATCACACGGTTGTACTGGTGAATACAAATAATAGGTTAGAAACGATTCAGCATCTGTAAGACAGCCTATAGATCTATTGTATTTCATGGTGACAGCATTAATAGAAGACCTTTCTTGGACCCTCAGACCTATTGACTCCAAATAATGTGTGCTGTCGTAGGTGTTATTTTCAGACTAGCCTCAGCACCAACTATTGAATTGGGTGTATGTTGTACCTAAAACACGTAAATTCAAATTATTCTCGATAATAAAATGTGTGGCTGGTGGCACAGAAAAAATTAATTGATTAAAGTTCGCGAATACTAATTTATTGGACGCATAACGCTTTACAATGGATATCATAGTGCACTTTATGCAACAACAATGGTCAAAAGGAATCAACTGGTTGACAACGAACTGGATAGGTGAAGTCAGAGAAGTAATCCAGGGAATAACAATTTCGTATAAGACAACCATGTATGTTGTTTCTCGTCTGTCGCGTCGACAAGGACAGTCAAGTTATCCGATGGTAGGAGGAGCTGGCTCCGTTCTGTGCGTGCGCTGGTGGCTGATGAGGCTAATACTTGCATATAGAGTTATTTTGCATTAGGGAAAAAGGATGAGTGGGACATCTAAACGAGGATTGATGGCACCCACTTTTCTGGCTTGATTCTTTAGCTTTGCAGCTGCTGTCCGCCTGTAATCGAACAACTTCTAGCCTTTGTGCACGAAGGAACGCCACGTTGCTCCCAGAAATCAGGGTGTATGTTGAGCGCTTTAAATGCAGCTTTCAGATTATCTTTCTACAGACCTTAGTAGGGTTGATCTCCTTACCGCTTGTAATATAAGATTATCTGAGAACACTTTTCCTGGGATTGAGACAAAGCGTTGACATCGGTTGTTGTCTCAGGCCTGGCAGTTCCCATTACGCTTTTACAGGTCGGATTATCGAAGCGTCTTTAAATTCCGGCTGACTAGGGATCGTCTCTTGCTGCCACATCAGTAAAAATAGATTTTGAAGCCTTTCTATTAGGGCTGTGTCGCCTTTCTTGTATAATTCAGCTGGGATGACTGATTAAGAAAAACAACAAAAGGGCATTCCAAATTGTGAACGACCTCACAGAAGCAACCAAGAGGCAGTACCATTCAGGACGAAAATGTCTCACAGACGCAAGTGACATTGCCGAAAGATGGACTAAGTATTGTACAGAACTCTACAATCATCCGTCCACAGGAGATCCAGAGGTGCTTAAATTACAAACTCCACAAACGATGATGATTTCCCCACTCTCAAAGAAGAGGCGGAGTTAGAAATAAGAGCACTGAAGAAGGGGAAGGCAGCTGGAGTAGACATCACACCTGAACGTATCAAGAACGGGGCAAGGATCAATGATAGAACTATTAACAAACTCTGCAACAAGATCTGGCAGACAGGTGAATGGCCAACACAGTGGACCCAGTCACTTATTATAACACTCCCCAAAACAGACAATCTCCAACTGTGCGAAAATTACAGAACTATCAGTTTGATCGGCCATGCTAGGAAGGTGATGCTGAAGATCATCTAGAACAGACTGAAACCACCAGCAGTAGAAATAATCGCTGAAGACCAGGCAGGGTTCGGGAATGGACGAAGCACAACAGAACGAATATTCAATATAGTGTTCTGTGTGAAAAGTACTCACAACATCAACAAGACATCTATCATGTGTTCATAGATTTAAAAAATGGTTTTGACAGAGTCTGGCATGAGGCATTGTGGGCCACAATGAAGAAGTACAATATGGGTCAAAAGTTGATCAACACCATTAAGCAGCTGTACACCAAGGCGACCAGCGCAGTAACTGCTCAAGGTTCTATGAGGGACTGTTGCAAGACAAAAGCTGGAGAACGTCAAGGATGTCTCCTGTCACCCACGCTTTTCAAAAATCTACTTGGAGCGCATCATGAGAGAAGACCTGGACAATCACTGTGGGACAGACTGCATTGGAGGACGTAACATCGCCAAACTCCGCTTTACAGACAACATTGATGGGCTGGCAGGCAGTGAAGACGAGCTTGCTACCTTATTGAAGAACCTGGATGAAACATCTATCAGATTTGACATGGAGAAAAGAGCTGAGAAGACAAATCTGATGACAAATAATTGCAGACAAATCTCAGCCAATATTAAAGTCAGAATACAGGAAATAGAAACAATGGGCCAGTTCAAATATCTTGGTCCTATAATGACCAAAGAGGGATCAAGAGCAGATTGTTGTCACGAGCTGCACAAACAACGGCAGCTATGTCAAAGCTAATACCCATCTAGAGAGACGGGAATATCCGTTTGAAAACTACAATCAGACTATTTTGAGCGCTAGTCATCTCAGTCTTTTGTATTCATGCGAGGCCTGGACCCTGACGGCAGAATTAAAGCGAAGCATCCAGGCACTTGAAATGAGATTCTGCAGAACCATCCTTGGGATCTCTTACATGGACCACATAACAAATGAAGATGTGAGTAACATCATCAGACACAAAACATGAGATTATGAAGACCTCCTCACTACTTTCAAAAATAGAAAGCTGAATTGTTAATACTATGTTACTAGAGCCAACAGTCTATCCACAATAGTACTGCAGGACATCGTTCGCGTGGCAGAAGGAGAGACCGACAGAGGCAAAATTGGAATAAACATCACAAAATGGACCTGGAAACGGTTACAGAGACAAAGGCATTGTCACATGATCGAGACAAGTGGAGGGAACTCGTCAGATGTTCAGCAGCACAGTGCCTCAACAACCACACTAGGTCAAGTAGCTGATGATGATGATGAAGAATTTTGAAGTAAACGAATTTTCCCGGTTTTCCTCACAGGTTATCCCAGTTATTTATACATTTATAACAGGTATATTTCAAAGAACGTTTAATTCGCTCTAGTTTAGTGTGTGATTGATGTTTGTAATATAAACTGTACAATATTCAGATTGGCCTGACTTCAGATGTGGACTTTCTAAACAGATTCTAGCGCCGCTTTGTCGTTTTCATTTCGTGGACATCATAAATTGCAGAGAAAAGAACCAGTTACTTAAATCATTTATTTCACTTTCAGAAGCTGTTATTGTCAAATCCAGCAACATTCATGTTCCTTATTTTAATAATTGCTATTGATAGTGTACTTGACACTAATTCAGGCTGATATTTAAGCACAAAGTGTCTTTCCTTTTAGTGAACTGTGTTTCGATTATTTACAATTACCACAAGTATAATATCCAAAGACGTTTCAGCCACAGTACATGAAAGTAACATAATGGTTGGACAATATTCTCTCAACTGTGCAATTTGCAGATCTAAGCAACTGCACCATATATCAGCCACTATCTAAGAAGTGCAAAATATCCACAGAGCATCCCCGAAAAGGAAATCATCTTCATCTGGACCACATTCCAAATTTGTTTCCATATGCAACCTGAAGCCCAGCTACACATACAATGAACATAAACAAACGAAACGACGTTACTTAAAAAGTTAACAATGAAAGTTGGTAAACGGTTTGTATGTGGTTTAAAATAACTAATAACTATTTCATACGGATTTTCTATTAGCACTTGGGTATGGATGAAAACAAAATTCCTACATGTATTTCCTTGTTGTAGTAATTTGGAGTTTTAATAGTGTTTCTCTTTATATTATTTCAGCGAAAACCCAAGGAATGAATTCAAATATTAAAAGCTACATCTATTCGTTTAACAATGTAATCCGTTATGTTGATTTTGTATAATGACAAAGTGAGAAGTCATTAGTATGGACGAGAAAAATATATTCCGAGCAAATTACGACCTAAGTTCTCCAAATTCCGCTGTATTTTGTAGTACAAGTGGGAATCAATTATGATGTATGCATTATATGTTTCTATAAGATGAAAATCAAATTAGAATTTGGAATAAATGCAGTACAAATTGAGAGAATGATGTAAATCCAGACAGACATAAACTTAGACCTATAAAACTCAATGGGTTATATATAGGATAACACAGTTCTGCCTTTATATTGCGAACACCTACTGGCATCTAAATATGTAATTACCCTATATATTGCCTCACGCCCTTTTAAATAAATATTTTCTTCTTCAGAGTCATTCTAAATATTTAAAGTCAAGCGGAAATAAAGGGAGGCCAACCTGGTGAAAGTAATAAGATTGAAACTTAGATCGGGTTGACTTTGTCACGCTATCATTTGACTTTGTCACGCTATCAAACAACAAACATTTAATTTATAATATTACCTTTCACTACCTTACTGAAGTGACATGCTCACGATATATTAACACTGAAAACGGATGAAATAAAACGTATATCGCTTTAAGCCGTATAAATGTTTCTGCCAAAGATAGATGGATGGGTTAGTTGAAATCAGCCCCAAAAAAGGGTTGGGCTGGATCGGTAGGGTAATACAACAGTTTGAGAGTTCAGTAGGATCCAGCAAACATTGGAAATTTATGAAACTAGTTATGGCAAATTGCTCGAAAATGAATATAATTCTCTCTTGCCTTCAAAAGCTTTAGACAACCACGAAAACGGTCGGATCAGGCTGGCCTTAATGTGAATACCGTAGTACGCAATTTGGCTGTGTCGAAATGATTTTGAACCTTTGTAGATATTGATAGGATGACCAGTACTAGAGTTAGGACTCAGTCCTGGGTGTACAACTCTCAATGAATCCACTCGCATAGTGATAGGGATCACTAAGTTAACGGAGCGGAGACAGTAAAAGCATACCAGCTGGACAACTGGTGAAAGGATGCTTTCGTTGTTATCAGATGTCGTATTGAGAGGCGAGCCTAATCGAGGTAACCAAGCAGACTACGGAACGATACGAGCTTGAACAGTTTCTGACAGCTAAATTCGATGAAACACAGAGTGTGGTAGAGTGTATGAAGTATCAAATTATTTACGGCTTAATTTTGGCTTGAAAACCCATTTCCATAAAAGTCAATAATATACAACCATGATTCAGTAAAATACAGGTCAAAAATATATAACGAAATCGAATAAATTACAACACAAAAAGTCCTTAGGTCGCTCACACACACACACACACACACACACACACACACACACACACACACACACACACACATACATATATATATATATATATATATATATATATATATATATATATATATATATATATATATATATATATATATATATATATATATATATATATATATATATATATATATATAGTACAGGAATCATTACATATATAAGTCTCTAAACAATCTTACTTCAGATTATAAATTTAGCCTAACTGGACAGAAATCAAATACTGAGCGTAATCTTCGATCTACACGTCAAAGATTTCTAGATTCTGCAGTCGAAAATGGAATTTCTTCCCTCAACGGATACGTAATTCACATTCCCTTGCTTGTTTTAAAACTTTATCAAAGAAATTCTATCCAAACCAACTACAATGATGCATTAAAGCGTCATACTACATAATTTTATTATTGCATCTAGAAATAAAATTTGCCTACTTATTTGCATATATGAATATGTGATATCTGAAATGCTCGAATTTGCATACAAGTGTGTATTGTAAAGCTCATGATATTTATTTACATGTTACAAACTTGAGTTTTACTGAAACGTTGTTTGACGAAAGCCAATTTAACAATGAAATATACGTATTAAATGAGTCATATTCGTTCAATAAGCGAAGTAAAACACCCTGAGCTTTGTCACCTATTTACGTCAAAAAAAAACAGTCATGTAATGATACGATATGATCCTCATTTACTGGGGCTAGAATGTACTCGGATATTAATAGGAAAAAATAACCTGACTGCGGGGATATACATGCCACGAAATAGTGAATCATATGGTTGGAATAGTATTGAATTAAGCATTCTGATAACGCAGAACACTAAACCAGTACACCAGACTAGCTAGTTCTTATGGGAAAGTATAATGAAAATTCCCAGAACAGTAAACCAGACTAACTATTTCTTATGGGAGATTTTAATGAAAATTTGCAGAACACTAAACAAGCCTAGCTAGTTTTTATGGGAGATTTTAATGAAAATTGGCCAGTGCTTAGCAATAAATACTTAAACTACGCGACTTGTTTAAACTACGGCTAATTAAATGACAGCACTGTACAGAGTATTCTGATTCTTTTAAAGAAGTAATGTTCGTGTCCTTGTTTCATTTTCTTTCTTGCGGATTCAGATACCATTAACCAGTATTTACCACTGGAAAAAGTTTTATATGCCAAGATACCATTGTTATATTAGAGTGATAGGGTTATATGAAAAAATAGACAATGTTTTGTACATTCACTTCTATAGAATATTCTATGGGATAAAAAAAAATTAAAAACTAACAATATTATTGCTATCGTTAAATAAAGTTATAAGTCATATTGAGATGGAGTAACTAAAACTGTGCCACAAAATACAGTTACTAAACGCGCTAATGTCCCACCCTAGATGCATAATGAAATTAGAAAACTTATTAGCAAAAGAAAGCGACTTTGCAATCTTGCAAATTACATAACAATTTCACAACAATGGTTGCTATAGCGTTAAGAAATAAATAAAATTAACAGTAAAGTACGTGAATTTAACTTTTTCTACAATCAGCAGTTGTCTGAAAAAATAAAAATTGTTCAGGTAATTTAAAGAAGTGGTGAATTCTTCATAAAGACATCCAGTAGAAGTCCACGAGGAGATTTCGTAATACATTGATTGTAAACTGTTTTAAAATGACAAGAGACTGGAGCAAAGGCTACAATATTTATTACATTATGGAGCGATGCAATAGAACGATGGATCAATGCGATGGTGCGATGAATTGATGGCGCTTTATTACATTGCTTCATCGCTCCATCGCATTTTTCAAACGGGACGAGTATAAAGTACAAATCACGTGACTTTTAACAAATTTTACAAAATGGCGTCCCAAGATGGATGGATAAGAAGCTATTTAAAAAATAGTTGTTTCCACATGAACGTACTTCTGCTTTTAAAGCTGGAAAGAAATGTCGGCTGGAGGTAAATATAATTTTTCAAACTTTTATTGTATAAACCAATAGGTTTTGATGGAGATTTAGATGCACGGTGAATAAGGTTTCGTGTGATTCTTGATTTTGCGGGGGACATTATCCAACTAACAACTTTTGATTATCAGCAATTTTCTTTTTCACCAAAATATGGTTAGTTTAATATGGTATATTAGACGGTTGATATTCATAAACAAAGACGGCTGATATTCATAAACAGAGACGTTGATATTCATAAACATAGACGGCTGATATTCATAAACAGAGACGTTTATATTCATAAACAGATACGGTTCATATTCATAAACAGATACGGTTGATATTCATAAACAGATATGGTTGATATTCATAAACATCGACGGCTGATATTTATAAACATAAACAGATACGATTGATATTCATAACCAAATGCGATTGATATTCATAAACAGATACTGTTGATATTCATAAACATAAATGGTTGATATATTCGTAAACATAGACGTTGATATTCATAAACAGATACGGCTGATATTCATAAACAGAGACGTTGATATTTAAATAACAGAGACGACTCAACAGGGACCTAATGAGTTAATATGGACAACCTTTTCATATGGAAGGGCAAACGTGTATTTAGTTAATGATAAATTAGGTTCTTAATTCACCAAAGTTTTTTCAAGCCCGTATAAATAGCAACATGTTCGGCTTCTGATGTCAGTCCATTCATCTTAATTTTCTTTTGCGGATGATCAACTGAGATTTTAGCATGGTAGAGTCATCAAGCTTGATAGGTTCCACATGAATTAATACAGAATGATATCGATATTTTTGATACTTCGTTGGAGACGACAAAAATGATGGCTGCGAGAGAGGAGGGTGGCGGTTTGACACATGAGGGGCAACTTTGTATTATATTTAGAAATATAGTTAATTAAAATGGCCCTTGCGGTGTCTGGGAAGACGGAAAAACTAAACTTTAAAAAAATTTCAGTTAGTCTTATATATATTGATTGAATTCACCTTGTAGAAAGGTATCACAATATTATTTAAAATCTATATCTCATTTAAAGCTATGCAGTATAAAGTCATATGTGTGTGTGTGTGTGTGTGTGTGTGTGTGATAGATTACTTTTGACAGAGGTATGCCAGTAAGCCATCAGTATATTGCAATTATGAACTTTAATTATTTCAGGGGAAAAGCGTGACATGGGAAAATTTCTTGGATAAATTTCTTCGATGTCGCATAATGTAACATTAGGTGTTTTCTCGACATGGAATAATCAAATAATGTAAATAATCGCAACAATATTTATTCTAATTAAAAGTATATATAAAATACTCGTAAATATGCACCATAATATTGTCTAATACAGTCATACATGTATTAATCGTTTGAAACGTTATGCATCAATGTCTCGTTCATTTGTGAGTAATAAGCTTTGTTTTCTTTGTAAGGAAATGCATTTCATTCAATTCAACTTGTGCCAAGTTGAACCTATGTAGGCCCTTAGGAGACGACAAATTTGGGGCCCCCTCGCAAATTATATCCTATCAATATTATTTTGATCTGGTTTACCTGGGCCACTAAAAGATATGGGGTCCCATAGGCCGGGGCCTACTCTGCATAAATGGTGATCAAGCACTGAGTTCAACGCAGGTTGCATGAGATCATGTCACTCAAAACCTGTCAAAAATTGTTTGAAGAACATATTATATGTTTGTTTTTTGCAGGGACGCTGTTTTCATATTTCTGTAGGATCCAGAAGGTGTAACCAATAACGCAGGGTATTGTCATTAAAAAGAGTTTTTTTTTTTCAAAAACGGACAAAGCTGTTCAGTAAACAGTGATGGATAGAATACTATTGAGAAACAATGTTTTGGAATTCTGTGTGGGTAACACGATTGTTAAAGAGATGCAAGAACGTTCGTGTTCTATAATTCAGCTGTAATTTCGTTTACAACAATATAGATGTTGGTCCCATTCTTAAAGAACACGCGTAGAATGTTTTTGAATATCTAAATCTCCTCTTTCAACAACATGGAATGGACTTTTTTAATATCATAGAGATAAATACGACTTGCTGCAATACTGATTTGTTAAAATCAGTGTAGATATACTATTAAATTAATTTTAATCTGTCTTAGATGAAATATAGGTATGTCTTAGAAGTTTACAACGAACATTTTGCGTTGCCTAATATATTAATTAGAAACATGAAACTGTAACAAGATAAATCATTTAACTATCTTGTCAATTTTCACTTAATTAGATTATATGCTCTACCATTACGTCGTATAATATTCATAATTAACCGTTTCTTTATTAATGTTTTCCATAATAATTATTGTCTTAATATATTCGTTATCACCATTTAGTTATATTTATTTATCAGCAAATATTCTGAAATGTTAATTGTATAAGGGTTTGTTGTCTGCAATTAATATAAGGAGAACTTGATCAAATATGTACCGTGTGGAACAGCTTAGAAACAGAATACAAGACAATGACAAGAGTCCAGATGGAATACCTGATATGATGTTTAATCACCCATAACTGTTTGGTTATTATGATATATATATCATAACTATCACCACCACGTTTTGGCTTTCACGATTGAAATGGTATAAAAATATTTAACAGATTGTAATTGAAAGTTTAAATACCTGATACTTTGCAAAGAAACTGGATTTTATTCTTTGTTTACTTAACATACGTTATTTATATGTATTATATATTGCATACAGTAAATAAAATAGCTGTTAAATTTATAGAACATCCATTGATTATGTTTCATATCTGACCTACTTATCAATTGTCAGTTATATCCGAGCCTTGGCAAAATGCTTTATATCTGAGAATTAACTTTCCTGACTGTATTTAAACCATAATCCATGATCGGTAATGTTCAATTAATTTTAGATATGTTTGCATTAAATTATGCCGTGGTCAGCATGACACGTAACCGTTATTATTCACGTCTGGGCTAGGCTCGTATCACATTGGAAGTTTGCTATTGTTTAAATCTCTTGTTTGGAGGCATGAGTGAATTGTAATATGAGGCCGTTTAGATAACGGTGACAATTATATGTTAGCATAAGTCAAATAGCGTAAATAAGACAAAGCTGACACAAGCCAGAGTAACAATTTGTGAAATATAAGGCTATTTGAAACATGTGTCCCAAAAAACATATTCTCCTAATAAAGACGGACTCGTGAGAATTATTCTTGCTTCGATGGGAGTGTTCACATTTTGGCGGTAAAAGAAGATTAATCCTAATTGGTTAAGCTAAGCGATGTGGCTTGGTTGTTTCCTAGATGCAGTTGAACATTTAATGTTATTCTACTTGCGAAACTCGATTGTCCAAGCTTGTTTGAGGAAAGGGAAGTCTAACAGACTCAGACGAAATAAATGACTAATTATATAGTTAAAAAGGCATCCAAAAGTCATGGAACCTAATGAGCAAGTCTCGAATAGGCGCACATGTTATTCTCAATTACTTACAATATGATCATTGATGTAAAGCTGTAATTACTTGTTGAGTTCATTAATTTTATATTTATTCTTCGTTTTTAATGAGTACGGACGTTAATTGTGTATTCATCTGGTTCACGTATTGTAAGACATTACATACAATATTTCAGAGATAACATGCTCGGATTTAGTAGTTTATATGCAATAAAAGTCTTGTAAGTTAACGTAGGAATTTCCTGAATTACACGAGATGTGAAATTATATATATATATATATATATATATATATATATATATATATATATATATATATATATATATATATATATATATATATATATATATATATATATATATATATATCTGGAAACACATGTAAATGAATGTATAACTGACAATGCGACAACGCTAATCAGTCACTAAAAGTGATTTGGAAAGGACCAGAGGCAGCCTGGTAAGCTGATATGCCAGCACTTTGAACGAAATCACAATTTAAAGGGCAGAAATAAATTATTAGACTTTACTCCTGTTCCTAATAATGATAGTTTGCTCATTATCGATCCATATACAGAGACACATTGAAATCAACTCTTAGTATAATTATTCATTACAGACAAAACAACTAAAGCCATACACATTTATATAATACATGATTACTCTAACATTTAAGACAGTACATGCAAAAAATTACTTTTGAATCAAATGAAAACTTGATGTATGACTTTAACATTTAATAAATTCAATAATTAATCACACATGTATATCAATGAACATATATTGCATGCAATTGAGTCTAACTGAGACGAACATTTTTCTTTATTCCAGACTTGCATCTTTTTATGAAGTCGAGTCTCTTTCATTCCTTGTCCCACGTTTTTCGCCCTTTCAAGTCAGAAGTATCCACGCTAAAACGCTTTTATTCACAACTATGTTGAAAATATGATTTTATGACACTATTTTATGACACTATTTTCAAATGGTAACTTAAATGTTCCTCTGGTTCGTTTCAATTTTTTTCCGCTATTGACCTTCAGCCAGCGTCGGCCTCTTCCATGTGTGTCGCTGTTATCGAAGGGAAAACAATTAAAACTCAATTCATGCCTAAAAAATAGTATACCCCATACCTCGCAACCTGCAGGTTATTGAGTGCCTATCATATACGTCAGATTCAGAACGTACTGCGCAATTATCCCTAAAACAATTTTGCAGCATTATATACTGTTTGTGATCCAATTCATAATACCGTAAGCGTTTTATGTTTGCTTTGCACTTAACTAAATTATTTGTTTGAATTCTATAAAACATTTTTGGTATTTTCTATTGTATGTTACTTAGTTTGAGACTATAGTGTAATATAAGAGAAAGACCAATGATATCATCAAACGTATCTGAACCAGCTTTGGTTTTATAAGATATATATATATATATATATATATATATATATATATATATATATATATATACTTACATACATTTTAATAATCCATCTTTGTTTTTTTTTATTGTATGTTTGTGTATTTTATATTGTTGTTAAGTAAAACGTACAAATGGTTTTACGCATTCTTTTGTCATAGCGTGTGTTATGTGCCAGTATAGTAGTGTGTCTACAAACACTTCGTACCCTTGTCTGTAAGTGTGTTGTTGTTTTATAGCAAGAATATGTGGTTTGTCTCTCTTTCTTACATCCTACCCCTCTTCGTGTGTGTTCGATGTATGTAAGCATAGAGTGTATATATGTATGTAACATTAAACTCTACCCTTTTCGTTGTCGGATAGCATAAATGGTATGTGTTTGGAGAGTAAAAAAAAAACAAATACTTTTTTGTACATGTATTTTTTTTTCTCTTCGGATTTTACATCTAACAATAGGTGTTGGATTGTATATGTGATGTGTCTGCGGAGAAATAAAAAAGCCTTGTGCTTGATTGTATATGCTGTGTATTTAGGTTCTATATACTACCATTCTCATATTAAATGTATGGACCATTTTAGTACCGAATTTCCTGTATAAGCAGGATTGCCGTCTATACCATGTTAGCTAAGGTTGATTCCCTTATGATTCCAAATCGCGTCATAGTATTACTTCTAAGAACTCACTCACCAGTACCACCGCGATTAATTCAACTTCACTATTGTAATAATTACAAACGGTAACTGCTTAATTTTACTAACAATTTACTTAAATATGATCAATCTAAAATCCTAATATATTACTAACACACACACACACACACACACACACACACAGAGATAGATAGATAGATAGATAGATAGATAGATAGATAGATAGATAGATAGATAGATAGATAGATAGATAGATAGATCATTCACAGATAATCGTAAATATTAAAAGAAGCAACACCAATGAGAATGTGTAGTTTTCGGTACAAGTATGCCAGTTTACAGTTATATATTCGCCTTAACGTGTGACCATACATTGCCTTTTATAGTGTATATCTTTACATTAGACGTCTAATTTAAAAACTACTGAGATGCCTTCCTGCAAGGTAAATTCTAAATAAAGACATTATATGGGACACAATTGCCTCGTCTACTTAATCGAATATGCGGCAGGAGCTGATTGAAATGGCGGTAACTGTTAAAAATATAGTGTAACCTCATCGTACTCCAATCATTACAAAAAATACCATAGAAAATGTTGCAACTTAAAGAAGGAATATATACTCATGTCATGTTGACCCCCTCTCACAGCCAGGTTATCGATTGACTTCTGTACCCAAGGATACAAAACTATCATCACAAGTTTGTATTATTTGAAGTGGAACCTATCCACCAAATTTATCAATGCGAGTCTGTGATAATTATAGTGCAACGTAACCACCAAGCTGCATGACTATACATTACTTAAAACGCAAGCAATTCTTCAAAACGTAAAGTGCGAACGGACTCACAGACATCAGACGCCAAACGGGTCGTTATTTATGCGAGCTGGACAAAACGGCTGTGAATTAAGACTTCGTTTATATTTCACTCAGTAGATGATTGCTCTCTCATCTTAAAATGTTGCCTCCTCATTATGTTTAGGAATATGGTCACATATAATCAAGACTAGTTTAATATTTAACACAACCTAACAAAAAAATATTACAATATCGATGATATAATCATGTGCGTTCATCTGCAACTTATAATTAAAACTTCCCAAAGTTTATTACTTTTTTAACAAAAGAAACATATATTTACATGCAGGATTGTTTGCATGTTTGAATCGCTATTGTTATTCAAGCTTCTAATCCCTTCATCAAGGGTCACCGTTTTGTAAACTAGCTTAACATTAATTACATATTGATTACAGTAGGTGCAGTCTAGCTTAAAAACCTGGCATTTAGTGCATTTTATGGGAAAGAAATGATGTGAGGACAATAAAATCGGCTATGCAAATATGAAAATTTAAGAGTAGTGTTTACAAAACAAAATTGCTACACTGAATTAACACGCATAAGCTTTGAAAAAGAGATATAATCTTCGTATATTTGTATTACATAATTTTCCGGTAATCGCTTTTATTCTAGTAGTTATTGTTGTCCCTTTTCTGTTAGAGATTACGAGCTTATTAAAGATAGAATATACATTCACAACACACACACAAGCTTCCACGAGCTTCCAACACCCTTTATAACGTCGATATCGGAGTATTTCTCAAGTGCTGAATACACCTGATCATGTCACTATTATCATGGTTCAACATCTCAAACTGCAAAATGAACGGATTACCATTGCTAAAGGATATATTGTTGCGAAGACTGTAAATTAATTCGTTCGTTATTGTAAATTGGAGCGTTAGTTCAACACTAATGATTGTCATACAATACAAGATATTAATGATCTGACATTTACATGACCAATCCACAGACGCTCTATGACCACACTGGAAATATATTTTATAACCTCGTATGGGTCGCGTTTATTTGCAGCATTTTGACTAACTATGCGGGAGGCACTCCAACGTTGTGTGGCAAAATGCTTTCACCAGAGGGGAATTAGCTCAAATGGTAGAGAGGTCTCTTAGCATTTTATAAATAATAGGATTGATAACTAGGTTATCCATTACACTGTGACAATTTACCCAACAAGGCATTTGACAGCCTTGTTCTTCTAAAAAGGTAACTCCATTATTTTCATTAATTACGTCATTTTACGCGTCCGAGAGCACCGAAGTTTGAGGTAGACTTTTACATTTTGATTCCTGAAATCGTAAAACCTTATCACCTCAGTCTCTGAATATTATCAATGAAAGCTGTGTTAGCAAATATCATTACACTCAGTTAAATTCATTGATGTATGATGTATTCTGTACATTTTGCATAATATGATATTTTCCATTCTGAATTATTCGGCTGTATGGGGTGGCCGCAGAAGAGATTTTATGTATGAGAATAACATTATATGTATGATATTAATTGATTCAATTAGCCTTTTGCATTAATTCATAGTATTCACTTATAATTAAATCCAATGGATAGCGAAGATATAGGGTTACTGAGTTTGCATAATACAAATTAATGTAAACGTTCTCTTTTGGGTACAATATGGGAAATCTAATACATTTTACTTAAGCTTCACTCTCCCTCCCTCCCTCCCTCCCTCTGTCTTTGTTTGTATGTCTCTGTCTGTCTGTCTGCTTGTCTTTCTCCCTTTCTCTGTATTCTCGGTAATTTCTTTTTAATTGATGTTTCTCTGTTTGCATATGATTATTAGAACTGTTTGAGTGTGTTTCAAACGTTTCACCAAGTCTCATGTCTTTTGACAATATACTACAATTTGCAGCCTAAGTGTGTCGACTTATGTTACTGTATATTTTGGTATATCTAAATATATCATTTTACATCGTTTTTAAAATGGTTCGAATCTTTACATGCTTTCTGTTAATTCTTTCTTTTTTTCTTAGTCATTGTTGACTGGTATCCATGAATTAATCCATTTATCAATCTATCGTTTTTAATTTCTGATTTCATATATCTTGTCTTTCAAATTTTATGATTAGCTGTTCATCAGCAAAGTAAATACTAGTTTGAGACTGTTTTCTCGTTGTTTCCTGTGCTGGGAGTTTCATTTCAGCCACATAATTAGTAACCTGTCCATCCATTTCTTGAATAAATTTACCATCTCCACATAATTACATTTTGTTACGTTTCCCTGCCTGCAAATGCATTAAATCAAGGAAACAAAACAATGGTTGGAAGCGTTGTGTATATGTTGGTCTTATTCACAAGAGTACTAGAACCTAGCTGTGTTGGGTGTGAAAAGTCGCGAGTGGACGTTGAAAGCTTTCGTCAAGAACAAAGGACCCTTATAGGCGTCGTAAGTCTCACCACGTTGACAGATAGCCAAGGTCCAATATCTGCTTAGTTGGGATAATAGGATAGAATTGAAATCCAATCGGAATTGAGAGAGGATGTGGTCACCATTTCAATTCAAATATAATTTAATATTGTCTTACTAGGAACTTAGTAATTGCCCAAACATCGTGCAGGAAAGATATAATAGCAATATTCCGGGAAAACCACTCATAATTTGGCGGGGATACGGAGGAAATTCTCAGAAAGACAAAGGTTTCTAATGGACGCTTTTAGGGGACAGACGTCCTGTATAGTTAGTCCCGATTCTCAAGGAGGGAGACGGAATAAAAACAAGTGGAGAGGTCGATTGCGAATCAAATGATAGTTAGAAAAGGAATTAAGGAGGAGAAAATATTGGAGAAGAAGCCGTTAAGGGAGAGAAATAGTTAGGAGAGAAGTCGGAAGGAGAGAAGGAATTGGCGGGAAAGGAAAGATAAAGATGAAAAGGGAACAAGGAAAGGTGGAAAAGCTATCTCACACTATCAATTAAACTATGCAATAGGCTGTCACTTGGTCGAGATGAAGAAGAGTGTTTGGAGAATTATTTATCATTTGGCTATTAAAGTGTATTAAAGTGTATTAAATTGTATTAAAGTGTATTAAATTTGTATTAAATTGTATTAAATGTCTTAAAGTGTATTAAATTGTATTAAAGTGTATTAAATTGTATTAAATTGTACTTAAAGTGTATTAAATTGTATTAAATTGTACTTAAAGTGTATTAAATTGTATTAAATTATATTAGAGTTTATTAAAAGGTATTAAAGTGTATTAAATTGTATTAAAGTTTATTAAATTGTATTAAAGTGGATTAAAGTGTTTTTCATTTGAATTTCTCCTTTTGTGTGCTTAACAATTTAACTGTATGCATTGCTAATTGGGGGCTCGGAGCTTTACCTCACTCTATCAATAATATCACTTCCTACAACATCGAGCTTGGGTGGGACTTCTATAATAATTTTTAAAAAATATTGGGAGCACCTCACACCAACCAAAATTAAACACATACCACCGCTACCGCCACACAAATCTAGACGTCCCAGTATTTTGTCTCGCCAACAAACGTAGTAAATATTTCAAGGGACTGAAATACTTAATATCATCCCATCACATCACGCGCTACTTTAAATCAAGTTTCACACGCCTTTTCGCCCCAACGTCTATTAGAATTAATTGCATTGCATCGAGATGTGTATCACGTTGATTTGTCTTCCACCTTTCTTTTTCAACTGAGTTAATCATTTTCATTTTAAGCCGAATATAGACGACGGCTCACCCAGTGCAAATAGTTATCTTATTCATGTCTTTAGTGAATTTGGTACTAGATGAATATCACTGATCAGGTCACTTTTATCAAGGTTGAATGGCATGTCAAATTACATAGTAGACACATTTTTTTCCCTTTTACCGTATATAAAATTGGGGAATTAGAGTGACTGATTCGCATACTCGAATTACATTGATCGATAGATGAAATCTCGGATGCTTTCATACTTTCGTGTACAAGACAGGATATTTTACATCAAGAAACCATTTCCTTATATGCTTTTTAAAGCCGGAACTCCAATATTATCAACATTTACATCATGACTCGTCTCCAAAAGTGTCTACTTTTTTTATAGGCGCATGCATTTAGATTCCACAAATTGTGAAAACCCTTCACCATAATCTTTTGAATGTTGTCATTACAGCTGTTTTAGTGACTATCTTCAAAATCAAAGAAATTCAATGATGTCTTCTATACCTTTTGCATTGTATAGCACTCTATGTATGAGAACAAAATCATGTAAATAATATTATCTGATATAATTAGCCTTATACATTAATTCATCGTATTCACTTAGAAATAAACCCAATGGATAGCTGAGCTATGAAGGCCCTGAGTTTGCATAATACAAATTAATGAAAACGTTCTCTTTTAGGTACAATATGGGAAATATAATACATTTTCAAAATGCTTCCTTCTCTCTCTCTCTCTCTCTCTCTCTCTCTCTCTCTATATATATATATATATATATATATATATATATATCGTGTTTCTTATGTTTTTTGTTCTGTTTGAATATGATCCTTAAGGCCTTTCAGTGATTTTCATACGTTTTTCTGAAGGTTTCATTTCAATTAGCAAGATAATACCATTTACATCCTAAGTTTGTCGACCTCTTTTGTTCCGTATCTTTGTGTATATCTAAATATCTTATATCGTTTAGACAAGTTGTCTGATTCGTTACCTTAGTTACCATTTCTTGAATAAACTCACCATCTCCACATAATTACATCTCTCAACGTCCCAGTGTTTTCTCATATATATATATATATATATATATATATATATATATATATATATATATATATATATATATATATATATATATATATATATATATATATATATATATATGTGTGTGTGTGTGTGTGTGTGTGTGTGTGTGTGTGAGAGAGAGAGAGAGAGAGAGAGAGAGAGAGAGAGAGAGAGAGAGAGAGCATTGGTAACATTTTATATACAGTTGTACCTTGTGAATCATTATCTCTCGCCACAAACAGTAGCAAATGTTTCAAGGAAATGAACTGTTTGCTATCATCACATCATGCGCTACTTTAAAAAGGTTTTACTCCAAATTGCTATTAAAAAATGATTATATTGCATCAAGATGTATATCACATTGATTTTTCTTCTACCTTTCGGTCTCAATTAAACTAATCATTTTCATTATTAGCCGTAATAGATAACCTTTCACCCAATGCAAATGGTTGTTGTATTCAGGTACCTTCTGTTGATTTGTTACGTATTTAATTCCACTAATCATGTCATTATTATCAAGGTTCACCGATACGATATATTTCAAGATGTTGCGATGGCCGCGTTCGCACACACCCAATTAAAGTTTAAGATGTCCCTGGTTGTTACCTTTTCTTGGCTGACACATGCCGACTCTACTTAGTGGCCGGACACTATAACGCGCATCGGGTTGAGGCTTTGGTCACAGGTGCCATGGATGTTACCGCCAAGGACGCGCAGGCGCAAATAGGGGAAACGAAAATGACGAACCTTCTTTGTGAACATCCTTCATGGACGCAGCTGATTCCACTGCGGGCCATCCATGATGAATATCTCCTAGATCCTTAACTAGGAATTGTCGAACAGGGATCGAAATTAGAATTATATAAGTAGGGACCCACGCACCGCAAAATTTGCCTACAATCTGCGCATAGACTTAACGGTTTGATACGTGAAGTTCCTCCTATTTGAACTCGACAAACATAGTCATGTGCCAGTCGAAACTATTCCTTCGTACAAATTGTCAATGAATGATCGATGCCAAAAGGTTTTCAGGGGTAAACCGTAGGGTCTTCATTGACGGAAGATGTAATCTTGACGTGGGCTTTGTAATCGCTTTCAAATAGTATGTCCCTATTTCTCGAAATCAACTTGACGAAATTTTTATCAAATTTTTCGTACCGTTTTGAAACATATTCTTGACTCAAAATCGTCCAAGAGACTTTCAAATTAAAATCCTGTAAGCATTGTATCACTTACTAGAAAATGTAGGTAAAATTGGTCCACATTTCATGTTTTGCAATCGCAAACTGTCTCTTATTTCGCTGATTCTTCCAGATCCAGTTCGTCAAGTCTTCTCTCGTTGCTCGAAAATATCATTAGATATAAAATACTGAAAGAAGAATCCATGTCAAAATGTTTTAAAGAGTTAATGTCTTTAATGGATGCAAACGTTTTTGGATATTTTTGAAGTTCATTCTATTGTATACAGCGTGACACGTAAACATTTAGATTGATGAATGGGACCTTATGTATATATAAGATTAATTCCACTTACTGCCTGTGCAATACGCCATTCAATACATTTAGCACACAATTTATCGAAATCAGCTCAACGAAAATTTCACTAACTTTGTCAACTGTTATGAGGAGTTGCGTCAAATAGGGGTTGAAATAATAATTATTCAAGTAGGGCTCACATATTGTAAAGTTTGCCTATAATCGATCCGTTGAGTGTAACATTGCAAAATCTGTTAAGATCCTTACATGTATTAGATTGCACTCGACGACCTTAGTCAATACGTCTCTTTGGAGTCAATTTTATTCTTGTGAACAAATTATCAAAGAACGATTCATGTCAAAATCATTTTAGGTGAACTGTATATGTACATATGGAAAGAGGTGGCTATTTCGTTCTCGATTTCTTTGTAAATACCACGTATTGAGTTCCCTAATTCTTGAATGGACTCAACGGAATTTCTTTTCACTTTTCTTACTACTGATACCTATCTGGAAACTGTCCAAAGCCTTTGAAATGAAAATTATCCAAGTAAGGGACCACTTAGTGCACACTGTCGATGTAATTGATTTACATTATGCATGTTTTATATGAACATAACTCGTTCGCTGTCCCTTACTTCGCAAATTCCTTTTGAAAGAAATCGACAGAACTTCTTAGAGTAGAAAATATCGCTAGTTATGCATTACCCAAAGATGTTCAATGCTTTTTAAGAAGGAATTTTAGGTTGACTATGTATTTACAAGATTTAATCCATCTGCGGCCTGTACAATCTTTCCTATATATTTAACTAATATTTCGTGACATTGGTTGAACCAATTTTGTATTGTCTTTCTCTGCTGTCGGAATTGATCACTAACTAGGAACTGTTCTAGGGGTGTTCAAGTCAACACCGTCTAAGTATAGGTTCCATTAGTACAATACATTGATAAACTTGATCTAATTTACGTGTTTCGTCCCCTTTTCCAATGACTTCAAAGTAGCAGTTGATGTCAAGTAGAGTCTTGATAAATTCGCAAATAGTACAACTAATACTCCTGTAAACATATCATGACCATATATCAAAGAAACTCCAATTGCACACAGGCGTGGATTTTTGTTTCACGTTTGGATGACTCATCCGAAGACGTTTTGAAGCCTAATGTTAGTACTTCAAGTCATGCGCTACACGACACGACCCAACCACCTAACAGAAAGAATTAAGAATATCAAAAACTACTATTAAAGGTAAACATACAATTATCCTGAGAATTCCTTTCGTTCCAAAATTGGAGGGGGGGGGGGTCAGTTTTCTGTACCAATCCATAAACGCTCATGCATGCTGTACATTAAGGCTGCTGTTCCTAGAATTTGCATAATTACTTACTTTGAGAAATATCTTCTCAATAAAGAGTCCCGAAAATCAGAGACATATTCATTTGAATCTAAGGTCTCACTGTATAATTTCGTAGTTTTACAACTCCCTAATATATAAGGTAGAAGGCATCAAGTTAATTATTATAAGCCTCGCCGAGGCGCTGTGCTACTGAACATCTGACCAGTTCCATTCACTTGTCTCGATTATGTGCCAATACATATGTCTCTATAAAACTTTTCTGGTCCATTATGTGATGTTGTCAATCAATTTTGTTCTCTGTCTACGTCTCCTTCTGCCATCCTGGACGATGACCTACAGGACTGTAGTGGATATACTGTTGGCTCTAGTGATATGGCCATACCATTTCAGCTTTCTCATTTTCACGGTGTTGAGGATGTCTTCATACTGGCCTACTGCGCGCCTGATGGTGTTACGCACTTCTTTATTTGTGATGTGGTCCATGTAAGAGATGCCGTTGATGGTTCGATAGCATCTCATTTCAAATGCCTGGATTCTTTGTTGTAATTCTGCTGTCAGGGTCCAAGACTCACTTGAATACAGCAATGTTGAGATGACTAGTTGTCTCAATAGTCCGACTTTAGTTTTCAGACAAACATTCTTGTCTCTAGCCATTTGAGTCTTACTTTTGACATAGCTTCCGTTGTTTTTGCTGCTCGTGACAAAAGTTCTGCTCTTGATCACTCTTTGGTGATTGTGAAACCAAGATATCTGAACTGTTCCACTAATTCCTGTTCCATTCCTCTGACCTTAATCTTGGCTGAGATTTGTTTGCCACTTTTTGTCATCAGCTTTGTCTTCTCAATACTTATCTCCATGCCAAATCTGAAAGATGTTTTATCCAGGTTGTTCACTAAGGTGGCATGATCGTCTTCACTTTCTGCCAGCATATCAATGTCGTCTGCAAAATCGGAGGTTAGTGATGTTGCGCCCTCCAATGCTGAATGTCCCACATTGGTTTTCCTGGGCTTCGCTCATGATGCGCTCTAAAGTAGATCTTGAAAAAAGTTGGCGACATGAGACAGCCTTGACGTACTCAGACTGTTGTATGGAACAAGTAACCCACATAACCATGGTCAATTACTGCATTTATAGCTTTGGGGTACAGCTGCTTGATGTTATTTGGCAACTTTTGACCCATATTGTACTTCTTCATTGTGGCCCACAATGCTTCATACCACACTCTGTCCAAGGCCTTTTCAAAATCTATGAACGTATGATAGATGTCTTGTTGATGGTACGAGTACTTTTCACACAAAACCCTGAGATTGAATATTTGTTATGATGTGCGTCTTCCACTACGGAACCCAGCCTGTTCTTCAGCGATTATTCCTTCCGCTTGTGGTTTCAGTCTGTTCAAGATGATCTTCAGCATCACCTTACTAGCATGGATGATAAAACTGATAGTCCTGTTATTTTGGCACAGCTAGAGATTGCCTTTTGGGGTAGTGTTATAATCAGCGACTGGTTCTACTGTTATGACCATTCACCTATCTGCGAAATCTCGTTGCAGATTTGTGTTAGCAGCTCTATAAAGGATCCACCCATTTGTGATAAGTTCAGCTGGGATGTTGTCTACTCCAGCTGCCTTCCCATTCTTAAGTTATCTTATTGCTGACTCTACCTTTTTTGAGAATGGAGACATCATCATCATTTGAGGAGTTTGGATCTTCAAGGACCTCTTTGTTTCCTGTGGACGGATGGTTGTTGAGTTCGTTGCAATACTCAGTCGATCTCTCTGCAATGTCTCTCGCTTCTGTGATGCATTTTTCATTTTCGTGTTGAATGGTACTGACTCTTGGTTGTTGCTGTCTGGTGAGGTCTTTCACAATTTGGAATGCCTTTTTGTTGTTATTCTTTATCATACGGTTTACTATATCTGTGCACTTTTGCCCATTCCAATCTTGTTTTGCTTTCTTCAATCTTTAAATCATATTTTTGTTTATCTATCTGTACTCTACTGACACTGTTGTATGGCTGGTGTTTTTGAGGTCTCTTCGAGCATCACACAACTTCAGAATCTCTTCTGTAACCCAGGTGTTTTGCTTTTGGCGATCGTGGATAATGATGTCATTGGAAGCTGCAGAAACGACTGTTTTTAAAGTGTCTATCATCACATTAACATCAACATCCATCACAAGGAGTGGAACAAATGTTCCTCCAATTGTGGCTTGGAATGACTTGCAGATGTTAGTGTCCTTCAGTTGTTCAACGTCAAAATTAAGCCTGATGTTCTTTTGCTTTTTAATTTCACGCAGAACATAAATATGTAATGTGATTTAGATTTAATTTGGGTTAGGATTGAAAATTCGTTGGCTTGTTTAGTGACTGTCTGTCTTAGACTAGTATTGGAGATCAAATGCGTAACTTGGGCTGCAAATGAACAGCCGAGTTGGCTTACGTATGTACGTTTGTCTGCTACAGTGATAAATATCTAAAGATCGAGATGGATGAGGGGTGGTGAAAAGTATGCAAATTTGTTATAACACTGGTGTACTTTTTTCATATATAAGGCACATAATGATTCTTTTAGCTGTCTTGCCATAGGAAAATATTAAAAAAAGCTCTTTGCTGTCAAAATGAATGTAAAAAAGAGTAGCTTGTGGCAGTGTTGGTTCAGTATAAATACCACCATTTATTTAAAGAATTTACCTGATGTGGCTGAATTCTGCTTTAAAATTATTACCACATTTACGGACAAGAAGACATTAGTTTGAAATGAATTTTCATCTCTCTCTCTCTCTCTCTCTCTCTCTCTCTCTCTCTCTCTCTCTCTATCTCTCTCTCTCTCTCAGGTACTCCGTAGTAAATACAATATTTTTTATACCAACAGATGCACATGAATGTTCAGTTTCAAATTAAGATATTAGTGGATACATAGTGCATTTTTGTATTTGAAAGCGGAATAATATAAGTGGTATTTACTCTGCTTGATCTTACGCAATGCTTCAGCTACTCTAACTAAATTCAAGTAACTAAAACCGAAATTCCATACAGCGTGTGTCAAGACGATGAAAATGGGAAGATTTGGCAGCTTTTTTTTAATTACGTGGGCGAAAGCACAATGGCTCACACGGGTTGATTTCTGATGTTAAAATAATTACAATAAGATTTCAGTTTGTTGACGGTTTTAGATGGTAAGTGAGGATACAAGTTCAATAAAAAATCAACGTTTATTCATAGCAAATATTGACAAAAAATTCCCTATATTTCATAGAGCATTTTAGTCTCAGCTTTTTCTCAGTGTATTGGGAACATTTTGCATATATCTTTATGGAGTATTACATTTATTACATCATCTAGTGCCTCTCTCTTTCTTGTGCACCATTACATCTAGTGTTTGTCACTTTTTATATTCATTCTTGTTTTGTAGGTGTAACAGTACAAATTGGTAAACAAAGACATACGTAGAAAGATAGGTCATATCGTATTATATATGGTAGCTATGCTGGTATAAAGAATGATAGATTGACATTTGAATCGTGTTTAATTTCAGCATTATCATGCAAGCCATCCGTAAACTTTAATTTGTATAATTATAATACTTAATGGTCACGATTTGTAACATTGATATGTTTTAAAAGAAAAGTAAGACATTCAACAGATAAAAGAACAAAATATCGAATTAACCAGGAAGATAAGTTTTGCCTGAGGGATTGGCTGACGGATTCGGTTACAGAATGATTCTAAAAAATGATGGAGAGTGGTAAAAAGTTATATAGACTAAGAAAAATGAGGATTGTAACTGAGACAATTCTCTTTAAAAAACCACAAGACATTTTAGTGAGAAATATACTTAACATGTGGTAGGCTAGGTTTTAATAAATATTTATTGTTTGGTTTCTAATATTATAAATCTTGAAGCAAAGAACATATTTATATTAAATTATTGAAAGCAAATACAGGTTAATAAACAATAACATGATTTCCTTCTTTTCTTATATTGCTGTACTAGCTAGATAAGATAACTGAACGAATAACACATACACACACATGTGCGCCCATGCGCACAAAGAATGACAACGAACCAAAGAGAGTATGGACACTATTGTTTAGTACAAATATATAATTAACATGTTCATTGAATAATCGAAAATTACTAATTGTTAGCAGACAAGTATATTTTTAAAAACAAGTATGTCTCCTCTCCTACTTTTATTTCTTTTTGTTTCAAACTATTCGATTATATTCACAGAAATGAAATAATTATTTTCTTGGTTGTATGGCCGTACTATCCCATGCTGACAAACTTGCTTTATATACTAAACCGTTTTGTCACCAACTCAAGTCATTGTATTATATTGGGTGCATTCCTTTCTTTAATTATTGACTTATATATGAACGCCAATTTAGATATTATTTAAATTAATTACCAGCCGTTTGTAAACGTACTTTCTATTTTATTTCATAGTATATTCTTAATTCGATTATGTGATAGTTAGGTATTTTTAAGGAATTTAATAACTTAGGTATGAATTGTGCCAAATCTCGTAACCTTTAGAAAGCAATACAACAACGTTCAGCAAGTAAGAAGAGCCATTCATCTTTTGTATTGAAAGAATGAACAACATTTCACTAGATATACCTGTTCCACTACAACAATTCTATCTATTTTGCTATACGGATGTGAACTTTTGGGATCGAAAATAAAACAGCTAATTAATAATGTTCCTAAAATATCTAACAAAACATAGAAAGTATACACCGGTCTCTTACTTGTGTTAAGAACTTGGCAGCAAACCAAATTACATTGACATTAAATGTAGCATGATTGAATGTTTGAAACTGAATAATAAATGTAAAATATTTAAATATGTCCAGAATGTTATAGAATATCATGCTAAGTGATATCCATTCTGGCCTTTCATTGTGTGTGTGTGTGTGTGTGTGTGTGTGTGTGTGTGTGCGTGCGTGCGTGCGTGTTTGATTTGGATTAACAGTCATTACACTATGATGTCTGCCGTGTGGCAGTTTATTTAGCATCATGTCCCACCTAATAACAACAGTCTGACACCAGACTGATCAGTCCTAGTACTAACCTCGCAATCTAGAGCGACTAGCGATGCTGATTTATAAATAAATAAAGTACAACGTTAGAAACTTCGTCGAAAGTGGACTTAAAAAATATTCAAACAAGAGTAAAACTTTTAGAAGAATTTGATATGTCTAAGAGGGAATGTGTTTTTTTTCCTTTGCTACAATTTTGAACCAGCAACCACAAACTTCCAGTAGAGTAGTAGATGCCAGGGCGTAGTGGAAACATACCAAAACAAGACAGAAATGCATTGTTTGTGATGAGTATGACACTAATGATGAATATTGATATTTACCTATTCGTCCTTTTTCTTAAGAGAATGACGGACAATCTTACAATATTGTTCATGTCTTAATGTTATCAAGTATTGTAAACACGTTACCTCCAAAGAATTCTCAGTATTAACAGTCTTTCTCAATTTGTGGACATAATTGGTTGGTTGGTTGTTGTAAGGTTTAACACCATTTTTCAGCACACGATAAGCTATACATGGCGGCCAGTATTAATGGTGGAGGAAGAAGACGGGAAAACCCCTAGAAAGATCCATCGACCCACGAAAAGCTACTGGCAAGCTTTCTCACATACACACATTGGACGAATCTGAGACTCGAACCCACGCAGACAGAGGTGAGATGGCAGTGATCCGTAACGGGGAGCACTTTCGACCACGCGGCCACTCGGGGCCCCGTGGACATAATTATCAACACAGTTATTTAATTGCCAGTAACATGAAATTTGGATCAACGTCTTTAAATGCATTGGCTACGTGTATGCATCTATCTACAAGTTTGTATGTCTACATGTATGTATGAGTAGGTATACGTACATGTGTATATATGTGTTAAACGTTAAAATAATTGTTCTTGACTATGTATTGTTTACGTGTTTATCGACATACGATAGCAATGCACACCCCATTTATGTTGTCATATATATGTTTGTTTACTAACACGTCTTATAACTACTCATTGCACACAGCGTTAAATAACATATGTAAGCATTGCGTTGTTCTCATATGCATCCTGAGTGTGACCTGATATTTCAATACCAAATAAAGATTTTGTTTATTTATGTTAAGTATGTTGTAATAGGACATCTGTCTGAGATCTGAACTGACCGATTAAACTGGCCAGTGTAGAGTCGGTAAGCTGACTATTTAAATGCAAGCAACACACTGTTAAGAAGTCTAATTCGTTGTATAGCGGACCGCTCATGTAGCCAATTGGGTAGAGCGTCCGCCTAGCATGCGGTAGGTCGAGGATTCGAACCCCAGCCAAGTCATATCAAAGACATATATAGCAATTTTGCTAGCAGCTGCCTCGCTTGGTGCTCAGCAATAGGAAGATAGATCAGGTGGGCCTGTTATCAAGATATTTTTGACTGAGTGAGACATGATGCTATATATCTACGGTATGATGCCCAATGCTAGACATCATTATACACTTCCACAATGCAAACCTCGTAGCGATATAACTGCAACTTGCTTAAGCTACGTTAAAATAAAAATCACACACACGTACACAAAAATGTCCATCTAGTGCGAAGATGAATCAGAATATGATTTATTATTACATGTAAGCAGAAAAGAGCTATTTAAGTGTTTTCTTCGCCAACCATGTTTGCTGTCGATTGTGTGACTTTGATGATTCACAGCGAGAGCCACGTCTCCTAAATTGTCCATCGGCAGCAACTGCGGATCTATACATGTATTGAACGTATGAGTCTCTGTCCAATACCAGCGTATACTTGACGCCTCTGATATCACATAGATATCATGGCAAGAATCGGTGATAGCGCGTCGAGTGGCACATCTGACGTAGTAGGTTGCAACACGTGCGAAAGCAAAATTGGTTCTGCAAAGAGTTCGAGTCACATTAGCTGAAGTGCGATTAGATGCGAAAAGAGACTATTGTTGATGGTGAACAATCTAGTCCAGATTTCGTCGAAGCATTTCTTGTGCAAAGTTCTCCAGTCATTATTTGCTGGGTGGTTCTAGTTTATAACCAATCAGTCTTCAATTTTTCTGACGCTCTAGTGATCGCATCATTCTCGGGGCTTTCGGGCTATTCCCTTCATCCGAAAACTTTTTCATTTTCCTCCTGATTTCTTTCCTTCTCTTGTTTGATTGTATTTAGAACAGCATAGATGGCCTTGTTCCTATTTCGTCTTCTGGGGTGACGAGGATTTTTTTTTCTTCTTACATACATAAATACAGATTTCCTTGCTCCTCGTTTTTGATTTTTATCATCTTTAAAGTTATAACCGTGGCGATCCATACAAAATAAAGGTTCATGTGGCAGTGGTGGCCACCTCATATGAATACGTCGAGCATATTATTCTGCAAACAGATCGTGACATGTTAGCGAATTGTGTGAAATTATAACAGAAAACCAACATCAAACTAAATCTATGTTTTAGGATACCGATGCACCTTAACTTCGTGAAAAGAGTCAGACGAAATGACCATCCAAGTTGATCAAACGCACATCAGATTCCTCAAAGAGTACCTGGCAGAACTGGAAACACTTATCATGGGTTTAGGAGCATTAAGTCCATCCTCAACTTTCATCATTTTGACGTAAACTTGTCGGTGGAGCAACGCAGCGAACTAGAACCGCATTATCGATATTAATAGTGACGAGTCTATATCTACAGGCATGTGTACCGACGTTGCAAACGAATTGTGAAAGTATTTCGATGATTCGGATTGCCTTGACGGCCATGTGACTGATTTCCGTGGATGCGATGGCTAATCCGATGATGTTGATTTTGTTCGGAGCTGGACATGCCATGCAAACTCTAATGAAACGCCTCAAGCCATAATTGTAGACCACCAAAAAGCATGCTTTGATGTCCCATCCGAAAAGCACAATAAAATCCGATCGATCGTGTCTGCGGAAAGCTCCCATTGACATTTCATGGCTCATTCGTAAGTTGAGGACTGTAGACGACCTCATTGTGATGATAGTAGTAAACCATTGGGTGCTGGCGCCACAAAGCCAATTCGAAATTATGTATGACAACAAATATGAGAACTAATTCTAAGAAAAATGTCTGACGACGAGGTCTTTGTCACTAAGGTGCATCAACCAGAATACTTCATGAAGCCAATACACCGGTATTACGAACTCATGTTCCTGTGACATATCAGTGCGTAGACAGGCATTGCGCACGCAAGATCAACAGTCGAAAGTATCCCCAAACAACATTGTGAAGGTATTCCACGATGAACATCTGATTTGGCTGCAATATATGTGATGTATGAGTGAAACAACGCAAACAAAGCTCAAAACTTATCTTAGTGAGAAGGTCGTAGAGATGACTGATGGCGTGGTGGATAAGACGCGACATCTCACTTTCGTCCTCGTGGAAAATAAAAAAGATCTCGAGTATACTAGCGTGAATGCGTTCCATCTCAACATATATATCAACGTGTTTCTCTAACTCACCAATGTAGTGGGCAAGGACACAATGAAGTTCGAAGTTTGCGGCACAAGAGGAGCTCTACAATAATGGCACGCTCGTCATCGTCTACGATAAAAAATTCCTTATCAAGCATTGCATATTGCATGCATCGAGAAGATCCCCTCAACTTGATGGACATATTTAACGAGGCGTAAAACAATTGTGAAAATACAGCCGATTATATGATTTAGTTCCGTTGAGATGAATTACGCAATATCTCATGAAAACCACTCCCCGATGAGCTTCAAACACAAATCGTTGTCGGAATCTCGTTGATCAACGCTGAATGGTGTTTGGGTCTCTCGTTAGTTTTTTCGAAGTAATATTGGTCGCCCTAATGTTACGTTCACCGCAGTGCTGACACTTGGAGATGACCGCAAACATCTTCCTAGCAACTGAAAGAGGGGATCATTCCTGGACTTTCACGCTTAAAATGAATGTGATCCTGCGCACAGTACTCTGTCATGCATGATTGGTTGCACTTTTAATTGCTGACATGAAGTAACCACGGACACACATTCGTACTACACCGAGGCATTGTGCTATAAAATAGATAAAATTTGTATCGCATAATTATCAATTAAAGAAGTCAAATAATACAGAACTGTGCAATATAGCATCTCTATCGTAGCAAGGAGAGACTAGAATATTGTCCAGTATCCATGGAATCGCGTATGGCAGATTCGGGGAAAGATTTTATCCTGCTGAATTATATTTGCTTGTCGACTCAGGAGCATTGCTCAGTCGTTACAAGTTGTCTACGTAACCTATCTCAGATTGAATGCCGCTCTGCAAAGGTTAATCAAACGAATCAGAAGATACCTCAAGACGATGCCAAAAAAAGACAAACATCTACATGTTGCATGCTCGTCAATGTGTACAAAGCACTGACGGGACAAGTGATTCTAACCACGCATCAGTATATGACGCAACTGCGGTAAAAGTACAACGCGTTCATGGAAAAACCCATTAAGCCTTTCAAACTTCTTCAACTGCAGCATGAAATCATGAGCCGATCGCGACGAACTGATATCGAGAAAAACAACTCAAATTAGATCCGAAAACTTTTTGACGACAACGCGATTTGATCACGCGTCTTCCACCACCACTACGCACATACAATGCATATGTAGTTGCTGAAAAAGGATGTATTTGTGATCATTCCCATGTTCTTTAGCACAGAATCGATCAAAAACTCAGGCAGCCCATTCTACAACCTATGGCAGAGACAGAACTATTCACACACACCGCCATCAAACTTAGAGTAGCTCTCAATGTTCATCTAGTCAAGAAACTTAAGATCATCGTCGTGTGGATCAGAGCCAAATAGCTCATCGTGTGTCGCAGTGCAAATTTCAGTCAATGATCCTACTTCCTTCCAGTTACTCTGCTAAGATAGGATAAACATTTAATAGTATCAGCACTCAGTCATCCACGCGTCACGCTATTTCTTGCCGATGTGGAAACTTAAATCAAATGTATCCTCAACAATGTTTTTAAAAGCAGTACTTGATTGGTCCTTTCCGTTTTATCGATTCGTTTCAGTTCATGTCGACATCGCTAGGAAATATTGCCAAAATTGTTCTCAGTTTACTCACCTGGAAAAACAAATTGGTGACGATGCTGAGTTGCAAAAACGGTGGCAATCCCTACAAACGATGTGTGGTCGAGATTTTATGAAGACTTGTTGCCGGCTCAAGACGCCTTTAATTCACATCTACATCTCTCAGATATCACTGACGGCAAACACTACTATGCATGCAATTGAACGGGATGGATTGCAAAGTCTCGGAGATTATCTTGACCTCTACATGAAAACAGACGTAGTGATATCCACGGAATATTTAATTCGCACATGCCAAACCAACTCAATCCCCTCTGGTATTTTACCTAACCATGACTCTCCTGGGGAGCTCTCACCAAATAATCCGAAGTGACCTTGAAACTCTTCACCGATTCAGACATGTTCATGTTCTAAAGCAGATGGTGCGCTTAGGTATCTCCGGCATAAGCAAAATAAACAAGACGCCGACAACCATAAATACATGTCCAACTGCTATACCACTCAGCTTTCCACCTACATCCTCTATTGTGACTTTGTATTTCTCGGCCATGTCATAACCACTTCCCATAGGAGACTGTCACTGGATCACCAGAGAACAGTTTCTAGAGGAAATACAAGCGTGATACAAAAATGATGGGGCTATTTTGTCTAAGCCGATCTTACGTATCCACAATATCTACACGACGCTCATAACGACTATCCCTGCTGTGCTTAATCCATTCTTGTCCCCCACTCAATACTCTCTCCTAAACAACACCAACAAAACCACCAATTCGGACTCGGAGATGCCAAGGTTAAACAGCTGATACCTAATCTCAACTACAAAACCAACAACAAAATGCAAACAAGCTCTTCAACACGGATTAGTTCTTAACCATGTCCACTGAGCATTCACATTTAAACAACCACTGTTGATAAAACCCTACATTGACTTCAACACATTCGACAAAGACTTCCTCAAACTCATGAACAGTAGCGTCTTCGGAAAAAACACGGAAAACGTCATAGACGACTGATCAAAATAAGCGATGCCTTTCTCCATATGTAAAATCTTCGACAAAGAACTAGTCGCTTATAAATCTAGAAAAACAAATCTCAAGCTAGACAACCCCCATATATGTCTTAAAAGCTGTTTTCGAGCTCTCCAAAATGCTCATGCTAGACTTTCATTACGATTTCATCAAACACACCTTTGTAGACAAAGCCACGCTACTCATGACAAATAAAAACTGACTTGTCTCTGAAATTCAAACCGACGACGTCTACACCGATCTGTATCATCACTTACATCTCTTCGATCTTAGAGATTGTTCACAATGCAGTCATTTCAACTGCGACGCAAGTATAAAACTACTCGGAAAATTAAAAGCTGAAACTCAGGGCCAATCCATCAAGGAATTCATCGGACACCGAGCTAGAATGTAGCGCATCACTCTTGACGATTGCACTCTGATATAAAAGCCAAAGGATTAAAAAAGACGTAATTGCGAAAATATAAACACACCCACATTACACACAAGCACTACACGGACATTTCCAATGTTACTCCATGAGAAGTTACCGATGACAACAGCACAAAATAATATACCATACTCATTCACAAAAAGACGATGCCCATTTCACACACTTGACACACTCGCTCATGGACACACGGACACAAGAGACCAAGACAAAAGCTAGAGAAAAAAAGCTAGGGACAAAAAGGAAAAAGCCAGGAAATACCAAGTGGCTCATAAATCCCATCACTCAGTAGAAAATATCCGGTGACATTCTTTTATTATATAAGCACTATCTCATATAGAATAAAAGTCAAGGTCTTAGCTCAAAACACTGCATCGTATAAAGTAAAGGTCAATGTCTCACCTCATCACAGAAGCCAGCTGCTTTTATTAAATATTTCCCTTTTCTGGTTTCTATAGTAATAAACAATTCGGATAAATGATTTTAACATCAAAATGAATAGTGCCCCAAGACTTGCATCCACTTGTAGAGGCTAATGTTGATGCAGGCCACATTACTGACAATTATATTCAAAATAATATTTTGTGATCTAACACACATAAAGTTATGTATAACATTACTTTGACATTGTATAACATTACTTTGACATTGTATAACATTACTTTGACATTGTATGTGATAAACTACTTAGTTTAAATTCAGGCCTGAGTGTAAATTTGTAAAACATCAAACCAAAATCAATCCATTTGGGAGCTGAGACTTCTAAACGTAGATATAACAGAAAAAAAAAGTCATGAAAGAAATGTCACGCTTGAATAATTTGAGTAATTAAGATGTGAAAACCATTATGCAATCTTACTGCTGCGCAATTCATACGAAACTGCAACAAGTTATGTTCATATGATATATATAACATGCTTACCGTAATTTAAGTTATGTTCATATGATATATATATATATATATATATATATATATATATATATATATATATATATATATATATATATATTTAACATGCATACAGTAATTTAACAAATAACTACAACATAGGTTTCTATTCACCATGGTGGTTGATCTAGTGGTGGAAAAAGATGTAAAACTTATGATCCCTAAATATACAACCCGTATCTCCAAGAATTCATTTGCAAAAAAGGCTAAGAATAATAAACCATTTATTCGTACACCTTAAAACTATACTACATTGGTTGAACGGGTAACGTGACCCCGCATCTTGGGCTTGATTGACCCCCAGGATGTTTTTCTTCCTTTGTTTACATTGTCCAACAATACCTATTAACCCCTCGTCACAAATATCATTGCGCTAGCGCAAATACATTTTGTGAATCATAAAACAAAGATACATGCAAACACTACATTTACTAAATTTTCAACCGCGATACAAAATCTGAAATATGTAAATAGAGATAGCAGAGAGAGAGAGAGAGAGAGAGAGAGAGGGGGGGGGAGGAGGGAGGGAGGGAGGGAGAGAGAGGAGTTACGTTTCTGAAAGTACTAAATATACCAAACAGAGTTGTCCACCTTTAATGACATTTGCCGCTGCAATATGTAATGGTATGCCATAGAAATTAAATTGTTCTTTATTTATATACTGTCTTTCAGACCCCATCCATAAACCAATTGCTTGTTTATAAATAGGCGTGGATGTCTATAACGTGTTGGGGTGGGGGCGGGTCCTTTGTTTTCATCAAATTACTGTATTGTTTTGGTACATTTTCATTATTGTGTTTAGCATTCGCAACACGGAGGAGGAAAAACAGTTATCAATGAATCTCTATATAACAACTCAAACTTTGACACCAATACGTAGGACAATATGTCATATGTATTAATAATGACAGCTACATTTTCATTATTGTGTTTAGCATTCGCAACACGGAGGAGGAAAAACAGTTATCAATGAATCTCTATATAACAACTCAAACTTTGACACCAATACGTAGGACAATATGTCATATGTATTAATAATGACAGCTACTCCAGACATTAAACGTTGTGTCATCTATTAAACATACATTTGGAGATAAAAAAAAATGAAGTTGTCACATCTCTCTTTCGACAGCTGTCATGCACAGTTGTTAGTTATGGAATGGAGAGTTTTTGTTGGATATTAGTTTAACAACCTTTTTCGAAATATAAATATACAATATTAATTAAAAACACAGTTAAGTATTTGTATACACATACTAAACAATATGCAAACAGTTGAATTGAAATATTGGATACAGACTTCAACTGTTCAATGTGAGCTTAGCGATTAGTGAACTAATTAAAATATTATTATGCATTGATAAACAGCTCATGTTCAATGAACCTTTAGAATTTCCTATGAACTTATTTGTAATTGTTGACTAAATTAATAGTTGTAATTCGTAATAAGGATTCGGCTGTATGAAACATATAATATGACTGGTGGGTCAAAGGACCCTAAGAACACGGACTCCGTTACGCGACAATTCCTCTTAAATTTCGACCCGGAAACTACCTAGCAGTGGATTTTTTAACTCGTAAACTGTAATAAAGTATAATGAACACAGATAGACAAATATGAACATTGGTAATTAAGATGAATATTGGACGGATTGAATTTATGGTTAGTAATTTTTATTATACATACATACATACATACATACATACATACATACATACATACATACATACATACATACATACATACATACATACATACATACATACATACATACATACATACATACATACATACATACATACATACATACATACATACATACATACATATATATATATATATATATATATATATATATATATATATATATATATATATATATATATATAAAACAACACGTGTTGGTGCATATTTTATATTTTTTCAAAAAAAATCTGGAGAACACCGCGGCATCAACCTATGATCTACGGATTAGCAATAGAGCGACTTATTTAAAAACGATAATGGAAAGATTAGAGGAGAAACAGAAGACTAATGAATTACACGCACGCTTTCTTGAAAATGGTCTTGAAGACAATCTTGTGTCAAATGGATTACGTTTAAAACTAAAATTTCATATTGGGAATAACACGCATCAAAGAAGTTTCAAGAATATATTGGCACTCTACTGGAGAAGGTATCGTTGGAAATACGTGATATACTATAAGGAGAGCATCAAATGAGACTGATCAAGATAGGCAATGAACTAGAAGAGATGACCAAAACACTTTTTATAAAAGACATTAATGACATCATTGAACTTTTTCTAAAACAACGGAATTCAAACGAGAGAGAGAGAGAGAGAGAGAGAGAGAGAGAGAGAGAGAGAGAGAGAGAGAGAGAGAGAGAGAGAGAGAGAGAGAGAGAATTTTCCAGGACAACGAGAAACATCAGATAGCAAATTACTAAAGAGAAATACAATAATCATACTCAACAACCAAAGGAATCAGCATAGGAATGTAACTTCATTAGTGTCACAAATAAACATGCAGTAACTAAAAACAATACACACAATAAAAATACAACCAAGAAATTAACTGAAATACAACAAGCATCGCTAACAGCAAGAACAATCAAATCTCAAAGAAAGAAATAATAGTTCTATTAAAACAATTCCAAAAATAATCAAACATAAAACTTGATAGTCGCAAACACTCAAAACGCAATGTATGCAGATGCAGAAAAACATGGGGAGATGAAATTACACAGAATCCAGCATCACCAACAAACCCATAATAAAGACAATACAAAAACTAATTGGAACCATACAGGACAACACAAACAGAAGAAAGAATATCAGATTTATTCGAACACAAAACAAACACAGTTTTGAGGAATGAAAAGAAAAAGGAACAAGGACATCGAAAGAGGAAAAGAAAATGTGTTAAACCTTTCTTAGAGAATAATAACTAACAGTGATTGCATTTTACCCGGTAAAGGATTATCATATTGTCCGAAAACCAAAGTGCATGAAAATATTATTTTGGCAAACCTATTTTTTCAAATACACAAGATCATTAAAATTAAAAGCATTTCTCTCACAATCAGCTACATATTCACAAGATGAAAGTAGCTTTCATCTACAAAATAATCCCTTTTTCAATTAAAAAGATTCATCATTTACACCTTCTAATGGACGATATAATTTTCTCGATTTTTATATTGAAGCAAGTAAAGAAGACATTTTAAATAGTAGTCCTAAAAGAAAACATTTTACAAACATATCTAATGAAGAACTAAATTCTTTACGTACGTTATCACAGGATGAAAGTATTATTATTAGAAAAAATCTGATAAGTCTAGCACTTTAGTAATAATGAATAATGGAGGATTATATTAAAGAAACATAATGAAAATTAAATGATGCAACATGCAAAACTTTCCTATAATACTTCTGAAGAAATTTTAAAAAAACTAAGCAAATGTATTAATCAAATCGCTATACACAATTGCTCCATAAATGATGAGCTAGATATCTTCCCAAATAAAATATGCACACCTCAGTTTTATATTTTACCCAAAATACATAAAACGGCTGATAAGTCAGCACATTTAGGATATCAAGGTAAACCCATTATGTCATCATATAACTCAATTACAAATAAAATATCGCATTTTATTGATCATATATTCCAACCACTAAGGAAATCACTACCTTCATATGTCAAAGATACTATTGTATTCATTACGAAATCGAAATCTTTATCGAAAGTAACCTAAAAGTCTTTTCTAGTTACACTTAATGTTGTTTCACTCTACATGAATATATCACACAATGATAGTATCAAAGTGTGTAAATGTCTTGATGAATAATAAAACTCGAAAATAACATTTTTCAATTTGGTCATACAACCGTTTGAATAGCAATGGGTAGTCATATGGCACTTTCTTGTGTATCTTTATTGATGGAGAAATTAGAAAATGATTTTCTAATTAAATGCCTCTTAAAACCATTTGTTTGGTTAAGATTTTTAGACATCTTTATGATTTGGAGTCATTCATTAGACGATTTTTCATATTTTCTGGACTGTTTAAATAAATTACATCCAGCAT
>JARLTB010000442.1:9842500-9935000 GCA_030141615.1 Unio pictorum
TAATAACCATAGTTAATGTAACAATTAATTTAAAGAAATGCATTTTACTTATTTTAAAATAGAATATAGATTTAAAATATATTGCTAGATAATATTCTTTCTTACTTAAAGAATACTTTATTTCAATCATTAAATCAAAACATGAAGTTGGTTCTATTACAATTTATTATAAATAAAAGAATTTAGTAGCAATATTGCAAACAAACAATTTTACAATTAAAATCTCGAACATTAAAGGTACTTATTCCTAAAAGAAGTTACGACATATACAGTTTTCTTACCTGGAATGAAGAGTCAAACATTTATTTTCTTCTGGTATGGATAACTAAATCTGACCCGATTGCGCATCTGTATTTATACACACTCGGCCAGATTCAGGGTTAGACAAGGTCATACCCTCCATGTACCAGTCAGAAAAATGCTGATTCTTCCCCAAGCAAGGACCAGTTTCAACAGGTGAAAACCAATTTATCTTACGTCATAAGACTTAGTTTTGTAGTTTATTTATATTCGTTTGACGACGTCACACCAAATATGGCTATCCGATAGTTGGAAGCCATTTTGTATCTGTGTCGTCTAGAAGTTTCTTAGAGAAATATTACTCCACTTTTATTAACCGAATTGGACTTTGCACAATGTCTAGGTTACAGAATATATTTTTACTGATGGAACCTAGAAACTGTAACTGAGTCGGCAAAATGCATGTGTTATGTTTTCCGTTATAATCTCACACAACACTGTACATTAGCAAGATTCTTAGTTATTTTTACTGATGTTATGTAGTATAGTTATATACATTGCCTTTTTCCCACATGCTAAGCAACCATTTCTATTCTATATAGTTGTGTTACAAAAACAAATGAAATTACCTTTAACATCTTTTAGAATATAAACAAATAAAACATTACTTTAATACAATTTAAAGAAAATAGCAATCTTATTAATTTTACTAAAAAATCAATTCCTAATAGTTGCAAGTAATTGGTTCAATATACGTATACACACATATTTAAAGCATAGCAATTATTTCTCTCAATATACATATACACACGTATTAAAAGTGTAGCAAGTATTGGTTCAATATACAAAAACACACGTATTAAACTATAGCGAGTATTTGCTACAACAAACATATACGTACGTATTTTGATGTAGCAAGTAATTGTTTCAATGCAAATATACACGCGTATTAAGAGTGTTGCAAGAATTTGCTTTAATATACATATACATATGGATAATGGTTCAAATTCATTTGGTAAATGTTTGCTTGATTTATGTACAGCCGCTGGATTAAGAATATGCAACAGTCTGCTTTTTATGGATCTTGAGATTAGTACATACACATACACATGCCCTCATTGACGCAGCGCTATCAATTATTTCTTAATTTTTTATAGTACTGCTTCAATACTCTCCGATTTTATGTCATACGATCTTGCAAATCACTCTGATAATTTACAATTAGAGTCTGCTTTAAACTGTAGCACCTTCAACTCTCATTATAAGAAAGCGAACAATAACAAAACTTATTACTAATGGAACCAACAACGTCCAGCTCTGATTATAAGAAAGCGAACAATAACAAAACTTATTACTAATGGAAGCAACAACGTCAAGCTCTGATTATAAGAAAGCGAACAATAGCAAAACTTATTACTAATGAAAGCAACAACGTCCAGCTCTGATTATAAGAAAGCGAACAATAGCAAAACGTATTACTAATGGAAGCAACAACGTCCAGCTCTCATTATAAGAAAGCGAACAATAGCAAAACTTATTACAAATGGGAGCAACAACAGTCAACTTTTTTTATACGAAAGCGAACAATAGCAACACTTATTCCAAATGGTTGCTAAAACATTCATTGCCGCTTTCTTTAAAGATCTATCAAGTCAGCAGGCCCAACGTGACAGTTGTATAGCACATATCTGTCCATGACCCTGACAGAATAGATATAAATGTAAGAGAGGAGGTCTTAAATATTATTCTAAGACGTTGTACAGTGTTCGTATTAGCAGTGTTTACCGATAATAGGGCTAAAACAAAACAAAACAAACATATGGTTTAGCAGTGACTTTAGTAATATATATATATATATATATATATATATATATATATATATATATATATATATATATATATATATATATATAAATATATATATATATATATATATATATATATATATATATATATATATATATATATATATATAAGCGTCATGTGAAACGATAAGAGAAACGAATGAGTTAACTATATTTGAAAGAGAAAACAACATGATAATTCGTAAGAAACACAAAGTTCCAAAATATAAAGAAATTATCACGCGAGTTTTCTAATAATAAAACATAATGCCAAGAAATTCTGGATCTATTTTAGAAAAAAACAACATAAGTATGACTGCTGCTGAAAGTGTCTCACCTTCATTGTTTTTAGCATATTAGTACTCTGTACAATTAAAACCATTTTCAAAAATGAACATATGAATGATTTTATACGAGATATATATGAAAATGATTTACTAAATAAAGGAATAATCTTTGAATAAGTATCCTTAATGCTAGAAATTATAGAGGTATTACGTTACTAAGTTACTTTTAAAAATCCCTTAACAGCAACTGAAATGTAAGACTGTTGAGCATAATTTGGATTTAGAAATGGAGTGGGAACAACTGGCGCTATTTTTGTTTTGCAAGTGTTTTATTAATAAGTATTTTAGTCAAGCTAAAAGGCTGAATACAGTGCTTGTTGATTTTAAAATAGTTCATTATAGTGTTTGCAGAAATGGTTTGTGGTTGAAAACTTTTAGACAAGCTGTAAATGGTAAAATGTTAAATGTGTTTTGTTCCATGTATAGTTTAGTTAATTCATGTGTTTCGTACTGGTGTATTCGCGGTGCCTTTAGTATATATAATTTGTCTGTTACAAGGTGTTATCTTTATTTACTGATAATTTGGATACATCATTACAATCTACTTAAGATATATACATAGAGTTAGACGGATAGTCTTCATTTTAACAACGTTTACTTATAATTCACTTTTTCAGAAAGCATTAAGGATTTACAATAGCTTATGAATAATTCATACGATTAATGCAGTAAATGGAATCTGAATATTAATAATACTGATAAAAAAGGAATAGTCTTTATAACAGGTGGTTAATTACTGAATATAGCCTAGAGTCTTATTTCATCAAGCATTGAAACATTATCTAACAAATAATCTGCTTTTAGTTATTTTAATAATAATAATAATAATAATAATAATAATAAGAAGAAGAAGAAGAAGAAGAAGAAGAAGAAGAAGAAGAAGAAGAAGAAGAAGATGAATGAAGACTTTCTTTAGCGCATAATCTTTAGAAGTTCTAAGCGCTTTACAACATCTACATCTATAATGATATGGCTACAAAAATCAAAACGCCATGAAATTAGAAAACAAAAACAAATGCTGAAAATAGTTAATGTAGGAAACATTATTAGGTCTTTAGGCTTGATCTTGCAGTTGAAAACGGTGAGTAGAGCGTTCTTGAAAGGAATCACTGTCTTTTTGTCTAATTTCACTGGGCAATTCATTCCACATTGCTGGGCCTGATAAGCAAAAGAACATTGTTAATATAGCTTTGTTTTCATATTGGGGATAATGAGTATGCGATTGTCAGAAGAGGAGTGTAAGTATATTGCTGGTGTATTCACGTGGGTGAGGTTGAATAGGTATGCTAGACTGGAGTCAGTCAGTAAAATGTAGTACAGAGAACAGATTTTGTGTTTGATTCTGGAATGAATTGATAGCTAGTGTAGGGTACAGAACAGCTGGGAGGTGTGCTCTTATCATGTCACTCTACAGCTGATCTGAGCAGCTGTATTTTGAACTTTTTGTAGTTTCTGGAGTAGATATTGAGACGAATCAGACATAATTGAGTTACAATAATCCATTCTTGAAAGTACTAATCAACACACAAGTGAAAAACAAAATATCACTTAACTTATAATGCTGAAATGTTTCATATGTTTGTTGTTCCAGTGTTGAGCTTTGCATCAGAGGTATGGAGTTTCACCAAACTGACTCCATAGATGGTGTACAAGGAAACTATTTGCTCTTTGTAAACTTAAGATATATACGTCTGACGCCGTTTTATACAATGAACTTGGAATAATCCCACTTAAGTATTTAAATATGGCTAAGTTAGTTAAATATTGGCTAAAGACACAAAATCTGCAGGTATTATACTGAATCTAGACGGTTATATGTTGAAATGAATATTTCAATTATTTTATTACAAAGGTTGTGTATTTTTGTCCATCATCTCCTTATCGTTTGTGTTTAAAGTTGTACATATAGCATTTGATAACCATACAGTATTTGTATTTTTGAATTTCGTTTTGTTTATGTAATTGATTAAACTGTTATATTTTACATACGGCTATATTCTATATCTTCGCTCAGTTCTCTGCTACTCCATTCATTAATTTCATTTTTTATTATATTGTGTAATCGATCATACCGTGGATGATCGTCTCCTAGATAACGAAAATCAAAGCAGCAAAGAGGTGGGGGAACATATCACTTTTATCACACACACTCACTTAGTAAGCGCATAATTGCGGTTTTGTATCTGCATGCAAAATAGTACGGCCCATCAATCACCGTGCTGTACTGATTTTAAAACAATTTGAGAAGTAATACAACAAAACAATGATGAGTCTATAAGGCGCCGAGTTTCTGAATGTTAAGTTGTATGCACATATGAATGTCAGAACAAAAGCCGAATTTGGTTTTGTGGTATTTGCCTCATAGTTTTAAATAAAAATAATTAATTATGGTCGCTCCTGCATGGGCATGCTTGTTTAACTTGACAGGCAGCTTTCCGCATAATTATGGATAAAAATCGTTAAGAGCTGCTCCCTTTCCCATGCAAATTGTGCCTTCTGCCACTACAATTTTTGTTTCATTTTACTGACTAAAGGGTAGTCCGCACGTACCCACGAGTGGATCATCTTTTGACTTCAAACGTTGACCGTCAGTTCAAATGAGGGCCCTTACTGTACTAGATGCCCGTTTTTGCAAACCTTCTGTAACCATTTCCTTTGCTGAGACAATATAAAGTATGCAGAGGGATGTAAAATGATGAAGAAATAAGCTATATATGATTTCAGAGCATTGGAGAATTGAAAGTGAACAAATTGAGTAGTTGTTACTACGTCATTGTACTTGGAGGCCCCATCATAAAATACCCCCAAGAAAACCAAATAGAAGTTAGGATCTTAGAAGCACCATTGCTCTTTGACAGCAACAGAATTTACCTTTAAGATTGTAGCAGAATGTTCAGTCCGCTAATTAGCGTAACCATTTCTTTAATTTCTGTTTCACCTTGAAAAACATCAAAGATTTGCAACAAAAATTCTTAAGTCCACTGTTTACAGCTTTGTATAGGAATGTATGTATATATATATATATATGATTGTATGTTGGTTGGTTTGTTGAATTGATGGATGGACGGACGGACGGACGGACGGACTGATGGATGGATGGATGACTTTAAGCATGCATGAATGGATTGGTGATGGAAGTATGGATGCGTGTGTGTGTGTGTGTGTGTGTGTGTGTGTGTGTGCATACAGGTATATGGTTAAACTGCACGTCGAAACGGTCCTAGAAACACAGAACATAAATATTGAGGTACTCCATATAAAAAAAACTTTCCAAAGAAAGAAAAAAGCAACAAAAAAATATATAACATCAGTACACCAAAAAATCGTATTTTTAATTAACAACATACAAATCGCGATCTTGTACAAATCTTAGCACCCTTACATATGGAATATTAATACGACATGCAAACAACGACAAAAACGTTGACTGCATTGGTCACCCCTTACAACATACGAGAGTTGCAAAGGTCTAATTTACATCCGCGAGAGTTCACGGGGTTAATATGTGTTGTTTAAACATTAAATTATGTACATCTTATCAAGCATACATTTGTATAGTGAAGCGTTGTTCAAGTTGAGAGCATTGACTAAAGATACTCGCATGATCCGAAAAAGTAAATTAAATTAGTCATAAAGAAAACAAGAATGTATATACGGACGCATGTATATTAGTCTGTGGTGGAGGTACAGCCTAGACAACAATTTACCTGTATAATGCATGCAATCTGTATTTGTATATTGACCCTCAGTTAACTGAACCTGATGTCTGTTGTATTAGTTTCAATTGGGTAATTCATTTTTTTATATGCCTCTAATTACACACAAACACTAATATCGATCGTTTCGTGGGATATATGTACTGGTTGGATTATGTCCCTGTGACGACTGTGATCACGACAACCTTGACAGCACACACATTTAAATTTACTACAATCCTAGGTTACCGTTTGTGTGTCATCTACGCGCTAGAAGGTATCAGGGTACCAATTGTTTTTTTTCCACAGACCAAATCCTATTGTTTTCTGAAACACATATGCTTTTTATCATGCTTCATCATGCATGGCACACACTGTCACAGAGAACAATCTTAGATTGTCAATTTAAAAACGACATAGCCAGGTACCACATTGCATTTAAGAGAGATAACTCTTCTGGAACTAGACAGGGTAGAGTTATCTATTCAAAACAGAACCAGTTTCATCCATGTGTGCCACATTTGTTTAAAACAAATCATACAAAATATACAAACTATGATCTAGATTTCGATTAACATAATCTCGCATATTGCCAAGAGGCTTAACTTTTTTTAAGCCTAACAAAAAGCACAACTCACATAATTCACCAATCACAGCTAGTGGTGTCTATTTCTGACTGCAATATTCCCGACATCTTAAGCTCCATCCACCTGGGTGTTGTACGATTGGTACAGTCATACCAGAACTTTGATACAGTGCCTAATTTGGTACAAGCCTGGTCTAAGGTTAGTATGCCATCTGTGCAATAGAACTATAACTAATTGACACAATAAAGCCCCTAATTGTTGCCATACACGCAAACGTGTTGTTTCTTTACCATTAGGGCTATGATATGCATATTCAGATTTTCATCGTTGTATATTTTGGGGAATATAATTAAACATGTTTATTCAGAATTTTAATCAGTACGACCTAAATTAGAATTGCATGACTTTATTTGGATTTAATTCGCAATAACTTAAGTACTTGCATTACTTTTCACTTTGTATATATATATATATATATATATATATATATATATATATATATATATATATATGTAGGTGCGGACGTGATTCTGCCAACACACACACACACACACACACATATATATATATATATATATATTTATATATATATATATATATATATATATATATATATATATATATATATATATATATATATAATTTCCACACTTCCATGTATTTAATTTCTTTACCAATTGTCTTCACTAACAGTTAACTGACTTTGATTTCCATAAGGATGCCATTATCTTTAACTCATGAGAAGTTCTCCAGCCTGTAATTTGTAAAGTCATGCCGTATAATTTTCATAACAGCCAGCACGGCAGTAAATAAATGAAGTACGTCATCATGGCCATTTTACGATTCATTGTTTTACAGAATGCATTGATACATTTCATCAAGGATACACTGGTTTAAAATTCGTTTCAATAAACTCACATATGTATTGCTCTGAATATATAATTTTAATGTATTAATACTTAATAAACAATTTTTATATGCAATAGTAGTGCTTAGTGGTAGTAGTGGTAGTAGTAGTTGTATTAGTAATAACAATATTATTACTACTACTACTACTACTACTACTACTATTAATAATAATAATAATAATAATAATAATAATAATAATAATAATAATAATAATGTTTTATTCTAAAGATCAAAGTTCGTTGTTTTCTGAACATGTGAGCCTCGTATGCAAATTAACCTTTGACAAACAATGTCATAGGTTCCCAATTTGCACAATGATGTACAAATACGACATTGTAATCGCATGAAATTAAATGATCCATCAATCATCCAAATGACTTTTCCATGATGGGTTGAGACGAAATACAGTCAAAGAAAGGTACTTATTTGAGGTGTCTCTCTTTTCTCCTCGACATTATAAACATCAGCATAAATATTGGTATCAGAAACGATAGTTATTTTTATCTCCGTCAAATCCTACGGTGTACACATAAATTTAGTCTGTCATGTGTATTTTTTTCATTGGGAATTAAATACAATCGTTACTTAAACCAATCAATTTCGTGCAATCCCTCGTCCTTCAACTCATCAATCTCTCTTATATTTTGTTCCTGGTTTTTGTTTAGGTTCGTTTAATTTACTTTGTTTAATTTATAATACATTTTTTAGTTTTGTCTTAGTACCAAATATATTCTTTCCAGGATTTGCGACGAATTTGCCTATAGTGTCAACAACACAGACGGGTCATACGGTAGAAACTAAGTCAGTGTGTTAAATCTTTCCTTCTTCTTACCCAAAATATAGCCCACAATATGCCATAAGCATTTATATTTGCATGACCGTTCCATTCATGGCATTCACCATACACATTCGAATGCCTATTCCTGATTAATAGGAAGTGCATGTGTTCATGTGCTGTTAAACTACTTTGTACAATACGCATGTATACAAATGTTTATGTGTGCATGTATGGAAAATATCTATAATATTCAACAACATATAGATGCGAACTTTGACACTTACAGAAGGAACTAGTAAATATATTTTAATTGCGTCTCCATATCTAGTATGTTACACCCAGAATATGATATTTTGTCATCATGGACGTGGTTCTAATAAAGAGATGTTAAATACAGCAGCAGAGGGGGTGAATCGGACAACCTTTTTTTGTTTTTATTTTTTATTATACCCTTAAAACGGTACGAATAGACCCTTCTCGCGAAATCTCATGTTTTTAACCAGAAAAAAATAAGTCTCCGACCCTTATGATTGTTGTCTGAAAACATGAGTTTTCGCAGGTGATACTGTATTCGCGTTTTCGTTGATGAATCATAAATGTCCGCAATGATGTTGTGACTCACCCTCTCTGCTGCTAGAACTTTCAGTTCTGGGTTACGGTGAAGATCGTCCGATATACCCTCTGCTGCTTCAACCGAATATTTGATCCAGTCCCTAGGACGAAAATCACTACGACTTTACAAACAGACTAATCGCTAACACCTCGTCTTGTAAATCAATCAGATTATTGGACTGGTCAGTGAGTTTGAAATTAATTCTGGTTAATGAATTATTATGACATCGCATATAGACTGGATTAGTTGGATCCTCAATAATTAAAAATCCTGGAGGAGCTGTTGGTGCAAACGAATATAAAATATACCCCTGCTGAGCTTGATTTGATCGTTCTAAATTTATTTGATAGCTTCCTTCGATAACATCACATACTAAATTGATTGCTATCACCGATGAAATATTCACATTGAACGGAGCAATATGCCTGCCACCACCATCTGGGTCATTATTATGTTTGAGGATTTTTATTTCCTGTGATGGTGTTTTTTTCCACGTATCATGGATTTTTTTGAAACCTTCATCGATGGAGTCACTGAGATGTTTTGTTAGTTGTGGTACGTTATATCCTGGTAGTTTGAATGTGGGGATATCTTCTACGCGGATTTTATAGTCTGTTGCAAATAACTCTCTTGTTTCAGGACTACTGACACCTAATACTTCTTGAATAATTTGTGAATGAAATGTTTCCATGTCATTGATGATTTTGTTACATGTTTCTACAACGCTGATAAATTCATCTCGGGTGAGAGTGCCGGATCTAAGGGATATAAACAACAGTGAAATATCGTTATTGAAAGCTGTGAAATTTTCAGTGATTTTATCCCGATTAGCAAAATGATGACTAATTTGGCCGATCTCATCATATTCTACTCTAATGAAAAAATACGACTTATTGTAATCTCTATAGCTTTTTATTGGATTATCAGATTTTATCCTGTCAGTGACGTAATCAGATTTTTTCGGTTCAGGTGGTATGTTAACTTGTCGAGGTGGTAATTCAGGCCAACCTAACACTGTTCTTATTGAGCTTTGATAGATATCTACGACGTATCCTTCTGTGTTTATTTCAATGGCAGATGATAGCGTCGGCACATGAACTGTTATAGCGATTTTTGATTCTTTTCCAGTAATCGATTTTATTCTACGCGCGAATTCATCATTGATTTGTTCGATTTGGTATGACCCTGTTGGTATCGAAACAACGTTCCAGTCTGGGGTACCGTCGGGTTTATTCTTATTTGCAAATACCAGTGAATTATTGGGTTGTTGATCACCAAATGATTTTGACCTAATATTTGGCCAGCTGTGATACACTCGTAATTTTGCTAGCGCTATCTCCTTCACTGGGACCGGAGAGGGGAAATTCACACTGAATTCTGGATTCGTTGAGGTTATTGAGATCATGCTGGTTTGTACTGGGTTTGTGTTCTCCACTATTTGTTGAAGTAATTCCATCGGTGTTGTCATTGTTATTATACTCATGTTTTTGTATTTCTAATTTTGACATTGCAGAATCATATATATCTACCATCGCTGAAAACTCACTCTCTGATATAATTGTATCATCGAGAGATGACGATATCAATGAGGATAATTGCGAGCATGCAGTGGACACAACATGAAATTGAATTATGTAGTCTTGTAGTTTCCGTTGGCTGCATGATGATATTTTTTTTGTGATTATTGAAATAATTCCAGCGATTGTTGTTGCCGCAGAAATGCAAATTGGCACAGCTATCGGGGCCATCATTGTCACTGAAGACAGTATAATACCAGCTCCGGTGATTACACCACTCACTGAATACACGGTAACATCAATTGCTGTAATTCTCCTGCGATATTTTTTAATTTTCATTGCATACTCCTCAGACAGGGTTTTGAGTCTAGTTTGAAATTCTCTGACCTGATCATAACGATATTGCGATGATGAAATCATTTTTATTTTAACAACGCTAGCGTTTTCAATTACGATTTACTTAAATCCGCTACGAATTCCACATACCACGTTGTTGTAACCCTAACCAAATTTTTATCAGTAGCTATTAACGTGAACTGTTCAGTTGTATCCTTGTCGATGATCGTTGAAATCGTATTATTGACCCCGGATGAACTTGACGATGAAATATTAAATTGAGTCGTTCTCAATATTGTTAATCGATAAATACCTTTAACGGTTGCAGTGATATCTAATTTGTTGTTTGTAGGTGTCCACTCAAATGATCCGTGTTTGATTGTGTATACTACGTTGTTGGTTTTCTCATGAGGAATTTTTGTTTTTTCAATGACTGTTATCATCCTCGAAATATCACCTTTGACGCCTTCGATGAAGTTTTTGGTCTCATCGATGGATTTTTTAATATCAGGGAGTTTTAGTTCAATTTTATCGAATGCAGTTCCAATAAATTTATCAATGATATTTCTACGAAATGCGGTAAACTGTTTTATGTGTTCTTCGGTTTTAGATTGAAGTGTTGCTAGTTCCAACGCAGAATCGTTGAGAGTTTTAAATCGATCTGTAATCGTCGAAAAGAGTACACCCGGTTTGAGTTTACCCTGATCGGAAAATAACGCGATAGTATCCTCGATTGCGTTTTGTTGTTTAACTAAAATATCATCCAACGACACATCACTGGTTTTCAATTTACCCTGATCGGAAAATAACGCAACGGTGTTCTCGATTGCCTTTTGTTGTTTAACTAAAATATCATCCAACGACACATTACTTGATTTCAATTTACTCTGATCGGAAAATAACGCAACGGTGTTCTCGATTGCCTTTTGTTGTTTAACTAAAATATCATCCAACGACACATTACTAGATTTCAATTTACCCTGATCGGAAAATAACGCAACGGTGTTCTCGATTGCCTTTTGTTGTTTAACTAAAATATCATCCAGAGAAATATTACTAGATTTCAATTTACCCTGATCGGAAAATAACGCAACGGTGTTCTCGATTGCGTTTTGTTGTTTAACTAAAATATCATCCAACGACACATCACTGGTTTTCAATTTACCCTGATCGGAAAATAACGCAACGGTGTTCTCGATTGCCTTTTGTTGTTTAACTAAAATATCATCCAACGACACATCACTGGTTTTCAATTTACCCTGATCGGAAAATAACGCAACGGTGTTCTCGATTGCCTTTTGTTGTTTAACTAAAATATCATCCAGAGAAATATTACTAGATTTCAATTTACCCTGTTTGTCTTGAAATACAACTATCTCATTAGGATCAACATTTACTAAATTCAACGTCTTAGCGATTTCATCTTTAATTTTTTTGTTATATCCTTGATAGAATCAGGGGTTGCAGTGTCATCGGGTTTGGGTTTCAAAGATCTCCCCCAAATATCAATCATGTTATTGTAAAACTCTTTCTCTCTTTAAAATCGTTTCGATTTCCAGCGACTACTAGTGTAGTCATTTACGACAATGTGTGGTGGTTTTCTAGATGCTGAAATAGCGTTAAGGACATTTAATACTTCACTGCCGCATATTGGTGGGTCATTGATTTGTTGTGTTGGTAGCGTAGAATACCAAGTCTTCATTGGAAGGGTTTTTATATAACGCAAAAACTCTTTTGGCGGGGCTAATCCATATGAATCAAAATAGACAATCCCACGTGGATCAATAGCGTATGCAACCCAGTGAGTTCCAGGTCCGGTGCTGTTATCGAGATTAATAATACCTGTTTCAGTTTTGTTTGGTGGATGTGGTAATTGATCTTTCATAAAAACACCTCTGAAATTTTTTATGGCTAGTTTTTTAGCAGCATCCATTAAATCAAAATTGGACATGGGAACCATCGAAGATTTGGGAACCATAGGTTCCTCAATTAATAAACCGGTCCTAGTCTCAGGCCTGATCCGTGAACGGATCTCCCGCTGTACCATGAATACGGGGTTCCTGGTAGTCTCAGACCTTTTCCGCTGTACCATGAATACGGGGTTCCTGGTAGTCATAGACCCTTTCCCTTTTTTTTATACCCTCGACCTTTCTTCGGTTCATATGATTCAGCAATGCTCTGTACCGCTTTTGTCCCCAAGCCTCCAACTACCCCCAATGCGGCCGCTTTTGCGACTGCTGGGGCTGCTGCCGCAAACAATGCTGGTAACGCAGCAAACAACGGAAATATACCACCTGTTTTTATCATATTTTTGATAGCAGCCGCAGAGAGTGTGATCTGAACTCCTTTTTTATCCTTGAAAGCATCATTGAAATGTTTCACTTGACGAGTTGTCAGTGGCAATTTATTTGCCCCGCCATTCATTTGATTAGGTTTCAACGTGATTGTGGTTCCACATTGTTTAGCGGATTTTGATTGCAATTTTTTTAACTGACCAGGTGTCAATGATACATTGATATTACTATATGACATTATACAAATACAGATTGATCTAATTGCTATCAAAGATTTTCCACTGGTGCATCAATAAATCTCATTCGTCCACCAACACCTTCAAGTAGCATTGATTTATCACTGAGAATGACAGCAACCGCTCTATAATTAGCAATAGCACCAGGACGGGTTACACGGGCTCTGAAGTGTATATCAACGACAGATTGTCTCATCAAATCAAGATGTTCCAATGAAAAGTAATAAATCGGATAGAGGCTTTTAAAATCCAATTGTGATATTTGCAAACCAGTATCCACATTTAGATCACGTGCCATAAACGACAACAGGTTATGATAGACACGTGAAATATGATTTTGACCGTAATCAAGTTGTACATCTTCAGATGGTTCCTGTTGTCCGTTTATTCTCAGCGAGACTTCATTAACACCTAACTGATCAAATATCATATGACTTCGTTCTTGATTACCAACTCGCGCAGCATTCTGTAACGCAATAAATATATGACGTGGAGCTGAAACACCTTGTTTTGATGCCAGGTGCCATGTGAATGTACCATTAACATTATCCAGTTTAATATCCGTAGTCACTGATAACCAACTCAACAATGATTTTCCTCCTTGGTTCATAAATGATAACAATTTTTCTTCTGCTATGATTGATGGAGTTAACACTGGCATCCACAATGCTAATTTTGTTAAAATGACTTTACCATCAGCAACACCAGCATCACGCCAGATTGCATCATTATCAGTACCCTTTCGTACAAGCGCTACTGTGTGTTTAGCTCCATAAATAACTTTTCGGACGTTTCTACAGAATCCGAAAATATGATGCAGTGGAATTGCACATGAAAATTGTCGACGCTGTCCTTGCAACGTTGCTACGCGTGTTGCAAATCCTAGGTTGAAGTTAGTAATATTATTTATGACATCAAAATCACCAGCTGGTCTTGTATATCCGGTTGGTGCTGGATTAACTGAAGAAGCATGTGTTGCCTTGACTCTAGAATACTGGTTGTGTTCAGGGTTATCAGTAATATCCTTAGAAAACATCATAGATGGACCCGCTGATCTTGCATAATCATCAGAATATCTTGCTAACCCTATGATTGTTGTAGCCACATCAACTTCACGGTCAATGGATTCAATTTCTTTTCCATCAATGAGATATCTTGCACTTTCAAATAACGCCATGATCCCATTATTGACAAAACCAACTCGGAGAGTTGGGTTATTGTCGTATGGGGTATCAGCTGCAACATTTGTTACAAGTTCTCCTTCTACTTCAATAAATGCTTCACAAGGCAAAAAGTATTTACTGGTATCATGAACTTGAAGTTCAATTCGCGATCGGAGATCTGGTTGTACTGCGTGATAAGAATAAAATTGAAAATCGCGTACAGAATCATCTTTACGCACTGGGGCCTCCATATCAAACGCTGGATCAGGTGACCTTTTGAACATTTTATTCTATTTATCAGAGTCTAAATCGTGAAATCATAAAAAGATTTTCATCGTGAAAAACGCTAGCGTTTTCTACGCGGTTTTTTAAAGCCACTTCCTGCTATCATGTTTGCTATCATGTTATTTTGGTCACTTGGATTCCCCAATGACGCTAATTTTTCATCTACTGCGTTATTTATTATTTTACTAACACTTGCAGGCATTTCTGCTGTAGATGGCAATGGTACCGGTTTCTTTTTTCGTCTCACTAATGATGTTATTTTATCCTTTGCTGCAGAAAACGCTTTCCCGGCAAGATCTCCAGCAGCACCAATACCCTTATCACGAATAACATCAATGGCTTTCATTCCTAATTTTTTAGCTAACGGCATCACTTTTGGGGCCATTCTTGTAAATAAACCTGCAATGGTATTACCTAAACCATCTCCATAGTATGCTTTATAAACTGGCACCCGTGAATTTACCACATAGACGGGGGTTGGTTTATCATGATTGTAGTGTATAATCATCTTGTTATAAAACTAGTAGTTTTTTAATTAGTGATCAATCGCTGTAATAACCATGGGCATCTTTGTGATTTTCAACTAACTCAGCAATGAATTCTCGATATACATTAATGTCCATGATACCACCGGCAAATAATCGTCTACAGATATCAGCTGCTTCATTAATTATTTCTGGAGAGTTATTTCCGGCTCGTTTCCCTCCGATGAGGACTTCTAACCGTGATATATCACTGAGAATGTTACCAGGACATGAAACGCTAGCGTTTTCACTCTTTGAGTTTCCAATCCTTGGATTTTGCAATCCACTTCCGCTATAACCAGCTGCTTCATCTAGTTTTTCTAAATCCGTAGTTTGTAAATAATCATCATCATCATCATCATCACGTGGTAGTTGTTGTTTTATAGGAGAAAAAGATATTTTCTTTGCAGGTTGCTGTCGCTTTCTTTGCAATCTTGGCGGTTTTTGTTGTTGTTTTAGTTCTTCATATTGATTATACACGTGATCCACCATCCTGATATATTCAATGTATGATGCACTATCTGTCTTTTTTTGACTTTTTCCAGTTTTGATTTTGTAGAATATATCAGCCCAATGAGTGAAATTCTTAACAAACTTGTGATGTTCTGGTTTCAACATTTTTTTTCTGTTTTCATAAGTCTTAACAACAAGCGCAGGAATTTCTGTTGGATCAGTCTCATCAATTGCTGCTAACCCTTCTTCGTTAAATCTCACGCGTAAATCATCTACTGTTCTTTTTGATTCCATTTGTTTTGTTTGTTCAGTTTTCGCTGCTATTTTTTCAAGTTCACCAATAACAGATTTTCCCGTCTCGGGAACATCTCCCAGTAAAGCACGCTCAACCCCTTTCGTTGCTGTGGTTACTGGTTTAAACAACTCTTCAGACCCCAAAGCAAAATCCGTTTGTAAACTCTGTCGTTGTTGCAGTTTATTCCTGACAGAGTCACGAATTGGTACAAATCTCTTAATTGCATCTAATCTTTCACGAGCCAATCGGGTCGTTAATGCTTCATTGACCATTATTTGAAATCAGAAACCATTTTTCAATTGCAAAACAATTTTTCCCATCGATGATTCCTTCCCTTAATGGTCCAATTTTTTATTGCTATGAAATATTTTTATTTTTTATTGCTATGAAATATTTTTATTTTTTATTGCTGTGAGAAATATATTCAGTGATTTTGACTGTTTTTGACAGTTTTGGTGCCATTTTGTGCAATTTTGGTGGTAATCTCTTTGAGATTTTTACAGTCAAGTAGTCGATTTTACATGGGATTTTCCATAAGGAAAAGCTGTTAAAACTCATTTTTGATGATTTTTAGCCATTTTTCATCAATTTTTGCCTGTTTTCAGTGATTTTTCATCGATTTTTGGTAAAAAACCTCGTAGGGTCAAGTAGTCGATTTTGCATTGGATTTTCCATAGAGAAAAGCTGTTAGGATTCTATTTTATTTTCGCAGTGTGAAATATTTTCACTGATTCAATCAAAAAATGCTAAAAAAATGAAAATCTCAAGGAGATTTTACTGTCTGACAAAATCTTTTGAGGGTCGGTCAATCAAAATAGTTCATTTTCTTGAATTAACGCTCGTAAGTTTCTAATTTTAGAATTAACTTCCTTTTTCAATTCATATTCGTTACCCAATTCTTTTCGTATTCCTTCCACGATAGTATATAACGGAACAAACACACCTACTTCACTGGAAAATGCAAGAGAGTCTCGAATAGAATTTTGAATTTTTTTGATGAGTGCATATTTCTTTGGTAGCATATACTTGTTAGTGCTAACTCCGTATTCTATATCCTGAAAATCCGACTTGATTTGATCAGGATTTAACCCATCTGACAATTTAATATCCTGGCTTTTCAATTTTGCAATTTCAACTATGATGCTATTCATATTTTCAGAATTCATATATGATAATACATATTTCTAATTCATTTTTTATTTTCAGAATTCAGTCTGTATATAAATATAAATATATTTTTCAGAATTCAGTCTGTATATAAATATAAATATATTTTTTCAAAATAAATAACAACCATGATGAGCGGTTATCAGTCATTTGGCCCCCTTGATATAGGCCACTGTGTCTTTCATAGGGTTCTTTCTTTGAGTATTTTTCTCAAATTTCCATTATTTTTTTTTCTGAGATTTCTTCAATCTCGATTTGACCCTATGACCGTTTCTTTTGGCCGGTAATTCATTTTTGAACACCATACGGGGCTACCCAAATGTGACGGAGAGCTAATTACATCCATGGATGTTATTTATTTTAGGTCATTTATATTTACATTCACCGGAAACATATTCCCCTAAGAGTGAATCTAACTCGTCAAATAACGGGTTAGAATCACAAGAGGGTATGTTTACGTGAAATGACCTAGATTACATATATATACGACAACACATCTTTGGAACTCCTTGGTTGCCTTCACATCCAAGTAAGCCCAAAGGAAACCCGAAACATACATCTCCGGAAGGGAGGCCTAACGTGGCAAACGCCATCTTAGACCGCCCAGAAGATATGCTTGGGGTGTGACGTCACAACATATACTTAATTAAGGACAGCACAAATACCGTATATATTTCCACTCGAGTGTTGTGGCAAATTGTAGGTATACATATACTTAATTAAGGACAGCACAAATACCGTATATATTTCCACTCGAGTCGAGTGTTGTGGCAAATTGTAGGTATACATATACTTAATTAAGGACAGCACAAATACCGTATATATTTCCACTCGAGTGTTGTGGCAAATTGTAGGTATACATATACTTAATTAACTTAATTAAGGATGGATTATAATTCAATGATAATGGGACGGCACAAGACAGCACAAACATGAAACGACGGGGCTGATTTTCTACGGCCATCCGACCAATCAAAAGCAACCCATGAAATTAAACCCGGTTGCATGATTGAGAAAAGTCAACCACGCACACGTGTCAATGGCGTGGGTTATTTTTGACTGGTCGGATTGGCTTTCGAAAGCCCCAGCTTTAAACCTTTCATTTAGTATATAAGGTGACTAATACAGCAGCGTCAATCCACAGTGTGTTATTTTATTTTCTTGAATTACTTGTTAATGGTGTTTCACAGTATTTAAATGAGACCACATATTTGAATTAAACACTAGAAAAAAGAATATAATTGTTTAAAAACATTTTATATTTTATTTCTTTTCTTACAAAACAAATAATTTATTATACCCCCGCCACAGCATCACAATTTAATGGGAGATAACCCGACACAATCTAAGGGAGAGAGAGTATATAAGGTAACTTAATACAGCAATCCACAGGGTGTGTTACTTTGATTTCTTGAATTACTTATTAATGCTGTTTCACAGTATTTAAATGAGACAGAATATTTGACTTAAACACTAGAAAAAAGAATATAATTGTTTGAAAACATTTCTTTTCTTACAAAACAATTTCCCGCCGCTGAATCACAATCTAAGGGAGATAACCCATAAACAAGTTAACACAATCTAAGGGAGAGAGAGTATATAAGGTAACTTAATACAGCAATCCACAGAGTGTGTTATTTTATTTTCTTGAATTACTTGTTAATGGTGCTTCACAGTATTTAAATGAGACAGAATATTTGCATAAAACACTAGAAAAAAGAATATAATTGTTTGAAAACATTTCTTTTCTTACAAAACAATTTCCCGCCGCTGAATCGGAATCTAAGGGAGATAACCCATAAACAAGTTAACACAATCTAAGGGAGAGAGAGTATATAAGGTAACTTAATACAGCAATCCACAAGGTGTGTTATTATATTTTCTTGAATTACTTATTAATGCTGTTTTAATGTATTTAAATGAGACAGAATATTTGACTTAAACACTAGAAAAAAGAATATAATTGTTTGAAAACATTTTATATTTGATTTCTTTTCTTACAAAACAATTTTCCGCCGCTGAATCACAATCTAAGGGAGATAACTCCCTTGGTTCATTTGTATACTAATACTATTTGTATAATTCATTAATAACATCACTGGAGAATCTTTCAATGTAGTCTTGGGGGTTTCTTATGATTTTGTCGCTGACTTTGTCAGTGTGAGGGTCAGAATTTCTGATTGATTGTCCATTTTTTATTCGTTTGTCATAATAGCGTTTTAGTTCCCTGTATCGTTTGCCGCCACACCTGAAACATAACTGCGATTTCCCCCTGACCCCAACCCCACATCGAATACAGGGTAACGGACCAAGGCTTCCACGACGAAAGCTTTGCATATGATACCCACAGAATTCATTTCTGCATGATTTGTTACACGGTGTCACTGATCCAATCATGAGCCATTTGCAATGATTCATTATACTTAAATCTTTCATTTAAATGCTTGTTTTAATTATAGTATGGAGGAGTTCGAGAGATTATCGAAAATTAAGCCCTGGAAAAGTGTTCAATTCAATCTTGATAGAGTTTCTGATACACCAAAGAATAAAATTCTTGATAGAACCTTGATTAGTAAAATCAGAGACTGTTTTAATGAATTCAAGCGTGATGGGGCAGCTCATTGTTGGTCAACATTTCGAATTGATGGTGTTGTTGACGCTACCATGAATGATGAAAAAGCAGCAGTGATAATCTCACGTCTTGGGGAAGAAAGAAATTTTTTTCGAATAAAATTCCTTATCCGTGATAATGGAAAATGGATCATTAGGGACAAATACGAGCCTATTCTTAAGGACAAAAAAACTGTCACTGTGACTCAGGATTCAAAACCAGGAATTTTGACTGGAATTGACAAACCATACTACGAAAAATCTTATCCTGTAACAGTAGTTGTTTACGGGATATATCCGATCAATGAAAAACCTGATATTTCAAAACTAGCACCCATGAAATATTCGACAAGGCTCAATTGTGTAGCAACACGAATAATGGAACACTTCACAAATGCGTCCCGGGGAAATAAACTAACTCATCTAAGACGAAAAAAAATAACCGAATGGGAACTGACAGTGAAACAGCATGGGGCAACAATTCAGGATATAGCTAAATTAGAAACATCATTGAGATTTCCAATATCAGTAACGACAATCACCGGTGAAGTATTATACGAATCGAAATATAAATCAAAAGGAACTCCAATTGAAATTATTGATCATAACGAACACGCGTGGTCATCTGCAGTAACAATATTTCCACGGGATAGAACCGTAAAATATCTGTTTGGAAACGAAGAGTTTTTTTCAGAGCAGAAATTATTTGATGCTATTTACCATTTGAGTAAAAACGATCCTGTGTCAATGTGGCTATTTCATAGTACTACAGACGAAGAATGTAGATTTGATCAGTTTGTAAGGCCCAACGGAGAATTATATCGTACCGAAGAACTGCATAATCAAATGAAACAACTAGCTAGTGAGTTTTCTGGGGACGGAGAAGACAACGGTCAATTATTAGCAAACTGTTTTACAGTACCATCAATTGCAGCACATTTTGCTAGAAAGAAAAACGCGTGGAAACCAACACGAAGTGAGTTTTTATCAGATGTCAAATTGTCCTGTCTTGAATACGGCCATGGAGGATTATGGAATACAAAATACACCGCTGATACCGTTATTTCAGTTGATATGATTGCATGTTATCCAGGAAGTTTTCTTGGGTATGGAGAATGCGAGAAATATTTCAAACGATTTGGACACCCTACACACGAAATGACCCGTGTTGCTATTAATGGACGACTGCCACATTTCGATTTAACCGGATTCGCTTGTGTAGTATCATTTGAAATGGCTACAGGACTTCATCCGTGTAGTTATCTTTGGATTGGTAAACACATGTCTGAAAAACACTGGATGCCAATAGTGTTATTACGGTATATACTTGATTGTAAGATGTTAAAATCATTAATTGTCAGTGAAGCAATTATATCCTATCGAGCACAGAAATCAGTCTGGTTACCACAACCTGATCTAGAAAAAATAATTAGCGAAGAGCGAAAACTGTTTCCAAATTTCAGTGAACAACAAATCATGGATTGGTCCAAACAGTTATTTGAAATCAGAAACAATGAAGCAAAAGATCTTGGACGAAGAATAATCGGTAAATTCACTCAGGGTGGCAAAGATGATAATACGAGATATTCTTCACGATTGATTATAGACAATGCTGAATACGATTTTGTAATCACGGATTTAACGAATAGGGGCCTATATGTCAATCGTAAGGACGCATTTATGTCCGATGGAACCAAATTGGGTACAATTGTTACTTACACTGATGGATACAATCCGCACTACACACATTTGAGAGCTTCTATGCTTGGTTATGCTTCTATTAATTTATTTTCAATGATCAATAGATTTCCTACCACCGCAGTTAGAGTCGCCACTGATTCATTTTACATAAATAGCAAAATGACTGATTTTAAGGCTACTGGCAACGAGAATTGGGGGTCATGGAGAATTAAGAAGGAAATGCTTCATGATTATATTCCATCAGCAGATGTTACCATTGAAAATAATTACTTAGAAAGCAATCAGTGTTCAGAATTTTCTAGTGCACCACCGATTTCTGATCCAATCTGTAGATATAAAACAGTTTATTTAAACGGTTGTGGTGGGTCGGGAAAAACAACCCGGGCAATTGAGTTATTTCGTAGAAACGCTAGCGTTTCAAAATCAAACATGATTGTACTAACACCAACACACAGACTTGCAAGAGAAATGATACAGAGAGGGGTAAATGCCTGTACCTATCATAGTTTTTTTCGATGGAAGGGAGATAAATGGACTCCTGAGCGCATGGGAGAGAAATTTATCCCTGAAATTATCATTTGGGATGAAATAGACACAGTGCCATTAGATGTATTAAAAATATTTCTTGAGTGGTTGTTATTGAAAAATACAAAAATCGTCATGTGCGGTGATCACGGCCAACCACCACCATTTGTCGGTGCTTCCCCACATGAATGGCTAAAGGGTTTTGTAGACTATTATGAAGAAATTGATACCGATCATAGATCACTTGATAATGAATTAAAAGAATTTAAGAAACTAATTAGATTACAACCGGATAGAATCCAATGTGAAATAGCCCGTGAAATAATTTCGGAAACTCCAATGAATGATTTCTGGGAAATGTGGAGACCAAATGATTTGATCATTGCAAGTAGAAAAATAGTTAGGGATACACTTCAGATGAAATTATTTGAATTGAATAAACAAAAATTTGCAACACTTCCAGTGCCCCTCTGTTATAGGCCATCGGATACACGAAAACAGAACATTGAAGTTGATATTCCAGGCCTGACAGAGTCAGGGAGTGAAAAACAAATTCTCGTATTAAATGATATTGTGCTGGTTGATATCAATGTCGTTGAAGATGCATTGCGTGCTAATAAATCCCCATGGACGCTAGGATACGCAGCAACAATACATTCTTCGCAAGGATTGACTATATCAGATACAATTGTTTGGATGGTAGATAATCGCATCGAATGGTCAAATTTAGTCTATCTTGCAGTGTCTAGAGTACGAAAAATAAATCAACTTCGAAGAATTGTCCTGGATGATGAAATCATTGGTGATGATAATGACACCAGAATAGATGATATTATTGATAAAAAACTCTCCGGTTACAAACAACAAGACAAAAAAAAACAACGAGAATTTGACATTGATGCTGAATTAATAATCACTTTGAAGCAACAACAGAATAATCACTGCGCAAGTTGCAATTGTATAATGCGTTGGCAGTATTCGGATAAAGATCCTCGCCAATTTACCGTTGACAGAAAAAATAATAGTCTCGGTCATGTCAGAAACAATGTGATGTTGACTTGTCTTGAATGCAATAGACGCAACGGTGCTAGTTAAGCCCATGCGGTGGTAATTGAGTATCCTCAGGTATCACTTGTAATTGTTGTCTAGTAAATCCTCGTTGAGGGGCAGTTGAATCCAGTTTATAGATTGGAAGTCTACCCGTAGATCGTGTTATACTAGATATCTTATGTGCAGTAATACTCCAAATAGGATCAATAGCCCTTTTTCTGCCCCCTTCAAGCTCTCCTGGTTCGTATAAATACCTCACAATGACATTACTACCAAGAATTGGTTCTTTGAAATCTTTTTGAATTTCCATTTCAGGTATTGACTTCTTTTTAATCGCATTGATAGGTTTCAAATTAATTGTTCTAGTAATCTCGTTATTCAGTGCAGTAATCACAGCTGGTAACCTTTTAACCCATTCACGGGATCTTTTTTCTTGGATGAATTCTTTTGCGTATTGATATCCAAATAACCGCTCAGCAAGGGTTTTATTAAATCGTTCTACAATGGCCTGATCACGATGCAGTGCAGTATGCCCCCGTCTGATAGTGACATTGTGATCTTTCATTGTAGATAACACTACACCCTGAAATTCTTTGCCGGGATCAATTTGTAATAGATTTGGCCAGTGCAGAGGACCTCGTCGATAAATCCTTTCAAATGCAGAAGCTACTTCAGTGGCCGATTTTGTTTTTAACGGTTCTGCTTCCTTGTATCGACTTGCAATGTCAACTACGGTTAATGCGTATTTGTAACCGTGGTCATGTGGCAAAAATAATAGATCAGCCTGATGAACTTCATTGGGTCCGGTCACATCAAAATGCGAGACATTAATTTGTTTAGGCGGTGGTAGATAAATTTGCCATAGTGCCTGTTTAGATAACCAATGAGCCGCAGTGGTTTTTTTCACTTTTGCAGCGCTAGCGAGTTTATGGATTGCTGCCTTGCCTCTCCAGTATCCTCTTGGGGAATAATAAATAGATTCCATGTTGTTATTAATTACCAGCACCTAACATCAATTTACTTTTCATAGCCGATTTTATCAAAAAGGAAGCCAATTTTTCTTTGAAAGATTTATCAGGAATAGCATTTAACGCATGAATTAATTTCACATCTGCTAGATGCCTGTGTTGCAAATTACTGCTTTTATAAGCCACATCATGAAGGTGACAGGCTTTATCAATGGCGTTTATTGGTTCTTCACCGGGGTTGGGTTGATTTTGATTATTGAGTCTGATATCAAGTCTTGTTCCCGGTCCACAATAACTATATCCTGGAAGGTGCTTTTCTCCAGGGTATTTTGCCCATGGGGTTCCAGGGAGTTTAGTTAGCTTGGCTGCGATATCACCTCCTCGTTTTTTTTTAAAGGTTCCTTGGGTTTAGAAACAAATCTAAATTTCTTTGTACTACATTGTACGCATTTACCAGAAAGCGCTGATCGGTTATTTTTAGTTGTAATCGTCGTCAAGTCATCTGTGCCAGTACGCGCCTTACACTTCACACAATATAGATCCATAATTTATATATAACGGCATGAATATAATTGATTTTTCAGCAACTAAAACAAGAGAACCAGTTAAGCATCATGCAGCGCTACCAAAATCTATCCGCGCAATTATAATCGGACCATCTGGATCCGGCAAGACGCAATTGTTGCTCAATTTAATAATGAGATGGATGAAGTGGGATAAGTTGTATTTAATTGCCCCTAGCGTAGATGACCAACGATGCTATGAAGTGCTAAAAGATTTTAATGAAAACGCTTCAGAGATTGCTGGTGAGGATGTTATTGAATTTATAACCGATATTGACGAGGCACCATCAGTAGAAGACCTCGATGGAAGTATCAACAATTTAGTTGTATACGACGATGTAATGTTAGATAAACAAAAAAACCCAGCTAGAATATTTTCCCGAGGCAGGCATAAAAACACGGACGTGATCTATGTCACTCAACGCTACACTCAGATTCCAAAAGTGATTCGCGATAATTGCAATGTGTTGTGTGTATTTAACGGCGTTGATACTCATACGCTACGAAATATCTGGCAAACTTGGTGCTGCGGTGATATGAATCATAATCAGTTTAGAAATTTCTTTAGTCACGCTCAGTCAAAACCACACGGATTTGTAACGATAAATTTATCAGCCCCGAGGACACGATATCGTATCGGACTGGATCAAATATTCGGTTGAAGCAGCAGAGGGTATATCGGACGATCTTCACCGTAACCCAGAACTGAAAGTTCTAGCAGCAGAGAGGGTGAGTCACAACATCATTGCGGACATTTATGATTCATCAACGAAAACGCGAATACAGTATCACCTGCGAAAACTCATGTTTTCAGACAACAATCATAAGGGTCGGAGACTTATTTTTTTCTGGTTAAAAACATGAGATTTCGCGAGAAGGGTCTATTCGTACCGTTTTAAGGGTATAATAAAAAATAAAAACAAAAAAAGGTTGTCCGATTCACCCCCTCTGCTGCTAATACTGTTACCTCCCCTGAATTCGGTCTAGCATGAGATTATTATGTGTAGACGAGAAGGTAGCATAATAAATCTAAGACATACAGAATACTTATATACACATTAAGAAACATAAAATACAGGTTGGGCTTACTGCGCCATTAACTGAAAACAGGTTCTTTTAATGTTGCAGATTTTATGCACTAACTAAATTCCGCATCCACCTGCCTTATCGAAAAAGGAATAAAACAACGTACACAGGTATGGTCAAACAGGTCCACATATTTTGGACTGCTATGTTAAAACAAAGCATGAGAGCATTAAACACTTGACAAGAACAGTCAATGGCAGGTAATAGTAGAATAATTGTATGTATCCAAACAACAAATTTATACCTGCATTTTTCACATCCGAAGGGCATCGATGGCATCATGTGACACTCACAGTGCAAACACAAGCATGTTTATTATGTGATCATTCTGTAAAAAATAATATAATAAACAACATGATGCAATTTGAAATAGTTGCCATCCATGCCGACTTTGTGCTATTCAAAATGCCATCAACCCACGTGTCTACTACTAGGGGTGGCTAGAACTTCTTTCTACCAGAACATTATTTCACTCTCTGTATACTTCAAAGTAACCATGGGCGGTGTGTATGCCTCACCTAAATTTGAAAAAACAACAGAAGTCAGGAATATCTAATACACAAACATACTCGTATCGTCCATTATTATACAATATACACACATGTCGTGTAATAAATAGCCTTATGTTAAGAAGATACAAATTTAGGAAACCATCTGAAACACGCTCTCAGACATCGCGATTGATTCCTATAAACCATCCCATACGCTCTCAGACGTCTTGACTGATTCCTGAAAACATCCCATACGCTCTCAGACGTCGTGATTGATTAAAGGATTGACCTAGCTAATAGTATTATTCCTTTCCAATTGCTTTTTTCAGGATGTATCCGACAATCATTTCTTTGAAGTTATCTAGGTTCTACGTCAGCCGTATATCAAAGCACATACATGTAGATTATAATCATTACTTTTTTAAGCCTACGCCATCAACGTTGTACAAATAAGGACGTTTCTGTTTCTTCGTCATGTGTATGTAACGCCATCTCGCAATATGTTAGGCTAATAATGACAGCTAGAATATCTGGTGGAGAAAGACCCACTGATATATCAAGAAAAATCACTGGCAACTGGCACGTTTTCTAACGTAGCCTAGTTGTAAGAAAAGAGATTATAACATAATTTACCTGTAAATAGTATTTTTCACTTGCATGAAGGAACCGCGACATTTTTGTAGTTCAGGCTGACTGGACTACTACATATCTTGGTCTATGTTATTGCCTGTATCCCTTCATGTGGTGGCGATAAGAAAAATTGTGGGCGGTTTGTTTAAATCTAGTGTTGATTAATCTGGTCCAGTATTGTCTTTAATGCGTGAAACAATATAGGTAAGTCAGGATGGTCAAATGAATTTCGAATATCTTTTTAATTTTCTAAACACACCGATACAATATGTGTATACCTATATATGAATGTTCTGTTTATGCAAGTTAGATTTATCATATTCCCCAAAACAACAGTTTAATGAGAGTTTGCTGGAATGCGAAATCATATATACTGGACTTCTTTTCTGCACCATTAAGAACAAAGTAAATGTAGATATTAAATGAGACATTTAATCAAAGCCACACATTTTTCTCATAAGAACAGTGGGCCGAGGTTGGGGTTAAGTGGTCCGGTTTGCATATTTCCCGTAACTTGCGAGAGGACGACGCATACTGGATGGAACTGCCGATTGACTTCCCAGGTTAAAAACTACAAGGATATGGCTAAATGTGGAATATGAATGTTATTATTAATTTCTGTTTCAACGGATTGAAAGAAAACTCTTCTCCTTAGCACATTGTTAGATTGTTATATAGTTGATAGTTACAATAGTTGATAGTTATAATATTTGATAATTATAATTATCGTCATAGGTTATTCCTCTCCACTCTTTGACATCTTTTTTTACTTTGTCATAGTGGTGATTTTCAGATAATAAATATCTTCAAAATGGATCCCATAAATGTCTTATTCATTCGTCATTTGATGTCTCTCTAACATTTACTGTTTTAGAGGTTACTTAATTTGTCCTGCAACGTCATGCAATAACAATGACATATACCTTAGGTTCTATAGCAATTCCGATTTGTAAATATTTTAAGATACATTACAAAAATGTTATAGCTGTTTAAAATTGTTCTTGTGATATTATGTGTAACAAAGTCAGAGGTTCGAATGGTGTTACGTGTTTAAGTACTTCTAAAGAGTAACAAGAAAACGAAGACAACGGTGATGTAAAATTTAACATTTAATTTTTCCCCAAGAAAAACATAGAGGAAAGTAGTTACAATTTTAAGAATCAAATCAAAAAAATAACACAAAAGATAATTACAAGAATTAAAAATTAGAAGTCCTAGCAATAAAATGTTCTAATTCATGTTAGTTCGAGTAAGAACGAAAATTCAAAATGGAAGACGATGACATATAATGTGGTCAGTGTAGTATTTACATGTCTATAGTTCTTTGTTGAACCAAATAAAATAATATCCCGGTGTTTGAATTCTGTACTTTGTCCAAGAAATAGTTTTTGTCTTTGTCCAACAATTAATTGTGAGCACACTAATATTTCCAGAGACAAATGACCTCGTTCAATCCAAAACATTTGAAGAAAAATCAAAATACAACTCAAACTGGTCACAACATACATATAAACATTACATCTATGTGTCTAAAACCGAAATGAAATATTATCTAGACATCACCGTTAAATCTAGGTAACACTCTAAATCGTTTAGGTAAAACTAGAATTTAGAAATAATTGATACATAGTTTAAAACAACGTAGATGTTATTTTCATCTAACATCACGTACTCCAATTGCAGCCTCGATTTTTATCTATCACGCCCACGCCAATAAAGGCTTAAAACAAGCAAAACCGTTGATTACTATAAATAACGAACCAAGGCCAGGGACTATGTCAACTTTAAACACAAAGTTCTAAAATTCGACTTTCGAGAAACAGAACTTGTACTAATGGAAAATATAAAAAGCAGTAATTAAATATACTTTACAGAAGCATGCAATGTAATAAAACAAATGAAAAACATTAAAGCTAACATACACACAATTAAATGATATCAAATATAAATTAAATCAGTATATAACAATGAACAATATCAAACGTTGGATATACGGTCTGCGTGGATTCGAGTCTCGGATTCAGCCAATGTGGGTATGTGAGAAAGCATGCATGTAGCTTCTCTTTGGTCGGTGGTTCTTTCAAGGGTTTTCCCGGGTTCTTCATCCACCATTAATACTGGCGCCATGTATAGCCTATCTTGTGCTGAAAATGGCGTTAAACTCTACAAAAATAACAATACTTTCGTTCGTAACACCTGTATGAACTGTTTAGACATAAATGTGTCTCATTCATTTGCATTAGTTTTCTGACCATTCGTAAATAATAAATAAATATTATTACATCACGTTGATTATATCGACCATGAATTCATCGTATTTAACAATGATGCTGCTTTCTCAAGTGTACCTAAAAGTATGATGGGCAATAATAGCACTGTGAAAAAGGATTATTAATTCAACATCTAACAACATAAAGTAATGAATTCCTACCCGAATAAAAAAATTATACTGGCATTTGGTAATATGTTGGTATCTAATGAATATTGAAGAAAATCTTAAACTTTATGGTTATTTCTAAGGTTGTCAGGTCTAAAGTTTGATAAAGAAAGAAGAGATGCATTTCATTTTCGTTTTTTGTTTGTTGAAGAAATGAAATATAGTATTATTATTTTGCTGTATTTTGATTTTAAAGAACTATTTGGGTCGTATGTAACAGCTGAAGTGTGCAAATTTTAGTTACTAAATTAAATAAATCGATGGAAAGAGATTCCAATGCTAACCCTGGATGTTCTTGCAGATCCTTGGTGACTGAGTCCTGAATTTGACCGGCTTAACACACGGAGTACAAATGTATCTTATTATCTGCTAACCGTACACATTGCTTTTACAATAAATGAATTTAGCTATGATATAGATATTACAATTGGTTCTAGACTTAATATGAATGGCGAGGTTACTAGAAATTAAATATTTAGAACTTAAAAGAGAAATGACACAGCATTAGAGGCAAAACAACTTTAAAATATGTGGTTATTACAACAATAAAAAACACGATCGGAATATCAATTAAGCAGGTGCGGATCCGCTTTCATCTTAAGATCTGACATTTTATATTGATGTTAAACTACTGTTCAGTATGTGGAACAAATTATTCAAATTTGATAAACTATGGCTGTGAATTTCGTCTTACAAAATCAAAAAATATACAAGAACATGTCAAGATAAATGTAATATTTTAAGAAAATTACTTGATGAATTGAAGCAACTAATTTGAGAAAAAAAACCATTATATATATATATATATATATATATATATATATATATATATATATATATATATATATACACACATACATATATATATATATATATATATATATATATATATATACACACACATACATATATATATATATATATATATATATATATATATATATATATATATATATATATATATATATATATATATATATATATATATATATAATGCTTGTAATAAATATGTGGTAGCTATAATTGGTAATTAAAATGGAAATACACCTTCACAGAAAAGTGTTTTTGATACATGTCAAAAATCATAAATTTATAATTCGGATAACGAGGTACATTATGTAAGTTTTGCAGAGTGGAAATACCATTTTGATTGTTAACAAACCGGTTAAATCTCTCAAGCCCTAATACACGCAGAATAACATTTACAAAGCGTTTAAATAACAAGATAATTCTTTGACGAATTAGGTAAAATATGCTAAACTATTTGCAGCTATTATCAGGAATCTAAGATGGAAATAATGAATAAGTGTAGTAGAGCTTAGTATAATATGACAAAGGATTGAAAAACGTTATGCAGTCCTATTCAGATTAATTTTCAATCCCAGAATGAAATATATTTGACACATTCAAAGGATCAGTGGGTAAAACATTTAATATCAACCTCTTTGTAATTCTAGAAAATTATTTATCTTAGAAATACACACAAGGACTGAACTTGTTGAAAGTAAACACTGAAAGAAGAAAATTTTGTTTCTGTAAGTTTTCATTCTTCAGCTTCAGAATAAACATGACACGTAAAACAAATATAAAAAGAATAAAATAAAATAAAAATACGTCTAAGGTAAACATGACAGAAGAACATAGCAAACCATTTATAATTCTTCATCTTTAAGGTACGCATGGCAGAAAGGCATGACAAACCATTTCTAATTCTTTATACATGTGTGTGTGTGTGTGTGTGTGTGTGTGTGTGTGTGTGTGTGTGTGTTTAACGTAGCTTTTAACAATTTTTCAGTCATATTGCTACAATATCTGGTTTGAGCAGTTTATAGTGATGTCTAGCACTGGGGCCTCATGCAGCAGACACGTAGCATGATGTTCCCACCCAGTCACATTAACCTGACACCAGGCCGACCAGTCCTAACACTAACCTCTTAATGCTGAGCGCCAAGCGAGGCAGCTGTTAGTACCATTTTTTAAGTCGTTGGAATGACTCGGCCGGGGATCTAACCCACGACCGAGGATTGAACCTACGACCACCCGCTTCCGCGGCACACGCTCTAACTACTAGACCACGGGGGCGGTGTCTAATTTATTAAGGTTAACGTAAATATGACAGAAAGGATGATATACCAGTACTATCTATGACTTTCAAAGTAAGCAGAACAGAAAAACGTGATATTTAAGTTCTAATTATTCAGGTTCAACGTAAACATGACATACAAGTTTTAATTGATATAAGAGTTTTAATTCTATATTTCCAAGGTAAACATGATATAACAATGTGATATACAAGTTGTAATTTTAGAAAAATACTATATACAAGTTCAAATTTTTCAGGTTTAGGATAAACATGACAAAAAACATGATATACCAGTTCAAATGCTTTATGTTCAAGGTAAATTGACAGAAACACATGATAATCAGTTATAATTATTACCTATCAAAGTAAACATGACAGAACAACATGAAATACCAATTCTCATTCTTCAGCTTCAAAGTATACATGACCAAAGACATGATATACCATTTCTAATTCCTTATGTTCAATGTAAATAAGCCAGCAAATGTGAAAAGTACCAGTTCTACTTCTACATATTCTAGATAAACATGACACAAAAATATGATATGCCAGTTCTTTATGTTCAAGAAAAACATGACACAAAATTATGATATGCCAGTTCTTTATGTTCAAGAAAAACATGATAGAGGAAAGCATAATATACCAGTTTCAATTATGCACACACAAGAAACACATGATTACAAATATAACAGAAATACGTGATATATCAAGTCTAATTATGTAGGTTCGAGGTACATGTGGGGAAAAAATGATATACTAATTCTAAATGTATTTGTTTAAGGTAAACTTGACAGGAAATCATGATATGCTAGTTTAATTAATCAGGATCAAGGAAAATGTGACAGAGAAACATAATATACCAGTTTTAATTATTCATGTTCACGGTAAGTAGTACAGAAACACATGATATGCCAGTTCTAATTGACCAGGTGTAACGTAAACATGACATAAAACATGATATACAAGTTCTTATTCTTCACGCACGAAGGGAACTTGACACAAAAATATGATATACCAGTTTTAATTATTTATGTTAAAGGTAACCATGACATAAAAACAGCACAGAACAATATGACATGACATTTCTATTTCTTCAGGTTCAAGGTAAACATGACAGAAAAACATGATGTACCTTTTTTCATTCTTGAGGTTCGAGGTACACATGACAGACAAACATTAAATGATAGTTCAAATTATTTGGTGCAAGTTAAACATGACGTATAATTGTGATATACCAGTTCTAATTCTTCAAGTTCAGGATAAATATGAGAGGAAAACATGATTTACCAATTTTAATTCTTTAAGATCAAGGCTAATTTTAAATGCTCAAGTTAAACATGACAGACAAAAATCACGTACTAGGTCTTATTCTTCTAGTTCAAGGTAAACATAACATGAAAATACGATATACCAGTTCTAATTCTTAACGGTTCATGTAAATAAGACAGGAAACATGGCATACCAGTTCTAATTCTTTATGTTGAAGGTAAACATTACAGATGTCGGCAGTGTGGACGTTTATAGTGAAAGCTGGCACTGGGACGTCGTGTAGCAGACATGTAGCATGACTCCCCAACCAGCCACATTATCCAGACACAAGGCCGACCAGTCCTAACACTAATCTCTTAATCCAATAAATATGGTCTATATGTTCTACTTCTTTCGGATCAGCGTAAACATGTCAGAAAAATATAATGCACGAGATATAATTCTTCCAATCCAAGGTAATTATGACAGAAATATATGATAGATCAGTTTTTCAACTTCATTTGCAAGGTAAACACGACAGAAAATATGATACACCAATTTCAATTCTTCATATTCAAAGTAAACATGACATACCTCCTATATATGATATGTACGCTTTTCTACAAGCCAAATCACCGTAAATCCATGTATATAACAAACGATGCCGTCTATGTATATTTGAAATTTTATACATAAAGAGAAAATCAGAAATTAGATATCTGTGATTTGTGTTGAAACATCTAACCGTTCTTGTGATCAGTTGGTTTTTCTTCTTTGTTTTACGTTTCTATTAAACTTTTAAAACAGAAAGCTACCTGTTCATATAGTGTGAATCGATTCTCTAGACACGCCAATATTAGTTTTACCGATATTTTCTTGAAGAAACAGTTAGATGCGTGTTTCACGTTGTGTTGAGTTCTAATTTGAATTCTTAGATTATACATCATTTCGTAATCACATACAATATGAAGGAAATGTTCAATGTGTGGTTTACATTGGAATTGTGTACACTTTCCAGTATATGTTGTAAAGTACTGGAGTGCCTATTCTCCAAAGAATTTGTCCAAACTTGGAGACTGTCATAACTGTTGAGCAGGCAGGCTCCAGGCATAGCCGTAACACTTGCGATCAAGTCTTTGCCCTGACCACGTTCTTGAAAACAGTTTTAAGAGGAACCTTAATACTAGAGTTGTTTTCCTTGATTTAACAGCGGCATATGACAACGTCTGTCATGCCGGACTGTTTTTGAAAATTTCCGGATTATTACAAAGCTGGAAACTTGAGACTTCAGAGTTCACATCCGATAGGGCTGTACCTCGTGGAGGCATCATACTAATGGACTCCCACAAAGGTTTCTTATTTCGACTTGCTTATTCAATGTATACGTCAATGATTTACCTGTAACACAGTCGCGAACGTTCGTCTATGCAGAAGATATTGCAATCGGGAACCAATCTCGCTCATTTACTGATCATGGGGAGGTATTGAACAGTGACCTGGAGTAAATTAACAAAGATAATCTTTAGCGTCTTGCACATTAACGATACAAATGTGAACCATGAGCTTTGCGTCTTCTTCAGTTGGCAGTAAATAAAACGCAACCCCTTACTAGCATACCTTGGTTTGACTCTACAAGCATTCGTAAACCCTACTCCACGAACTGGCTGGCTCAACCTGGGGCGCTAGTACTCAAACACTCCAGAAATCAGCGTTGGCCTCTGTTATTGGACAGCCGAATTTTGCGCTTCTGTCAGAGTTCGATCATTTCACATCAAGTGTATTGGAACACTTTGTCCTGCCTCTTTACCTTGTCTGCCGGTACTCAGCAAATTCTGCATCCACATCTGCATCATCAGGAAGCAACCACAAAAGTTTTTGATATGGTCTATGCCAGTGAGAAACTTCCACGGTACAAGGACCTCATTACACATACAGCAGTCCGATTGACTTAGTGACGTCCGATCTGGTTAGATTTGTTGTATGATAGTTATTTCGGCATTAAATATCGAGTGGTCTTCAACAGATGGTGAAAACCACTCCCTTGTAGCTGCGCCATATGTAAGTCCTACTGGTTGCAACTTTCACCGCTATATATTTACCACGATAAACCACTTCCGGACAAGACCGGGTTGTTGTGCAGTCAATTGTGTCGAATGGGACCAAACCACTGAGTTCTCCTGTTGCTGTGGACATCTACAGACCATTACCACATTGTGAACAACTCTCAAGTCGCAGTATTAACCGGGGGAATGTAGGCTGTGCACCTTCCTGACAATGACACTGCTAAATGGCTGAGCATGCACTGTACACGATAAATAAAAAGTATATTTTTAAATGAATAGGACGTATTAAGTGTAAGGGACGTCTCAATTAAATTTCGTAATTAGGTTGGAAACAAAAATGTGTAGATGAAGTTTCATTTTGATTTTCTCTTACTCATATCTGACTTAGATATCGACTAATTAGTTAAAATACTATTACTTTGGTTGGCTCCGCTATATATTTAATGAAGTTGGTGGCAGTACTATTTCCGATTTCAAGTAATTGTCAAATTTCGTCTTACCTATTTGTGCAAGTCGGCACTATAGAACCCTAAACGGACTGTGACTACATTCATCATTTCTTTAATGTAGACATAAGCGTTAAAGGAAATGTTGTTTCAAAGCTGTCAAGTATAAAACAGACAGAAGAATTCCGGTTATCTCCATTTCACCCTTTTCAGCCAAACAATTTAAAACTTTGACCGTTGATTTAGATAACCTGGTGCAAATCCATTTCAAATTTTCAACATTTATGTCTGCTATCCCAGAGATATCACTACTTATTGCATTATTCAACGCCCGATTAGTAGTACCAACGAAAAAGCGCACAGAAATAGTTAATGTTATCAACATCAAAATCTCAACGTCATCTTCCTGACAGAAACATAGCTAAAAATATCCGGCGATGAGCCAAAATGCGCGGATCTAACACCCACCGGTTACTCCATCAAGTCGTTCTTCCGCTATTCTCACGGAGGTGGAATTGCTGTCATCAAAAATACTTCAATGATAAAATCTCTTAAACACAACACATGCTTCAATTTCTGCCACACATTGTTTGAACTAGTCCAAACAACATCACACTGGAACAAAGGTCAGTCCATTTTTTCTGCGTCTACCGCCCGCCTCCAAGTAGAAAAGCAAGCTGACTGAATTTTTTTTTGGGAGCAGTTTTCGAATCTCCTGAAGTATGAAAACTCGATAGGTGGCAACCAGATTATTCTTAGAGATTTCAAATTTTACTTTGACTGTCCTGGAAACCCATTTTAATAAAAACTCCTAGATTATATTCATGTTTTTAACCTTAAACAGTCCGTTAACCAACCCACCCATAAACATGGTCACATTGTAGACTGACTTCTTCATTGACCTGATGATCATATGATACGGCCCACTCTTGTACCTCACGAACTTGATTCAGATCACCTCTGCATTATATGCCATTTGGATGTATCAATCCCTAACCCTTCATCTTTATATGCTACTAAGAGAAGTTTCCGTATGATAAATAGAACCAAACTGGTGCATCATAATCATCCCGCGTATCACCAATTGTACGCCGATGACACACAAATATTAAAACTCTCGCCACCCAACTCAAGTTGATGATACCAAGGATTAGATATGCACCTTAATGACGTGAAATCATGGATGACATGTAAGAAGCTGTAGATGAATGATGATAAAAGTGAGGCCATTCTGATCATAACAAAACTACGTACTCATTCATATCCTTTACATCAAATATATATGATTGATTGATTGATTAATTGGATTTAAGACGTTTTCGCCCATTGGGCATTTACGTCTGTTTAATGCCCCAAAAGGGCTAATTAATTGTTTCGGGGGACGGAATAGTGCCACGTCCCCACGCATTATTATCAAATATATATATATATATATATATATATATATATATATATATATATATATATATATATATATATATATATATAAACACCAACATTAAATTCACACAGCCAGTACGAAACCTCGGCGTTTGCAGCAACATGTCATGAACATATGCAAGGCTGCATATCTCGAGCCGAGACGTATCAGCTCCATTCACAAATATCTTTCAGCTGATGCCACTGAAACACTTTGTGTGTTCATTAGTACTTACAAGACTGGACTAGTGTAACTAAATTATGTCTGGTTCGTCTCAATATCTACACCAAAAACTTCTAAAAGTTCAAAATACAGCTGCTCAGATCATCATTCAAGTACCACGTTCAGAGCACACCTCCCCCACTGCCCTGTTCCCTACACTATCTATTCGATACAGAATCAAACACAAATGTGTTCTCTGTGCTACGTTGCACTGACGGACTCCAGTCTAGCATACATATCTGACCTCACATTTGTTTACATATCAGCAAGATACTTAAGCTCCTCTTCTGATAATCGTATACTCATTATTCCCACTATGAAAATTAAGTCATATAGACAACGTTCTTTTGCAGACCAGGACCTAGCAACGTGGAACTAATTGCCCAGTGAAATTAGACACAAAGACAGTGTTCCCTTTCAAAAGTGCTATTAAAACGCACCATTTTCGACTGCAAGATCAAACTTAAAGACTAAATAATGTTTCCTACGTTATATATTTTCAGCATTATTTTTGTTGTCTGATTTCATGGTGTTTTGTTTTTTGTAGCCATATCAGTATAGTAGTAAGAGTATCTAAAGATTAGGCGCTAAACAAAGTCCTTATTATTAATAATATTATTATAAGCTTATATCTACATGCATCTTCTTATTTTGTCCATCTATTTAATTGTTTATTATCGTCTGTACCGTATAGACAGATAGTACAAATGTGATAGGTGATGAAAAGGTGTTCGAGTGTCACCAAGAAGACCACATTAATCTAAAATTTCACTCATCTTCTAATCGAAATGTATTATCCTGCGGCGTAATGGGGAGAGAAAAACTTAAATAAACATATGCAATTTTTATATTTCTTTTTGTTATTCATTTGCAGAAATAATACGATAGTAATAAGAGAACACTATTCTACTCTGCTGATATACATGTTTCGTGTAATTATCGAACTTTGATGACATTGGGGTTCCTGGTATAGTTAGGAAGAAAGGCAACATTAACCGGAAGTGCTGAGTCTAGTGGACTCAACGTTGAAGAGCCTCAGTACGGGAACAGCAAACGGAGGTCTAAGAAACAGTAACGATTTGAAAGTCCTAAACCTAAAAATACAAATATTCAAATTTATGTATCTGTTAACTTATTTTTATTGAAATTCACATGTGTTATTTACAAAATACGTTTTGATAAACATACAAATGATAATAGAAAAACCATTTTATTACGTACTTAATTATTTATTCAACAGATACAAATAAAGTCAATATATTTTATAAACAATGGCAACTCAGTTGATGTTCCATGACATCATAATTTATCGACCAAGACAATATAATTTATAGACCATGAGAATATACAGCTTAGAGACAATAACAACAGAAAAATAGATCCTGCAATCGTTATTCTGAGGTAAGAAGCGTTTTACTTGGATGATTGTATAATATAGATCCATTAGGTCTTCATTATAATTTCGTATTTGAACGAGAGAGAGAGAGAGAGAGAGAGAGAGAGAGAGAGAGAGAGAGAGAGAGAGAGAGAGAGAGAAAGAGAGAGAGGGAGAGGCATAATTGTTTAAAGCACTATGTATATTAGTTTAGAAATTTACAGAATGGACATAGTAACGAACAAATTAATGCAGTGTGGAATAAAATAAGGAAGAATTGAAAAACACCTGGGCTAACGTCCTATACAAATTAGTTCGCCTACGTAATATATATATATATATATATATATATATATATATATATATATATATATATATATATATATATATATATATATATATATATATATATATATATATATATATTAAGTACGACAAGTTATTTAAATTGGCTGCATCTTTAATCAGTGATGCATACTATCACGTGACCCGCTGTACTCTACACATGCAGGACGCAAGGTATTGTATATATGTATGAAGTGTTAAAAATATCTTTTGATATATCTATCATAGACGCATTTTAGCATTTACGTAGTAATTAAATTTCTAATTATTTGGGTATCTTCATTTCATTATACTACTCATTATGTCGTTTCAGTAAATATGTAGCTACACAAAACTCGAGATATCGTACAGTGCTAATACACGTAACCAGTTTGCACTGAGCTGTGGCCAAGAACAACGGCAACTTGCCCAGCTAATCAGAAATGACTTAGAGAAGGCACGGTGATAGCATGTATATTATGCAGAAAATCATTGTATACGGCAATTTTCAACGCCATCTTAGTATGAGCATTTATATTATAGTTTGGGAAGTATTCCACAGATCCTTGTGGTAATACAGATTTAAGACGTAGACTGCTTTGTGTTCATTTTATTGATACTATTGCAAAGTTGTGCATATTCAAATTATTTTCACAGATATAATACTTTCATCAATATTTATTAAAAACAAATACCCGCATTAGTTTGTATTTTTAAAGACCCATCAATAGACAACCCCAAAAGACAGGTAGTCCGCTCACAAACACCTCATCAAGCAAGATCCAGAAGAAGCTAGGTGTAGTGAGACCTAACTTTGTACTTCCCATGTTATCTGTACTATGTCGTTTAATTCTGGGGACCGGCCATCCAATTTGCATTGCGGGGCCATCAAAAGAATCATCAAAAATCAACAAGGAAATGGCCTTGAATGAACCGTATACAGTGCACCAAACGAAGTACAAACCAGCACGAACATAGTGTAGATCAAGAAAGGATTCACGGTAATTAATGTCTGATGTATCAATCTTACTTGTGAAAGATTTATTAGCTTGGCACGGCCAACCTTGCAATTGCACGGTAAAGCGAAATTACAGGCAGCAGACAACCAAAGTTATAACCAAATGAAGTAATGTACGTATTTTATTTTGAAATCGTACTCTTTGCATTCATCGTAAACATTTTCATTTCTGTTGATGACATATGTTGGCATAGCAAAGCTTTTATAGCAATCCCTACCTGCGTATCCAAAGATATAATTTGTTGCAGTTTATATTTTCCTGGATAAAAAGAATTGCCTTTATGAACGCTTGCTAAGTTTGACACAGCTGTTGAGTTTTTTTTCTTGCCAATAACATTATATACATTATGGTAGAAGCAGTATCGGTTGTCACAAATGGTTAAAATAGTCGTAATAAATATTAGAGGTAGTAGTAGTAGTAGTAGTAGTAGTAGTAGTAGTAGTAGTAGTAGTAATAGCAGCAGCAGTTGTTGCTGTTGTTGTTGTTGTAGGGTTTAACGCCATTTTTCAGCAAACGATAGGCTACACATAGCGGCCAGTATTAATGGTGGAGGAAGAACCTAGGTAAACCCCAGGAAAGAGCCACCGACCCACGAGAAGGTACTGGCAGGCTGTCCCACATACCCACATTGATCGAATCTGAGACTCGAACTCACGCAGACAGAGGTGATATGGCAGTGATCCGTAACGGAGAGCGCTTTAGACCACTCGGCCACAGTAGTAGTAGTAGTAGTAGTAGTAGTAGTAGTAGTAGTAGTAGTAGTAGCAGCAGCAGCAGCAGCAGTATGAACATCAGCAGCAGTGACTCTATGGACAGGAGCCTTATCCCTGTCTATCTTAATAACTGATGTCCTATTAAAATACTGTTCATTTTAGTACGTTAAGGGCGTGGGATTGTTATCAAAAAAGTTAATATCGTATGTCCTGCAATTTCATGTGGTTAGTCAGTACAATTGAGACATATCTTTCATGTATGAATATAGATTATTATATAGTCACTATATATCCTGTTTGGATTCAGTATTTTATTCCCGGAATCAATCTCTACATGTGTCTGTAGATGTACCTGTAAATCTATATGTAAATCAATGTGTATGTGTAAGTCTTTATGTAATTCTGTGTAAATGTTTGTGTAAATGTATGTGTAAATATATGTGTAAATCTATGGGACAGAAGATGTACACAGTTATGTTAGCATCGGTTGACATAATTCCATATAAATCAATAAGCAAAACTGTATCCTTTTTTACCAGTTTTCCAGGACTGAACACCCTACCATCCTCAAACATTTTGTTTACAAACATTTGCGAAGAATATTTTACTCGTACTGACTTTAAGCCGTTTCTAAAGATGTTTTAATAACTGTTGCAGGTATATTGTTTCTCATAAGCATGGTTGATGTTGTAGGGTTTAACACCATTTTACGATATGCTATACATGACGGACAGTATTAGTGATTGAGGAAGAACCAGGGAAAACCACGGAAAGAACCACCGAACCACGAGAGACTACTGGCAAGTTTTCTCACATACCCACATTAGCCGAATCTGAGACTCGAACCCACGCAGATAAAGATGAGATGGCAGTGATCCGTAACCGAGAGCGCTTTAGACCATTCGACCACTCGGGGCCCTGGGGTCTTTAAGCAAGGTCTGTAATTTCTTGCATAAACAGAATATGAAATACGTATAGACTAGGGTTGAGATTCAATCAATATCACGGTATTCAAATATGTTTCTAATGTTCTGCGCTGTAAGTGAGATTCACAAACTCCTGGAACACAATTAAGATTCAAATTAATCTGATGCAAATCAACAATTCATACGTTGATAAACCGCAGTTTCACCACGTTCCTTGGGTTGGCCCTCACTTGTATCGGTTGCTCGCATGGATCCACTACACGTACAGTCAGTCATACGTATACACAAGTACAGACATCATACAGCACCCTTGTATTAGCTACATCTACAGTCGTGGTTCCACCACATGTACAGACATACGTACATACATATAGACAGCTATACGCTTCCGCTAAGCCCGTCAGCTAAACTCGCCATACTCGTTACACTCGTTAGACTGGTTAGCCTCGTTAGACTCTTTAGACATTTTAGGCTCGTTAGACTTGTTAGACTCGTTTAACCCGTTAGCTACAATAAAACAAAACTGGTAATAATAATGAGTTCTGGAAAATACTAATAAATTAAACTCTTAATAGCAATTTGAAATTCACAGTTCACAACGTCTCAAATCTGCGTTGTAATAAATGAATCATTACATGATGTGACAATACAAACTCAATTAACTTCGCATATCAAATAAAATATAAATTTAACACTCATTCCATATGACTTACGAATACAATGGAGAACGTGCACTCTCGACGAGATCCAAAGCGACCAGTGTGTCGTTTATACATTAATCTTGCATAAATTCATACGACAGTGAGTAATATTCATAATAAAATACCCGTGCATATCGTGTTTATAATGTCCTTCGTTGCAAGTAATTTCCGGCGAGACATATGTTGGTTCCGTTACTTACCGGGATAAACACTTTTTCACCCTAGATAACGTTGTACGGATGCACAACGAAAACTAGTCAAAATTTCTCAGGCATAACAAAAGGTTTTTTTTCTTCTAATTTATTTGACACACAGTTTATAGATGGCTCTGCAAATACAGTTCACTGATCTATGCAATGGGCAGTTAAGGGCTTCATTTTTTAATAAAACGGGACGTCAATGTTGTTTTGTGTGTGTGTGTGTGTGTGTGTGTTTATGATTAGGATTTTTAGCGTAGCTTAAAAAAAATCAGTTTTATTGCTATAATGTCTGTAGTTAGGCAGTTAATAGTTATATCTAGCATTGGGGCGTCATAGCGCAAACATGTAGCATGATATCCCACCCAGTTACATTGTCCTGACACCGGGCCAACCAGTCCTAACATTAACCTCTTAATGCTGAGAGCCAAGCGAGGCATCAGTTAGTACCATTTTTGTAAGTATTTGGTACGATTTGGACGGGGATCTAACCCACGACCTCCCGCTTCCGCGGCGGATGCTCAAACCAATAGGCCACCGGAGTGGTGGGACGTCAATTATCAGTTTAAACTTATATGTACTGTACGTGTAGGTTATATTTACTGTACATGTATGTACCAGTGCATGTTATAATAATGTGAAATATTCATTAATTTATTTTAACCATTACTAGCATATACATATAAATGTACATGTATACGGATGGTGACATCGTAAAAAAAAATCATGATTTAATTATCCGGAAAACTCATTAATCCGGACATATTCACTGGAAACAAAGGTGTCAGGATTAACGTGGCTCCTCTCTCTCTCTCTCTCTCTCTCTCTCTCTCTCTCTCTCTCTCTCTCTCTCTCTCTCTCTCTCTGGGCATGGGAAGCTTATGTCGCCTATATATCTGTGACAGTTTGTAGAATGATGATGTGCTTTCAGTCTTTTGTTGAATCACAGTAATATAATTCCAGGTTTCGATTCATTTTAAATTCCAGTGGATGCATTTCATCATTTTCTGTTATATCATTTCCTGTTTGGTATATGATAGAAATTAAATATATGTTCCGTGGACTGTGGAACATTTGGGAACGATTATTATCATTTTAAATGCACGATCAAATGTTATCAAATGAAAGATAAAAATGATTTAATATAGCTTGTTTTCTTGTTTCAACTGCTGACAACATGTAAAGTGCCCCGTGGCGTGAATGTCGTCATGTTCTAGTAAATCAAACTTCATTTTTTAATTGCGGACATTATTTGTCATTTTGTAATCGCTTTCATCCTTGTTTGCTACAGAATTACCATTGCTCAAATATTCATGAAACTGTGTAGTCAAATGCTTGACTGTAATATTCAACTTTGTTGCAACTGTTTTAATAGTATGGAAACATTGCTAACCTTAAATATGAAAGTGAGATCATCATGTGTGTGTGTGTGTGTGTGTATGTGTATATATATATATATATATATATATATATATATATATATATATATATATATATATATATATTGATGCTTCATCAGATTTAATTCAAACTGAATTGAATAAAATTGTTTACGTCATTGAATATATTCTGTTTCTAATTAATTAATGATATAAACAACATGACAGGAAAGAAATGACGGCATAGCTTATATTGTTACCAGATGTAATCAATTGGCTTAAACGTTAACAAATAATCGACATGTAAAATTGCATAAATTAAATGATGACTTTATCATGAAGATATTTTAAATCAAAACTTTTATTTAATTGTATTTTAGTCTTTTAGATATATATGAATTTAAATAGTTATTAAATAGACAATAATGTGTTAGATCTAGTGTCTGTGGAAGCAACGCATCAATTACAAAACCAGGGAACAGAATTATTATTATATGCTATTTTTGATTCCGTTAACTTTACATTGTCAGAATCGTGCAGTAGTTTACAATACAAAACACCTTCCTATTGCACTCGCGTATTCGACACGTGTACCTAAACAGAGTATATTCATAGTATAGTGTATTATGATCTATTTCGTAAACTAGCTCTGTACACTCGTGTAGGAGACTTTTTAGATTCTGAATGATTGAATTTGTTTGTGAATGAACTAAAGCAGCTGTTTCATCACAATGAAATTATAGATGATAAATTTAATGATGTGGACAAGGCCACTGATTTAGTGGCAATTTATTCTTAGTAAATATTAAGTCGTGGGTGGCATACTTCGATGAGTGACATGATTGACAGAGGACACATTTATGTTAGTTGCAACGTCCTACATGCACCTAGCGCTGAAATAAATCTTCTACTCTTATTCCACATACTGAGACGATTATACACGTTGTTCTATTATTTGCTAATTGTGGCAAGGGGGGAGGGAGGCATTGGATATAGAAATGTCTATTGATGAAGCCACATTCTCATATGTACGCCTTTCTTCATCTTCAAGTGGCATACCTGATGCCAATCTAGCTATACTTGAATAAATTGTTGTCCTTTGTCCATACGTGAGTTTTACAAATATAATGGAGCCCGAAATCATGCATCATAATGCAAAACATAATATTATCATTCAATTGACCTGATAAGTCCGTTTAAATTCGCAAACAAAAATGTTGGTTCCCGACACACCCTTACACCCACATTTTTGCATGAATTTTTCATGTCCGAAGGCCATTTCTTTTAAAAGAACACTTGATGCGCACAGTACAAGTACAAGTGCTTTCGTTGGGTGATGATTTTGAAGAATTAGTGTGTACTTAATAGCTTGATACAACTCTTCCAGGTTGTTTTTTAGATATTCTACATGACTTGAAATAACATCTCTACTGCTTTAAATTCTGTTTCCCAGCCGAACATTGGTATTTCACTAGCTATATACTGAGCAGTGAATACGTTAAGTGGAAATGCCTCATATGCATTCCAAGAACAGCACAAGCCGGAATAACCAAATAGACTAATATATACAAATCCTTAATTATTACACAATAATGGCTCAAAAAGTCAAATCATGGGGTCTGTACAAGCTTTTACAGTCGTTATAACGAAATATTATCTGCAGTTATTTTTGTCTGTACAAGCTTTTACATTCGTTATAACGAAATATTATCTGCATTTATTTTGTGTCTGTACAAGCTTTTACATTCGTTATAACGAAATATTATCTGCATTTATTTTGTGTCTGTACAAGCTTTTACATTCGTTATAACGAAATATTATCTGCATTTATTTTGTGTCTGTACAAGCTTTTACATTCGTTATAACGAAATATTATCTGCAGTTATTTTTGTCTGTACAAGCTTTTACATTCGTTATAACGAAATATTATCTGCAGTTATTTTTGTCTGTACAAGCTTTTACATTCGTTATAACGAAATATTATCTGCATTTATTTTGTGTCTGTACAAGCTTTTACATTCGTTATAACGAAATATTATCTGCATGTATAGTGTTCTTAGTGATTAAATGTCGATTTCGTCATATTAGGGAATTCGTGGTGGCGAGGTTCCTTTGTTACGCATATCTGATTTAATTTATATTTATCTTAATTTAATTGTTTGTCAGTTTTGAAATAATTTGTTCTATTACATGTTATTATAATGTAATATTGTTTACGTGATTTAGATTTTTTCTCCAGAAAATCAGTCTAACCTGACTCTTCTTTCGTGAACACCTAGGGCTGACCTAGATCCTGACCCTAATTTAAAAGTAGTAGCACCCACGTAAACATGTTCGTGTTTGATTTATTTTTATTTTTTGAATAATAAGAGCAAGATCGAGGCTGTATTGGATAAGTGACCTTAGACATAGTATTGGTAAAGTAAACAACTTTATTTATTAGAGTAAAGTGATTGGTTTTTGTCTGGGACATGATTCTTAAAATCGCAAATTCTTTTCTACCAATTGTACATTGTTTTACAGGGAAATAAATTATTTTGTTACATTTTACAAAGCTTGTTGATTTCACTCTTGCTATGTTACTGTTCATTAGAGCCTAAACAAGTAAGACGTTAAATAGGTTTATTTTTATTACATACTTCATGCCTTTTCTTACGTTTATTCGAAGTTTCATACAGCATACTAAACAAAAGGAGGAAACAAGATTCCTGTCTCGATGTGCATAACCAAAAAACCGATGAACAACGTGCTTTATGTGGAATAACATGTAGTCTTTAAAATGTATAAGCTGTGTGATAACTAGTTCTCTTTATAAGGTTATACTTCGAGTTAATGTATTATATGCATTATTCATTCAGAACAAACAATAACGTTTCCATACATAATTTAAATTGTGCACTCTAAGGTAATTAAACCCACACTCTACAAATGTATGTTCATTAAATAAACATTTAATGCAATGCATATGCATCCAGCACTGTATTTGAATTTTAATTAATTTAAATTAGGACTATTTGAGAGTACAACGAACACGATGAATCTATTTCCGCTGCATTAGGTCATGCATGCAATATTAAGAGCGCATCTTATTTGAGACTTCACGTCAATAAAGTGGTAACTATATGCAGACAAGACAAAGAGGCATTATTCAAAATAGCCTGGCTCCACTCACAACATTTAACACCAATATTTGCTTTTTGTTTCGTTGTTTCTTTTCTGGAGGCAGGATTCTGATTTTCTCCCATCCGTCCTTACGTCCAAACGTCTCTGGAAGAAAGATAGGTATCACTAGGATTGTGTACAAAGGCACTCTACATAGAACGCTGAATATTGACCTTAGACATTGCAATCATTAACTGACACTATTACATTTTAAGTTCACGTTTACGTTTTCCTTGGTACTAATAGCAAATCACTTGACGCTCAGCATTAAGAGGTTAGTGTTAGGACTGGTCGGCCTGGTGTCAGAATAATATGAATGGGTGGGACATCATGCTACATGTCTGTGGCATGATGCCTCAGTGCTAGACATCACCATAAACAGCCTCACTGCAGACATCTTAGCGATATGACTGAACAATCGTTAAAGCAACGTTAAAAATACTAATCAAAACAAACAAACAAACAAAACGTTTCCCGTTGCACATAATTTTTTTTTCAGTCTTGTAATCCTTTGATCAAAATCGTTTTAGAAAGAATAAATAAAAATATTTGAGGTCGACAAATGACATTTTAAAAGGCATATCCATATTGACGCGATCACATTTTCAGGTCACTAAATCTACTTATGTTCAACTGTTTTTAATTATTGACAAAACATTCTTTGCATAATCAAACACAACCAGGAAGAAAAACAAAGTTCTCATTAGTGTTCATATGCTACAGACCTCATTAAGTTTCCATGCTATACTTGTGTGCATAGACCTGTTCAACTTTTAATGATATAGACAGCTGTCAAGATTAGGTTATCATTCTAAACTTGTGTGCATAGACCTGTTCAACTTTTAATGGTATAGACAGCTGACAAGATTAGGTTATCATTCTATACTTGTGTGCATAGACCTGTTCAACTTTTAATGGTATAGATAGCTGACAAGATTAGGTTATCATTCTATACTTGTGTACATAGACCTGTTCAACTTTTCATGGTATAGACAGCTGACAAGATTAGGTTATCATTCTATACTTGTGTGCATAGACCTGTTCAACTTTTAATGGTATAGACAGCTGACAAGATTAGGTTATCATTCTATACTTGTGTGCATAGACCTGTTCAACTTTTAATGGTATAGACAGCTGACAAGATTAGGTTATCATTCTATACTTGTGTACATAGACCTGTTCAACTTTTCATGGTATAGACATCTGACAAGATTAGGTTATCATTCTATACTTGTGTGCATAGACCTGTTCAACTTTTAATGGTATAGACAGCTGACAAGATTAGGTTATCATTCTATACTTGTGTGCATAGACCTGTTCAACTTTTAATGGTATAGACAGCTGACAAGATTAGGTTATCATTCTATACTTGTGTGCATAGACCTGTTCAACTTTTAATGGTATAGACAGCTGACAAGATTAGGTTATCATTCTATACTTGTGTACATAGACCTGTTCAACTTTTAATGGTATAGACAGCTGACAAGATTAGGTTATCATTCTATACTTGTGTGCATAGGCAGCTGATCTAGTTACATTTTCGTGCAATTATGAAACCAGTTTAATCTAACGGTATTTTTTCTATCAATGGGATACAAATAAAATACATAATGGTATTTGAATACAGCATGAAAGATCAGCGAGATGGACACATAGATGATCCCATGCTCGAATGTATAAATAAACGCATAGGTAATTGAGATGGTATAACGCATTATTAATGCAAGTATGTACATAAGATGAAACTTTACACACACACACACACACACACACACACACACACACACACACCTTCATACCCAGTAATAACATCACATGTATATTCTTTTTAAGCATATATGGATAAATGTAAGTTTAAACACACACACACACACACACATACACACTCACACATGATGGGACCTTATTAATTTCCTATCACTTCCCTAAGTCTCACTGTCTTTTATCTATGTAATGATTTTTGAAAGTTCTTAATTTAATGGACCCGGAGAGAGAGAGAGAGAGAGAGAGAGAGAGAGAGAGAGAGAGAGAGAGAGAGAGAGAGAGAGAGAGAGAGAGAGAGAGAGAGAGAGAAAGTAACCCAGACCTGTCAAAAACAGTGATGTGGAAGGAAAAGACGCCAGTAGGTTATGCTGACATGCCATCAAGTATAGTTCGATCATTCACTAAATTATAAGAACAAACTTCTCGTAACTGAGAGGAAAATTGTATTCTGCGTAATCGTTTAATTTTATTTTGGATAGAAAGTTTATAATTCAAAGTCATGTTCTATTTCATTATTTGTATGTACGTGATCAAATTCTTAGTAATGCTCTGTTCTTGTCATTGTGTTCTATTCTATATCTGTGCTCAGATCTCTACTATTTCAAATTTTATAGCATTGCTTGCTCGAATACGGCACTAAGACCGTAGTTGATCATCTCCTAGATAATGACTGAGGTGGGGGAATCATATTATATCACCCACTCACTCCCCATAACGTGATGGAGGTACGCACATGTACGAGTGATCTAAAAATTACATGAGTTGTAGTTCTAATGTTTTCACATCCGAATTGAAAAACTAGAAACGAAGATTAAACCTTGTCTTGCAACTTTTAAATGTTATGTCCGTAAAATATTCTTTCATTCAGTCAAGATATTTACTACACTTCAGTATCCATCTTTAATAAATTTTACCAATATTGCAAAATTCCTCCTGTCGTTTCGCTGTAACAAGTATTGCTTAATACTTTATTTCGAATTAGTCGTATACTACTAATACACGATAAAGAGAACAAAACATATTATAATATCCCTATAAATGATTAAATGACACCCACATGGAACCTTTTAAAATGCTCACTTCTCACATGCCTAATTAGGTGTTTCGGTCCACTTTTCCTCTACACGAAACAGAGAATATGTTTTTAAATTGGGGGTATTAGTCGTGATCGAGTTCATTAAAATAAACAAAATTTATCTTGGAACATTATCGATACAAATTATCGAAGAAAAGAATTGCTCTTCTTTAGTTGCTGAAAAACATTTTATGATCGATAGATCAAACTGTCACTTTGTACCATTGAACTCAAAGCAGGAGAAGAAACATTTGTTGAATTATCTTGTCAAAATATCTTTTATCTTTTAAAACATTTAAAGTTAACTTTGTTCTACAAAGAATGAAAATATCAAAACAAAGACTACCAATTTATCAAATTGCCATTCACATAAACAATACAACATATTATCACAAGAGTTCAAATCCGACCGCATGGCGGTTTTTTTTTTTCCCTTAACTCTTAAACTATAAAAAGAGTCCGAAATATTCGACAAACCATGAGAGTGAGCAAGACTTCCATACGTAAACAAGGCTACTTCTGTGTAGAAAACTTCGAAAAATGTCGAAGCTGCTCCTTATGTTGGTCTTTGCCTCAGCCTTGGCAGTTTTCATTGTTCCATCTGACGGTAAGTAACAAGAATTGTATACATACGTGCATATTCAGTGTTATTCTTTGAATCGTTCAGATGATCATGATATAATTAGATTTTATAGGAGAATTTATAGATTTAGGCGCATATGACATGTTGAAATCACGTATGATATTTCGGATAATTGTTGATTTATTTAGCTGTAAAATTTATAGAAATTAATCATGTCCATTAACTTGTGATTTTCTCAGATATTAATTATAAGATGAATACAATTATAGTTCACTTAAATGTAATAGTCGTATATAGGTTGATGTGATCAAAGTTCATTAACTTCTCTAAATCAATGACGTGACTTAAAAATTAAACGGTGACAGTAAGCCAGTAAGACATTCATTGTCTTTATTGCGGTACCAGAAAGATGGGGGCGTGATGACGGTGCTGTACCTGATATGGCTAACATCTGCCTGTCCCACTGTACAAAGTCTTTCTGGTCATGACGTTTAAACCATCTGTCCCACTGTACAAAAGCTCTTTGATCATGAAATTTAAACCATCTGTCCCACTGTGCAAAGACTCTCTGATCATGAAATTTAAACCATACTACTTCCTATGCATTTGCGTGATGTACACCCTTCTAAAGAAGAATGGCATGCAAACAGTTTAAAAGTCTTAAATATTGTATAATCCCACTTTCGACAAATTCAGAAATGTTTTTGATATCTGAAAAAGGGCAGATTATTTTGTTTGTAGACTCATAACGAGCGAACATAAGAACAGTATTTAAAGAATGTATTATCAAACCCGAAGACAGCACAACGAGTTTTGGTTTAATCCAGCCAGCATGAGTTAAGAAAAGATACGTAGAGTAACAAGACAGAGGGAAATACATACATACATACATACATACATACATACATACATACATACATACATACATACATACATACATACATACATACATACATACATACATACATCTGCAGTATGTTCAGATGTAGGTATGCCCACCAAATGTATTATATAAACGTGCGCTGACACAACCTTGCGAAATATGAAATTCTCTCTCGTTTTAGCCGACAGTGGGTAGCACCATTTAAGGAACAGGTTCTATTAAGCATCCGGATTGGTCAGCAGATCGCAAAGATAAAATTATATATCGGTCTTCTATCCGATCGCCCACCTCTTTGTCCAGTCAGACTTATAAAGTGTCTTCCTGCGCATGAACTACATAACCATTGTCTGACACAAGATGAATAACTAAGGAGCATATACGGTCAATTGTTTGCAGCTAATTAGTGACCTTTTTTTATAAAATGCTGATGTGCTGCTCGATATCCGATTGACCACCCACACTGAGTGCACAGGAAATAGAAAACGAACTTGATATCATCGATTAAAATAAATGCATTTCCTGTGCATTATGGGTGAGGTGCATCAGACTTTTATTATTGCTAATCATTCTCCAGAATAAGCTGATAGCGTCAGATAGCAATTTTTTTGGCAGAGTTAGTTTTACATCCTATTCCCGGGAACACTAGACTATTTTTTTTTCCTGTTGTGTACCTTTCTTGTATGAAGCTGAAAAAGACAGCCCAAAATGGAAGACCTGTTTTAGTTCGAAAAATAAGCCACACAAATATCTACACGTCAAAAACCGAATTAATTAAAGAAGATGAAGAAATTGAAATGTACGATAAGTCTTATTTGGCATGACCATCGCACTAAATTGGCATGAGTTGAAAACTACACACTAGTTTTTAAAGTCGGTTTTGGAAACTAATGTCATCTTATATGATCTTGGCAATAATGTATTTTGTGCAGATTATGATGTGTCGTTTCTTGTTAACTTTACAGGTTACGGCTACTCTGGACATCATCATCATCATCATCATCATAATCGATGCATTTGCGTACCAGACCGGTATGCCTGTCCCTGGTCACATCCCATATTTGCTGGCAGGTGCCCTCATTGCCCCTTTTGGCATCTAAAGTGCGGATGGTTGCACTGCTGCAGACGCTGGTGATATTAAAATGTAGGTAGCCTTTCTCTGTCTCTGTATCTGTTTCTCTGTCAGTGTCTCTTTTTTTAGCTGTACTGTTACCCATATAATGTGACAAGATTCATTCTCTATTATTTCTTAGTCAAATATGACCTCGTTCTTAAGTTTATTTTTACGGTTCAGAATGTTTTTAAGCATGTTTCAGTACTTTAGATTATATCTTAATGTAGGCTTGCTTCCATGAATTGTAATGTAATTGTAGAAATTGTATTAAATTCACTATTACAGTCCAAATTGTTCTCACACGGCAGATTCAACAGAATTCAGATGAGAGTAGGCCTAATTGGCAAATCTAACGTTACAAACTATATTTTCACGCCATGACATTTTCAAGGGGAATTTTATTTTTTTGTTTTTAATTTGTATCAATATTCACAGTACAGTGTAAAACAATAATTAGTATGCATTAGTCTTGGATAGAAAACGTTCACCTTGGGTACAACACTTTTGCCTCTAAGACTCGGCATTGTTCCGATTTATGCCGCCAATTTATGTCGCGCGCGAGGAAATTACCTTTTCTGCATTGATGTATTTGAAGGATTTTATTTTTTTAATTCCTCATTGTTTTATCACATAGCGATCTGGACCATACAATCAGGTTAATCGCTCTGGTGACCTAAAGGGTCAAAGAGTCCGTTTAGGATGCCTGAGGTCATGGGATTGAACTTTGGTCGAGTCCAACCAAAGACATAAAAATGGTATTTGTAGTTTCCCCGTTTGGCGCTCAGCATTAGGAGGTTAGTGTTACGACTGGCCGACCTTGTGTCAGGATAAATGTGACTGGGTGGACCACCATACTACGTTGTAGCGATATGACATAAATATATTTGACGCGATCTTACAAATCCAAATTACACACACATACACATATTCATAGGAATGGGAGAAAAATATTTTTCTTTACTCTTTTCAGAGAGTCGGGATCATTTAATTTTGTATGCATATACATGTAACCTTAGTATAACCTGAAAGAGAAAAATATTGAAATGGTATGTGAAAACTAATCATTAATTAATTAAATCTTGTCAGCATAATCATACTTTCTATCCACAGAATCTCACTGACAATGCGTTGGAACCGGATGAGCCGACACTATAATGTACAAAGCAGCAAGCTACTCGACTAGTCACCGGGTTACACGCATAATCAATTGATTATATGAGATCAATAAATATATTATTATCAGCTGTGTTTGGTTATTTGTTGTATTTTTTGCTCTCATCTTTAGACGATTTTAATTGATATAATTAAGGAAAGTAGGAAAAACAGGAATATGCAAATCAAGAGTCTGATTTGTAAGTAAAAATAATGAAGAGTCCTTTGATATAATGAGAATGGAAGCATCGGGTCTCTCTTAATTACTTTTCTCTTAATTAATTAATCATTGAAAGTATGATTACAGTTTTAGTTGTGAATGTAAATACGGATATAGTACTTATCCGTTATTTCACATTAATATTTCATTTGATTAACAATTTATGAAGAGTTTCCCTGGCATAAAAATTAAAGTAGATAAGAACAATTATATGTTAAGAGCTTGGATTTTAAAACCTATTTACTAGATCAAAGACTAACAACTACATGTAACACTATTCTAGAACTCTTTGACACAAGCTGAAGGGTTATTGAAGTGCCAAAAGTGAAACTATGTATGCTTGAAACTTCAAAGTATTTCAGAGATGTTACGATAATATTTACCTCTTGCTTTGTTCTCAATGGAATACAAAACATTAACATCGAACCCTAATATGAATAACCAAACAAAAAAATAAGAATCGAAAACAGTATGCTGCCGGCTTACGATGCAGCTATTATCGTTAATGTTTATATGTTGTCTTTTTGTAATCATTAACCCAATGTCAGTAAAATACATCGTGATTCCAGATCGTGACGACCAAAAAGACTTAAGTCATAAAATATTCCGAGATAGTAGTAAGATTAGTCCATCGTCATGTGGATGTAGTTTTCAACAGCGACTAATTCTGACAGGAGACGCGTAAGAGACCAAACTAACAATAGCAACCATTAACACGCGCCAGTACACACTGGCGTGCACGCACGCACGCACACACACATGTGGGCACGTTTAGCGTCAAGGGAAATTTAACATGTGGAATAATGGGCCTGTAAAGCGACAAGGGAAGTTGGGTTGTTGTATTGGGACAATGGGAATGGACATCACCGTGACATCACGGTACTAGAGAATGGTAACAGTATAGAAAGAGCCTGACCACAATTGGGCGGTATGCTGGCAAAAATGTTGCAAGTGGCTGACCTGACAAACACAAAACTACACACATACACACACAAACAAACAAACACCCACACACACAGCAGTAAAGGAGTAAGTGTTTATATTCACACTACTACACACTCATACCAAAGTGCAATTTGAATGGTCTATTTTCTGGAGTATTGGGGTACCCTTGTAAAGGGGTGTGTTTGTGGACGAGGACTTATGGCCATCTTTTGTCGTCTAAATTAGCGTCCCCGTCTATAGACAGGCTTTCCCACATTATAGAATAAGGATATGCTTCTCCGGAAAGAGAAGGAGAGCACTTTCATATCCACATGGCCGTCGACAAAACCTCTGTCTGGTTCCTGTTGTTTTGTTGTCGCTCTCTCTGCTTCAGAAGTCTGTACGTATTTTCTAATCTTCTTTCTCCTTGATTTCATATCTGAAAACCTCGTCTATCAGGTCTTCGGTCACTGTCAGCATCTTGATTTTCTCTATATCTTCAGGTTCGGCTATCAGACTTTGCCTGACACGATGCAAATGCACGTTGGCTTCGTTTAGTTAGGCTAAATTAAAAGCAAAATCCTCCTTGGTCAACAATCGATGGTCAGACATGAGACTGCCTCGCTTTATATGGTTCAAACGCGGATGTGATAAATGTTTTTTGGTCCAAATACAAGAGAATCGATTTTTAGTGTCTTGGGATCGGCTTCCACTTTATCTTCATATTCAATATCCATTGAGTATTGGGGTACCCTTGAAAAGAGGTGTGTGTGTATCTTCCATAAGTTTTATTAATCTAGACTGATTTATTTCAAACTGATGAGTTCTGTCTTATTGTCGAATTTGGCAATCAAGATGACGTTCACCATGTTGTTTACCGGTATTGGATTTGAAAACTGAAGTTTTAAACGAATTCGGCCGCATCTTATAGGAAGGAAGTATCCCTCGTGGCTGCCTTGATCTGGAGTGAAATCAAAGGCTCACAACGTGTACCCTTCAGCATAATCCTCGTACGCAATGACTTGTGTTGGTTTCTAACTACCCCATGGTTTCTTACAGCGACAAGTACAATCTCAAGTAATGCATCTTCTCCTCACTTAAAGTCAGGTTCTAAAGGCCTGGTACACAAAGTTTTGCCATCTCGACTGACTTTGACATTCGACGCGAATTTTGCCATCTCGACTGACTTTGACATTCGACGCGTTGTAGTGCTGAAGCTCAAAAGAATTTTCCTTGAAGGCTGCATTTTTGACAATACAAATGATCAAAAATTTTGCTAACTGTCCTTGGAACAGATGATTTTCGATCATCATTTGATGTTCAGCGATAGTGGTAAACGTTTTCAATTCCACGAGTCGTATCGGATCCTTGGCGGTCGTTCTGCTTAAAACGTGACTTCAGGTGACACTTCCATACATTGTAGGTAGAGTCAGGCTTCTTGAATGACTGTTTCTTAATAGGCAGACTCAATTATCAAATGGAAAGAAACACTGCTACGTTTCAGTCTTATGCGACATCCACTCCGTTTAAAAATTACTTAAGCTGTAACCACTTGTCTAAATGCAAAATAGTCATTAGTTGTAAAGTTTTGTTGGGTCATTTGATTTCGTTTCATTGACTGTTGAATCTCACATTGTGGATTGGTTCTTTACCTGTAATTAATTCGGTATCATTGAATGTGCCTACTGTGTCAGGGTTCCATACCACACTAGCGTCTAGATGGGTGTTCTTGGCTTCTTATCCGTACGTCAAGAGATTTTCAAGGTATGCTCGGTAAGGGTAAGTGTCCATATTGCTACTGACCAGTTTTATTATTCTAATACAAATCCATTTCAATGAACAAGGAATACTTGAACAGTTGTTGACGGCGGCTACTTTATCTTCGTCCTTTATATCGGGGTCGTGTGTCGATGTGTCGATCACTTTCACTTTCAAGCACACGTAACTGCTAATCAGATCGATGTAATCTTCGGACTTTCCGTTGATTTCGAACTCGATAGAAACTGATCCTAAGTCATGTACAGATGAGATGTGATGCAATTCTGCCCATTGCGATTCTTACACCGTAATCATGATGAGTGGTATGGTAAAAAATATATTCAGTTCGACCTGGAACAGACGCAAGACTCTCAATGCATTATTTTCTCTTTTTTTGTCTCTCTGGGATATTTTGTAAGAATCAAAACCATTTTAGTCTCCAACGGTTCTTCTTTTCTTGGTCATTCTAGCTTGAGAGGTGTGAAGTCCTCTGGAAGGGTCTCTTCGTCGTCTCTTACCGCCTTGTCCTTGCTGTGACGTCAGAGAAGCAGGAATTCCTGAATGGGCAACATCCTTTTTTACTTATATGAGTTCCTTGTCGGCACAAACTGTATTTGCCTGTTTGAAGAAGACATTTTTACCTGCTCTCAGGAAAGTTTCTTTATTGTTGGTAACATGGACTAAAGTGAGTTGACAAGCTGTGCAATGCACCCGTTCCTGTCTTTAATCCAGACAGGGTTGAGAGGCCAACTATCCCTCACATTTCTATCCACACTGATTGTGTTGCACTCGATTATTTTTACCCATAGTCACATTTCTCACAGTAATAACTGTGGCAATGCAGATAATAGCATCGAAATGTTCATCGAGATGAATGTATTTTCCGTCTTTGAAATATTTGCATGAAAACACTAGATACCGTGCATCAAACTGTCCTGATGAATGGAAAGTCCTACGCGATCGTCTTCCTTGGCTTCACATTGACGTTTCAGTATGGTTAACGAAGAATCCCACACCTCGGTGATGAACCCCTTTGCTTTCGCCAATGGTACTTCTGACTTGTAATCTTTAAAATTCATCGTTTATAGGAGCGATTTTCCATCGCTCGAATATGCTAGTCAGTTTTTGGATGATACTGGTGGACTATGATTGGGTGTAGACTCTCTGTGTCTGGATTCTGGCTCACTCATGTCATTGAAATCACTGGCATGAATTTGCGCCAAATGTCAGATATTGTGAGAGGCGATAAATCACGTTTCTGGCTCTTACTTTCTTCTCGTTTTTCCACAATTTGATGCGATCTTTTCATCTTGACACTTAAACGTTCAGTTAAATTTAAACTCTCTTTTGAATGTAGTAACGAAATCGTGTACATCGTGGCTACTAGCAACTATACTAATGATGTATATTTTCAATATAATCCTGTATTACCGCGCCATTATTAATGCAAGTTTATATTTCGTCATATTGCCGCAACATTTCTCGTTTGTCAGAAAGTTGAAATTCCCTACAAAATGAAATCCAAAATTTTACAAATCACACATTCGTTTCCTCGTTAATAATGGCGCGGTACATTTACCCGAAGAACATATACCACTTTTAATCGAATTCATTTTATATTGAAGGAACTAATTAAGAGGGTGTGGGCATATTTAAACTTTGAAAAGTAGAACTCTCTCCCCCTGAGATAGAATACTTCTCGTTGATACTTTGCATGACGTATATTTAATATGAACATATCACTTTCCAAGAAAAAAACTATTTTGCAACTTACGGATTTTGTGGAAATTGATATAGAGGAGCATATACTGAGATCTCATCCGGGTACTGACACACATTCAGGCTGGTAAACCAGCAATAGGACAATATTAATGTGATTTAAATTTGTCACTTGACACTTCAAAATCCAATGCCAAATATAGATATTGCTTGCCTAACTAAGAATATACGTGTTGAAGAAAATCTCTCTCTCTCTCTCTCTCTCTCTCTCTCTCTCTCTCTCTCTCTCTCTCTCTCTCTCTCTCTCTCTCTCTCTGGTGATGAAAACTTCTCAGAGTTTAGGATATCATCAAATATTCAATTACACAATTATTTCAATTGGAGAATAACTCATTTGTTGTAGAATGAAACATCTACATTTGTATGTGTGTTCATAAAAATAAATTTCAATTAAACCTAAAAAATGAATATAATATCAAATATTTCATTCAAGATAAGGTGCATGTCACAAATATAATTATATACTGAACTTGCTGATGATTATAGTGAAATATACATATTGGCCATATTTGGACAATCAGTTTTCAAAATTGATTTTTTTATACGTCATGCAGAATTTCGCATGAAAGGAAATATCATGGGGAATGAATTGGAATATTTTGCATTTTGGTTTGCATTTGTCGTGGGTTTGTAATAATAATACTTTTCAACAATTTACATCTATAACCAATAAAAAGGAATTGACAAATTTTAACCATATCTCGTGTTTTGTAATCAATTCTATTGTAATGATGGCTTTATCAAAGAACATCATATAATTTGGTTTAAGTTCGTCTATGAGACCTTGCATTTCCCCTCAGAGTAATTACTAGACTGGGAATGGAGCTCTGCCTCGTTGTCATTCGTGCCCGAATTTGGAAACATTAAGCACATCCTTCTTGTCTCCGTTCACCGTAACATTGAAGCTGAAACTGACACATTAATTACTCGAACTTTTTCAGACATCATAGACACATAGAGTAAAAAGTAAAATTAGAAGGAAACGCTGGGCACGAGACAAATAGACGAAAGGAAAAATAAAACAATGCACTGATACTAGTATTTGTTGGGAATGTTCTTTAGTCAGAACATGATCTGTCCACCATGTCAAGAATGATAATAATTATAATTATTCATGTGTCGTCCTTGACTATTGCAGCATGGCTGAATTTTAAATCAAAGGAAAAACCAAATATTAAATAGATCTGACTAGAACTGAGTTGCAGCATAAGTCACACTTGTCAAAGTGAACAACAACAGGACAATGGAAGATGTCCAACTAGATCCAATGAACAATTTCATGCTTTCGCTGTTCGAATACGGGATTATATTGAAAATATACATCATTAGTATAGTTACTAGTAGCCACGATGTACACGATTTCGTTACTACATTCAAAAGAGAGTTTAAATTTAACTGAACGTTTAAGTGGCAAGATGAAAAGATCGCATCAAATTATGGAAAAACGAGAAGAAAGTAAGAGCCAGAAACGTGATTTATCGCCTCTCACAATATCTGACATTTGGCGCAAATTCATGCCAGTGATTTCAATGACATGAGTGAGCCAGAATTCAGACACAGAGAGTCTACACCCAATCATAGTCCACCAGTATCATCCAAAACAGACTAGCATATTCGAGCGATGGAAAATCGCTCCTATAAACGGTGAATTTTAAAGATTACAAGTCAGAAGTACCATTGGCGAAAGCAAAGGGGTTCATCACCGAGGTGTGGGATTCTTCGTTAACCATACTGAAACGTCAATGTGAAGCCAAGGAAGACGATCGCGTAGGACTTTCCATTCATCAGGACAGTTTGAAGCACGGTATCTAGTGTTTCCATGCAAATATTTCAAAGACGGAAAATACATTCATCTCGATGAACATATCGATGCCATTACCTGCATTGCCACAGTTATTACTGTGAGAAATGTGACTATGGGTATAAATAATCGAGTGCAACACAATCAGTGTGGATAGAAATGTGAGGGATAGTTGGCCTCTCAACCCTGTCTGGATTAAAGACAGGAACGGGTGCATTGTACAGCTTATCAACTCACTTTTGTCAACCCCCCATGTTACCAACAATAAAGAAACTTTCCTGAGAGCAAGCGAAAATGTCTTCTTCAAACAGGCAAATACAGTTTGGGCCGACAAGAAACTCATAAAAGTAAAAAAGGATGTTGCCCATTCAGGAATTCCTGCTTCTCTGACGTCACAGCAAGGACAAGGCGGTAAGAGACGACGAAGAGACTCTTCCAGAGGACTTCACACCTCTCAAGCTAGAATGGCCAAGAAAAGAAGAACCTTCGGAGACTTAAATGGTTTTGATTGTAAAAAAAATACCCCAGAAAGACAAAAAAAAAATGTTGCATTGAGAGTCTTGCGTCTGTTCCAAGTCGAACTGGATATTTTTTACCATGCCACTCATCATGATTACGGTGTAAGAATCGCAATGGGTAGAATTGCATCACATCTCATCTGTACATGACTTAGGATCAGTTTAAATCGAGTTTGAAATCAACGGAAAGTCCAAAGATTACATCGATCTAATTAGCAGTTACTTGTACTTGAAAGTGAAAGTGATCGACACATCAACACACGATCCCGATATAAAGGACGATGATAAAGTAGCCGCCGTCAACAATTGTTCAAGTATTTCTTGTTCATTGAAATGGATTTGTATTAGAATAATAAAACTGGTCAGTAGCAGTATGGACACTTACCCTTACCGAGCATACCTTGAAAATCTCTTGACGTACGGATAAGAAGCCAAGAACACCCATCTAGACGCTAGTGTGGTATGGAACCCTGACACAGTAGGCACATTCAACGATACCGAATTAATTACAGGTAAAGAACCAATCCACAATGTGAGATTCAACAGTCAATGAAACGAAATCAAATGACCCAACAAAACTTTACAACTAATGACTATTTTGCATTTAGACAAGTGGTTACAGCTGAAGTATTTTGGTAAACGGAGTGGATGTCGCATGAGACTGAAACGTAGCAGTGTCCCTTTCCATTTGATAATTGAGTCTGCCTATTAAGAAACAGTCATTCAAGAAGCCTGACTCTACCTACAATGTATGGAAGTGTCACCTGAAGTCACTCTTTAAGCAGAATGACCGCCAAGGATCCGATACGACTCGTGGAATTGAAAACTATTGCTGAACATCAAATGATGATCGAAAATCATCTGTTCCAAAGACAATTAGCAAAACTTTGATCATTTGTGTTGTCAAAAATGCAGCCTTCAAGGAAAATTCTTTTGAGCTTTCAAAGTGCTCTCCTTCTCTTTCCGGAGAAGCATATCCTTATTCTATAATGTGGGAAAGCCTGTCTATAGACGGGGACGCTAATTTAGACGACAAAAGATGGCCATAAGTCCTCGTCCACAAACACACCCCTTTACAAGGGTACCCCAATACTCCAGAAAATAGACCATTCAAATTGCACTTTGGTATGAGTGTGTAGTAGTGTGAATATAAACACTTACTCCTTTACTGCTGTGTGTGTAGGTGTTTGTTTGTTTGTGTGTGTATGTGTGTAGTTTTGTGTTTGTCAGGTCAGCCACTTGCAACATTTTTGCCAGCATACCGCCCAATTGTGGTCAGGCTCTTTCTATACTGTTACCATTCTCTAGTACCGTGATGTCACGGTGATGTCCATACCCATTGTCCCAATACAACAACCCAACTTCCCTTGTCGCTTTACAGGCTCATTTTTCCACATGTTTAATTTCCCTTGACGCTAAACGTGCCCACGTGTGTGTGTGTGTGTGTGTGTGTGTGTGTGTGTGTGTGTGTGTGTGTGTGTGTGAGCGTGCACGCCAGTGCGTACTGGTGCGTGTTAATGGTTGCTATTGTTAGTTTGGTCTCTTACGCGTCTCCTGTCAAAATTAGTCGCTGTTGAAAACTACATCCACATGACGATGGACTAATCTTACTACTATCTCGGAATATTTTATGACTTAAGTCTTTTTGGTCGTCACGATCTGGAATCACGATGTATTTTACTGACATTGGGTTAATGATTACAAAAAGACAACATATAAACATTAACGATAATAGCTGCATCGTAAGCCTGCAGCATACTGTTTTCGATTCTTATAGTTTTGCTTGCTTATTCATATTAGGGTTCGATGTTAATGTTTTGTATTCCATTGGGAACAAAGCAAGAGGTAAATGTTAGCGTAACATCTCTGAAATACTTTGAAGTTTCAAGCATACATAGTTTCACTTTTGGCACTTCAATAACCCTTCAGCTTGTGTCAAAGAGTTCTAGAATAGTGTTACATGTAGTTGTTAGTCTTTGATCTAGTAAATAGGTTTTAAAATCCAAGTTCTTAACATATAAGTGTTCTTATCTACTTTAATTTTTATGCCAGGGAAGCTCTTCATAAATTGTTAATCAAATGAAATGTTAATGTGAAATAACGGATAAGTACTATATCCGTATTTATATTCACAACTAAAACTGTAATCATACTTTCAATGATTAATTAATTAAGAGAGACCCGATGCTTCAATTCTCATTCTATCAAAGGATTCTTCATTATTTTTACTTACAAATCAGACTCTTGATTTGCATATTCCTGTTTTTCCTACTTTCCTTAATTATATCAATTAAAATCGTCTAAAGATGAGAGCAAAAAAAAAACAAATAACACAGCTGATAATAATATCTTTATTGATCTCATGTAATCAATTGATTATGCGTGTAACCCAGTGACTAGTCGAGTAGCTTGCTGCTTTGTACATTATAGTGTCGGCTCATCCGGTTCCAACGCATTGTCAGTGAGATTCTGTGGATAGAAAGTATGATTATGCTGACAAGATTTAATTAATTAATGATTAGTTTTCACATACCATTTCAATATTTTTCTCTTTCAGGTTATACTAAGGTTACATGTATATGCATACAAAATTAAATGATCCCGACTCTCTGAAAAAAGTAAAGAAAAATATTTTTCTCCCATTCCTATAAATATGTGAATGTGTGTGTAATTTGGATTTGTAAGATCGCGTCAACTATATTTAGCTCATATCGCTACAATATAATATGGTGGTCCACCCAGTCACATTTATCCTGACACAAGGTCGGCCAGTCGTAACACTAACCTCCTAATGCTGAGCGCCAAACGGGGAAACTACAAATACCATTTTTACAAGTCTTTGGTTGGATTCGACCGAAGTTCAATCCCATGACCTCAGGCATCCCAAACGGACTCTTTAACCCTTTAGGTCACCAGAGCGTTTCCCCTGATTGTATTCTCCAGATCGCTATGTGATAAAACAAAGAGAAATTAATAAAACCCTTCAAATACATCAATGTAGAAAAGGTAATTTCCTCGCGCGTGACATAAATTGGCGGCATAAATCGGTACAATGCCGAGTCCTAGAGGCAAAAGTGTTGTACCCAAGGTGAACGTTTTCTCTGCAAGACTAATGCATACTAAATATTGCTTTACACAGTACTGTGAATATTGATACAAATTAGAAACAAACAAACTCCCCTTGAAAATGTCTTGGCTTGAAAATATAGTTTGTAACGTTAGATTTGCCAATCTACCCTCATCTGAATTCTGTTGAATCTGCCGTTTAAGAACAATTTGGACTGTAATAGTGAATTCAATCAAATTGGAACATTTTGCAAACTATAAGCCTTTGAAACTTGTATCGCTATATCTTCCTGATTGAGCCCGAAATCTCTCTAGACATTACTTTTGAAACCCTGTATAACCTTGCGCTATTGGAGGAAACTTAACTCGAGAAATGAAGTTTTGGGACCAATTAACCAAATCAGAGTATGTACGAAATAAACATCTAGTTGTATTAAGAATTGAAAATTAAAGTACATTGCTAGGTTTACTAAATATTTACATAACCTTGTTACGGGAAGAATGTCTAGGGGAACGGATATTTGTCACTAGAAAGATATTCAGGTGATTTGCGTAATTTTCGCACTCTGGCCTAACTGAAGATAATGCACGGGGGAATGTCTTGTTCATTATAACGTGATTAGTTGAATTATATAGTTTATTAAGGTGTACATTTTACATTGCAGGTTATTACCCGTTGGGAAATACTGTATAATTATGTTATTTAGTAGAAATGAGAATTTGCATATTTGAACCAAAAAACCTTAATTGTATAAAAGTTGGTGTACATGTTGATCTGATTCTTTGTATGCCTGTTCTTATGTAGGCATCAATGCCTTAATATATTTCGGAACATAGCAAACAGTTGTGCACAATTTGGTACATACAAAACTAGTTCGGTGTAGGCAAAAACAATAACGGTGCTGTAGTGATGTGCGTTTCTTACGTCATAACTACAACATTCATTGGTGTTAACTAGTATTACAATGATGATGAATTTAGTAGACGATAATGCAGAGAGAAATGTTACAATAAGAAATGGACAAACAAAACGCACATGAACTAGAATGTTTCATTTAAGCTACATTCGACATCTGGTTGCATTTTGCTGTATCGAATCATTTTATTTTAAGCAAGTTTATTAACATCCATTTGCGATTAGATTCGTTGTGCTGTATCACGAGGGTCTCTGACCGTATTGAAATTGCGGGAGAACTTTGTCTCCATCTTGCTTTTGACATACATACTAGATATAGAATGTGCCATCTTAATTTACTGATTCATCGAAGATTGCTGAAAATGATTCAGCTGCAGAGTACACAACTAAATATGCTAGCAATTATACATTTAGGTGATTGAGCTACTGCATGATTATTTATATTGTAATGGAAATATGCATCATTAATAATGTTACCCGTACTATAAATTCAAAAATGTAAACATTAATGCGACTTGTAGACACGATGTTACAGTCGAAAGAAAGTTTGTATATAAACGAGCTTCCGTCAAAGTATATAGTCTAATGAAGAGTAAACTAGACGCTATAAAGGTTATACACAGAGACACAAAAACACACTCAGACACACACACACACACACACACACACACACACATGCAAAATGCACGATTTCCAAAGGATCGCTTCTAATACAGAGTGGTGCGATCGTTATTAAATGTATCATTTTGAATCGTAGAGTGAAGGTTGCAAATCCTGTCCCTAGACATATAATCTGCGTACGAGAAATAGGAGGGATTGTCTGGGAATATCGTTTACATGACTGTCTAAGAAGCCTATAAACGACAAATATGACAGTTGCTACAATTTCTACAATTACTTTACAATTCATGAAGCAAGCCTACATTAAGATATAATCTAAAGTACTAAAACAAGCTTAAAAACATTCTGAACCGTAAAAATAAACTTAAGAACGAGGTCATATTTGACTAAGAAATAATAGAGAATGAATTTTGTAACATCATATGGGTAACAGTACAGCTCAAAAAGAGACACTGACAGAGAAACAGATACAGAGACAGAGAAAGGCTACCTACATTTTAATATCACCAGTGTCTGCAGCAGTGCACCCATCCGCACTTTAGATGCCAAATGGGGCAATGAGGGCACCTGCCAGCAAATATGGGATGTGACCAGGGACAGGCATACCGGTCTGGTACGCAAATGCATCGATTATGATGATGATGATGATGATGATGACCAGAGTAGCCGTAACCTGTAAAGTTAACAAGAAACGGCCCATCATAATCTGCACAAAATACAGTATTACCAAGATCATATAAGATGACATCAGTTTCCAAAACCGACTTTAAACTAGTGTTTAGTTTTCAACTCATGGCAATTTAGTGCGATGGTCATGCCAAATAAGACTTATCGTACATTTCAATTTCTTCATCTCCTTTACTTAATTCGGTTTTTGACGTGTAGTTATATGTGTGGCTTAATTTTCAAACTAAAACAGGTCTTCCATTTTGGGCTGTCTTTTTCAGCTTCATACAAGAAAGGTACACAACAGTAAAAAAAAATAGTCTAGTGTTCCCGGGAATAGGATGTAAAACTAACTCTGCCAAAAAAAATTGCTATCTGACGCTATCAGCTTATTCTGGAGAATGATTAGCAATAGTAAAAGTCTGATGCACCTCACCCATAATGCACAGGAAATGCATTTATTTTAATCGATGATATCAAGTTCGTTTTCTATTTCCTGTGCACTCAGTGTGGGTGGTCAATCGGATATCGAGCAGCACATCAGCATTTTATAAAAAAAAAAAAAGGTCACTAATTAGCTGCAAACAATTGACCGTATATGCTCCTTAGTTATTCAACTTGCGTCAGACAACGGTTATGTAGTTCATGCGCAGGAAGACCGGGCATTTTTTATAAAAGTCTGACTGGACAAAAAGGTGGGCGATTGGATAGAAGACCGATATATAATTTTATCTTTGCGATCTGCTGACCAATCTGGATGCTTAATAGAACCTGTTCCTTAAATGGTGCTACCCACTGTCGGCTAAAACGAGAGAGAATTTCATATTTCGCAAGGTTGTGTCAGCGCACGTTTATATAATACATTTGGTGGGCTTACCTACATCTGAACATACTGCAGACAGAATCCACATATTGGTAAAAGTGACATGTTTACTCCGCATACTGCATTGAATATTATAATTGCTCTGCATTAACACTGCCGTAATTTGTTTGTATGTATGTATGTATGTATGGGGGTGGGGTGGGTGACAAAGAGAGAGAGAGAGAGAGAGAGAGATGAACTTATATGTAGACGGTAATACCAATAGTATCTATTTCCCTCTGTCTTGTTACACTACGTATCTTTTCTTAACTCATGCTGGCTGGATTAAACCGAAACTTGTTGTGCTGTCTTCGGGTTTGATAATACATTCTTTAAATACTGTTCTTATGTTCGCTCGTTATGAGTCTACAAACAAAATAATCTGCCCTTTTTCAGATATTAAAAACATTTCTGAATTTGTCGAAAGTGGGATTATACAATATTTAAGACTTTTAAACTGTTTGCCTGCCATTCTTCTTTAGAAGGGTGTACATCACGCAAAGGAAGTAGTATGGTTTAAATTTCATGATCAGAGAGACTTTGCTCAGTGGGACAGATGGCTTAAATTTCATGATCAAAGAGCTTTTGTACAGTGGGACAGATGGTTTAAACGTCATGACCAGAGAGACTTTGTACAGTGGGACAGGCAGATGTTAGCCCTATCAGGTACAGCACCGACATTACGACCCCATCTTTCTGGTACCGCAATAAAGACAATGAATGTCTTACTGGCTTACTGTCACCGTTTAATTTTTAAGTCACGTCATTGATTTAGAGAAGTTAATGAACTTTGATCACATCAACCTAAATACGACTATTACATTTAAGTGAACTATAATTGTATTCATCTTATAATTAATATCTGACAAAATCACAAGTTAATGAACTTGATGATTTTCTATAAATTTTACAGCTAAATAAATCAACAATTATCCGAAATATCACACGTGATTTCAACATGTTATATGCGCCTAAATCTATAAATTGTCCTATAAAATCTAATTATATCATGATCATCTGAACGATTCAAAGAATAACACTGAATATGCACGTATGTATACAATTCTTGTTACTTACCGTCAGATGGAACAATGAAAACTGCCAAGGCTGAGGCAAAGACCAACAAAAGGAGCAGCTTCGACATTTTGCGAAGTTTTCTACACAGAAGTAGCCTTGTTTACGTATGGAAGTCTTGCTCACTCTCATGGTTTGTCGAATATTTCGGACTCTTTTTATAGTTTAAGAGTTAAGGGGAAAAAAACCGCCATGCGGTCGGATTTGAACTCTTGTGATAATATGTTATATTGTTTATGTGAATGGCAATTTGATAAATTGGTAGTCTTTGTTTTGATATTTTCATTCTTTGTAGAACAAAGTTAACTTTAAATGTTTTAAAAGATAAAGGATATTTTGACAAGATAATTCAACAAAAGTTTCTTCTCCTGCTTTGAGTTCAATGGTACAAAGTGACAGTTTGATCTATCGATCATAAAATGTTTTTCAGCAACTAAACAAGAGCAATTCTTTTCTTCGATAATTTGTATCGATAATGTTCCAAGATAAATTTTGTTTATTTTAATGAACTCGATCACGACTAATACCCCCAATTTAAAAACATATTCTCTGTTTCGTGTAGAGGAAAAGTGGACGTAAACACCTAATTAGGCATGTGAGAAGTGAGCATTTAAAAAAGTTCCATGTGGGTGTCATTTAATCATTTATAGGGATATTATAATATGTTTCTTTCTCTTTATCGTGTATTAGTAGTATACGAGAAATTCGAAATAAATTATTAAGCAATACTTGTTACAGCGAAACGACAGGAGGAATTTTGCAACATTGGTAAAATTTATTAAAGATGGATACTAAAGTGTAGCAAATATCTTGACGGAATAAAAGAATATTTTATGGACATAAAATTTAACAGTTGCAAGACAAGGTTTTGTGTTCGTTTCTAGTTTTTCAATTCGAATGTGAAAACATTAGAAATACAACTCATGCAATTTTTCGATCACTCGTACATGTGTGTACCTCCATCACGTTATGGGGAGTGAGTGGGTGATTTAATATAATTCCCCCACCTCAGTCATTATCTAGGAGATGATCAACTACGGTCGAGCTAGCAATGCTATAAAATTTGAAATAGTAGAGATCTGAGCACAGATATAGAATTGAACACAATGACAAGAACAGAGCATTACTAAGAATTTGATCACGTACATACAAATAATGAAATAGAACATGACTTTGAATTATAAACTTTCTATCCAAAATAAAATTAAACGATTACGCAGAATACAATTTTCCTCTCAGTTACGAGAAGTTTGTTCTTATAATTTAGTGAATGATCGAACTATAATTGATGGCATGTCAGCATAACCTACTGGCGTCTTTTCCTTTCCACATCACTGTTTTTGACAGGTCTGGGTTACTCTCTCTCTCTCTCTCTCTCTCTCTCTCTCTCTCTCTCTCTCTCTCTCTCTCTCTCCTCTCTCTCTCTCTCTCTCTCTCTCTCTCTCTCTCTCTTCGGGTCCATGGCCGTAACGTGACAGTCTTCTTCAATTCCCTTTCGGCAGCAAATTACACAAAATTACACATTTTCGTTCTAATTTCACTAAAGTGATTACTTAAAACCTTTGATTTCTTCTGGGAACATACACACACACACACACACACACACACACATTATCGTTTAGTTTAGTCTATCAGGAATAATGTTTTCTACCCATAACAATTTTAACACTCAAATCAATGTGATAAAGATTCTTTTTAAACAGCATTTCTTAAAACTGTTCTGACAAATATCATTTTATGACACACATTTCGATAGAAAATAAATTCCCCTGGCTGTACTCTACTTTGCCATTTCCTCAAATTGAATATAGGGTAAGATATGTCAGACAGTTATCTCATATGATCTTAATTAATTCCTCATGAAGAGGTGAACCATCTGAAGCTACCAAGTTATTGCCAAGCCTATACGTCAATCTTAATGGGTACGTGTTACGCATACCACAACAAAATGTGCTGCGACAAAGCATACAAAAATATATCGCACCATTTCGTTCGTAGAGGGCATGGACACATCAGACTCAAATTAAGAACTTTCAAAAATCATTACATAGATAAAAGACAGTGAGACTTAGGGAAGTTTTGAAACTATGTCAATAAACTATAATTAGAGTAATGATAAACAGACGTAGGGTTGGTATAAAAATCTTTTAAATATTTGGTTTTTCCTATTTAATGTTTCATAGTTTGTGACAATAGAGTCTTAACAATACATTGTCCCCGTAAGTAGTAATTATACTTCGGAATTTTCATATTTGGTTTTAAATATGATTCTTTCATATATCCAGAAAAACAGCTTTTATAACATAATCAATGCAATATTTTTTATTTAATCCTTGTTGAAATGACACGAATTTTATTATGTTACAACTGCCAACAAAGGAACAAATTATATAATATTCTAGATTGTGCTCAAAGTCGTCCCGACGGCTTTGTCTGTAATATTATTCATCTCTCCCTTTTATGATATGCAGTATCCGGTTATCGACATGTCCCTGCAAGTTTCCTTCGTGAATCTATGTCTTTCTCTTTGTTTCGCGAATGAGTCTCTTTCAACTATTGTTTTTTTTTTTTTTTTGTAATTATAATATTATAATATTATGTAAATATTAGTAGGGTTTATTACATACCTTTTATATTTAATGGTTGTTATTTTGTTTTCCATAGCTTGGATCTATTGCGTCTTGTCTTGTTTGAATTAGCTGTCAGGAAAAATCTCCGTTCAAATATTAAAACGTTTTACCAATATTTTAGAATACTCAAGGCATTAAATCTAATGTTTCTTACTTATCATTATTAGCAATGCATTTTACTGCCATCAGGTTAAAGAGACGAAGCAAACCACATACATATATTGATAATTATATATTCCTTGCAAGCATGCCGTAAAATGCATCTGATTCTCAGTATCTTCTTTATTCGTAGATTTTTCCTGTAACCTATCTGTATTAGTGTTTCGGAGTTTCTGTTGTGAACGAAACAAGATATAACTATAAATTCTCTACACTTTCTTAAATTATCCACTAAGAATGTTAATTTGCTTTGTTTGGCACTTTACTTGTCATTCTACTGGCAAATAAATTGGTATTTGTTTGCTAGAATACTGTTGAGGGTACTTAATAGAGTTGAATCTGAAAAAAAACGAACCTTCCATAACATATTATATATTTTGGGTTATTTTTTTTATGCCAGGGACTGCTAAATGGAAGACAAATTCTTTATACATTGCTAATAAATGAACCTAATTTAGTCTGTATATGCAGTGTTGTCGTTTGTATCATGAATTTCTGAAATAAAGGAACATATTATATTATGTGCTAACACAGGAAATAAAAGGTTTCTCATCATGTTGAACACGATAAAGATCAGCTTTTAATGTGCGTACATTATCACTTTTTAACAAGTACTTTATATGTATCATTTTGTTAATTCATCGGTTAATTTTCTGCAAGTTTATATTAAACACTAATGAAGTATTAAATATTTCCATTACATGTCCGATAACCATTCATTTTAAAGGCGTATAATACATGTTAACGTACCTTGTGGCGAATGCGAGATACCTTTTCTGGTTAGACACATGGTTAATTTGCAACTTATTTAAATAGCTTAAATTATTATTCCAGGTTTTATTCCAATGGTATCTAGAATCTTTCACGCTTTCTTTATAAATGGATTAAAAGAAGAGTTATATGCCTTAAATAAGATATTGGCAAAAATTACTTTTATTATTATACAATAAAATCTTGTAAGTTCCGGAAGGATGATGTTACTGTAAAATCGATATCTATTTGGCCTTGCTTTATTGGATCATATATATATATATATATATATATATATATATATATATCCGCAGTTTACTAGTTCTGTCTTTCTCTATTTCTGTTCCTCTAGAGGAACGATTTTTTTAAATCTTTGTTGTATTAATTTGTGTTTAAAATTTCATTAAAATTCGCTCATACCAATTTAATTTTAATTATTTTTATGCTGAAACTTTCTTATATCACTCTAGTCCTAAGCAGAGAAATCCAGCTGCTAAAAATGTTTGCGAATTCGAAACCTGCGCCTACGTTTCAATTCTTTCTACATTTTTATTTTATTTTGAATTCGCCAAAACCAATTATATTATTTTTAAATACGTTTTAAATTACTTACTAGGACGGGTAATTAGTTTTTTAATATAAGTGTTGCCTTACACAGAAAGAATTCATTTTATTATTATTATTATTATTATTATTATTATTATTATTATTATTATTATTATTATTATTATTATTATTACATGTTAGCGGGAATATCTCTGCATCATCTTAATAAACCGCTGGAAGGAAATTCAGCAAAATATTGATACAAAGCATGCCAATTTAGTTACTGTCATCGGAGATGTGTGTGTGTATATATATATATATATATATATATATATATATATATATATATATATATATATATATATGTGGGAGTGTATTAATAAAAATGTTTAGATCGGCAATAACCGTTCTCACTTGCAACGTCCACGCTGATCGATATAAAAATCAAGTATAAGCATATGCTTTATTTTTATAACATACATTATACAACCCAAAATGACCATGAAAACTAGAGACACATAGCATTATTACTTATCATTATTACTGACTTTTACCAAAGTCATTGAAAAGTGTATGAGGCTCCCAAATGCATAATCTGCTTCATGTATCAGGATTTCGAAGTAAGCCTCCTTGCCATTTTGCAATTATTAAACTGAATAACCAAGGTTTATTTAATATTAACTTTACTGGAGTGTAATGGATGGACTTGATAAAAGAGAGTGAGAGTAAAACAACAAGTGTACTTCTAGTATGGAAAGGTATAAACGCATTGGAGGAACCTTACTGTAGCTTGCATATTTTCTATGTAATAAAATAATAAAAGGAGGCATCGACTTATGTATTTTGCTGCTTCTCATATATATATATATATATATATATATATATATATATATATATATATATATATATATATATATATATATATATATATATATATATATATATATATAGGCTTTGCAGTGAAGACAACCCTGATTTTAAATTGGATGGACCTCCCAAATGACCAGCTAAGCTCGACATTCTTGGCGAATTCAATACAAGAGTAGCTGTGATCACGTTGCATGGATTGGAGTGCATGGAAAACACGGAGTGGGTCACTGTAGCAGCAGCGGTCATGTTTTGCTCCAGACATGCGCCGAGCATGAACTGCTGATCACCAATACAGTCTTCCGCCTCCCTACCCGTAATCGGACGTCATTGATGCACCCACGCTCTAACCATAGACACCTCGTCTACTATGTATTTGTCAGGAAGAAGGGCAGACAGGATGTGTGTGTGACCAAGTTCTTGTGCTCAACAGCCGCGATCAGCTCAAAAGACTTCCACACGAATAAAAAACCTACTAAACGACTAACAATCACCAGGCTGAAATGCACCAGTACCAAAAACGTCTGAAATCCATCTCACTCGATAATCAGAACGAAGACGGGTACATACTAATTACTGACAAAGAGATGATTTTTAAACGATTGGTTGAACACCTGGACAGTGTCCTGAATCGCCCTTCATCCATTATTGATGAAACCATCAGCAGTTGTCCCCAATTACCCATCAACGAAGCACAGGATGACCCTACAGCCTTGATGGAGACACAGAAATAGATACGTCTGCTCTCCAGTTGCAAAGCACCTGGTTCAGACGCCTTCGCAGCTGACGTTTACAAGGAAAGGGGCACAGCCCTGATAGAAAGGCTAAACGAACTGTTTTTACTGATGTGGCAGCAAGATATGATCCCAATGGAATTCAAGGACTCTTCCATAATCCACCTGAATAAGCGCACAGAGAACCGTCAGACATGAGACTACGACTGGGGTATATCCTTACTCTCAATTGCTTGTTGTTGTTGTTGTTGTTGTTGTAGGGTTTAACGCCATTTTCAGCACACGATAGGCCATACATGGCGGCAAGAATTATTGGTGGAGGAAAAACCCGGGAAAACCCCCGGAAAGAACCACCGACCCACGCGAAGCTACTGGCAAGCCTTCTCAACTCAAATAACTACATTAGCCGAATGTTAGACTCGAACCACGCAGACAGAGGTGAGATGGCAGTGATCCGTAACGGAGAGCGCTTTAGACCACTCGGCCACTCGGGGCATCTATTCTCAATTGCAGGAATTATACTCACCAGCATCCTACTGAACCGAACTCACTACACACCTTGATCAGGGACTACTGCCAGAAAGTCAGCGTGGATTCCGAAAAGATCGTGAGCCATCGACATGGTGTTTGAATCGAGGCAGCTAAAAGATAAATGTCAAGAAGGAAAAAACACCGACCTTTTCTTCATCTACGTCGACTTCACAAAGGCCTTTGATACTGTCAGCAGAGAAGGCTTGTGGAAGGTAATGGCAAAGTGCGGATGCCCAAAAGAAAATGTTTTGGTACCGACACTGTTCAGTCTATTGTTCTCCGCCATGCTGATTAATGTTTTCAGAGACGGAGAGGATGGAGTCAGGTACCATACAGATATAAAACTATTAAATCCCAGATCATGATAGACATCATCAGGGATTTCTTATTTGCTGATGACTGCGCTCTCAATTCTGGCTCAGAAGCCGACGTGCAATGAAGCGTTGACAAGTTCTCCAGCTCCTGCACAAGATCTGGTCCCACTATCAGTACCACGAAGATTAAATTCCTGCATCAGCAGGCTCCTGGAAAGCCCTATATTGACCTAAACATCGCCGTCAACGGTCAAAATCTCAACCTAGTGAACCGCTTCAAATACCTTTGCAGCACACTGTCATTGAGCATCACTATTGACAACGATGTGAACCTTCTCATTGCCAGAACCAGCGCACCTTCCGAAATATTGGTTTCTAACGTCTTGAATAGAAAAAGCATCAACATCCAGAGCAAGCTAAAGGTCTACAGGCATAATCAGTAAGGTAGAATAGACATAGTATGATACTACATGCATACTCAGTATAGTACTACAGACATACTCAGTATAGTAATACAGACATACTCAGTAGGGCACTACAGACATACTCACTAGGGGACTACATACATATTTTCATAATTTGGAACGCCACGAGTGTATTATTTATCAATAAATATTGCAATAGAGCATGTTTGACATAACACATTTCTGGCCGTTGCTAAGTTTTTCGTTATTGTTTAGAGAGTTGGGATGCTATGAAGTGTATAGGTATATAGTCTTATGTGCATGGATCAGTGTTTTCTGACATAGTTTATTTCAAACACCACTGAGAATTTTATCCTATCTGTAGCACAGTAAATTTTAAGGTCAGCTTCATTAAATGCAACTAACAGTATATACTATGTTTCACGCGAAGTGTTTACAACCAGTTCGGTTGCTTTAGCTACATGTAATGATCTGAAAATGTACTGAGCTAGTCTTGCATATAGGATAAACTTGACCATGCTAGTTAGAACGAAAATAGCAAAACCTCGAAATAGTATGTGTGTATTTGTCTCTATCAAAATATTTTTGTTTGGTGTATTTTCTAAGACAGATTGACCTTAAGTAACTATGTTTTGGTTACATATTATATGTTGTTGTTGCTGTTGTTGGTTTTGTTTTTTAGAACAACTATGGCACAGCAGAAGACAAGAAGGGTTTCTTTTGTTAAAAATAGTTCTGAGCGCGTGAGCACCATAACTGAGACGATTGGTCTGAGATGATTTGACTGAGATAAGAACAGTAAGGTTAGCAAAACAGCTAGATTTCTCTGTCGTTTGGGTAAGAAATTTGGATATCTCTGAGCCATTATGAGCTGATGTTATTTCATAAACTTATTTCCCTGGCAATAAGAACGATATAGAATATCCCCCCTCTCTTTCACTCTGTATAAGTGTTATGAGAAACTTACATAATTTCGATAAATATCTTGTGGCATTAAATTACGAAAAAAGTGTCTATTTTACAAAGGTGTATATTTCACATTGCAGAAATCCATCCAAAACATTACAAGGAACAAGGCATTTAAACTCCATATCTGTACTGTCAATTATAAAGTATTATATTCCGTCATAATGATAACATCTAAATTCACATAATATAGACAGGGGCTATTCAATGCTGCCCTAATATAAACATTGGCTATTCATTTCTGCCCTAATTTACACGGGGGCTACTCAACACTGCACGAATATAAAAACAGGGGCTGTTTTACACGGCACTAATATTAACAGGGGTTATTCAACACTACATTAATATAAACACTGGCTATTCAACACTGCACTACTATAAACAGGGGCTATTCAACACTGCCCTAAGACCACAGGGACTAGTCAACACTGCCCTAATACAACAGGGGCTAGTCAACGCTGTTCTAACATAAACAGGGGTTATTCAGCGCTGTCTCAACATAAACAATGGATATTCAGCGCTCTCCTAACATAAACAGTGGCTATGCAGCGCTGTCCTAATATAAACATTTGATATTCAGCGCTGTCATAATATAAACAGTTGATATTCAGCGCTCTCCTAATATAGACAGTGGCATATCGACGCTGACAATGGCTATTCAATACTGATATAAATAATCGGTTGGGCTGCATGTTTACTTTCTTTCTGGTGCAATTCGTTCAAGTATAGGTATGTTATATTATACATCTTATAATAGGCAAGACCTTCTTTGTAATGACTTTGCAACATTGCTGGTTTTATATGCAATATGATTTGCAATAACGTCGCTCCAACCATCAATAAAAGCTGACTGCTCAATCAAACAAACTTGCCAGCGCCGCATACATCTAATGTTTTAAAATCTTTTACCTTGACATAGACATGTGAAATTTGTCATGCCTGAATAATACTGATGACAGCACATACCACTTTGTTTGTTTCTTTGTTTTTATCTCGTCATTTATGTTTATGTACGATACATGCCAAGATTATATTTAGGTGGCTGGTGTTTTGTGTCTCTGCAAATTAATGTCATCACTTTTTTTCAATGAATTTAAGTATTAGACTTTACATCACCCTATCCTCAAGGAAAAGAAAAGTGGTAGTTTAATGACGATAATGATGACGACAATGAAGATGGTATAGAATGAAAGAATAGCGAGAGATTATAATGATGATTGGTTAGATAAAAACGATGTCGCATTGTTACAACGAAAGTACCTTGATGCTAGAAATATGTTGACGTTCTTTTAAACAAAACGCATATCAGCCATTGGCGATATTAATGTATAACCAGTGACCAAATCACTATATTTTCCTTTCAGAGAATACATTTATCCTTATATACGTCATTCAATTTATTTATTTATATGTGTAGGCCTATATAATTCTTCTCTCTCTCTCTCTCTCTCTCTCTCTCTCTCTCTCTCTCTCTCTCTCTCTCTCTCTCTCTCTCTCTCCATATCAGGATGAATCATCTAGTTTACATTTATTCAGTCAGATAGACTCCATTAAAATGCCTAATCACAAATCCTGACAACACAATGTAGACTTCTAGTATCACCGTTGCTATACTTTGTTCTTTTCAGCATGAATTATAGAATTATTGTTGTTATGCATCTCCCAACCAGTAGTGATTACCTATATAACCCTACGACCAACAGTACGCTTTTGATAAGAAACGAAAACCTAATCCCGTGATTAAATATAGTAATATAAATTTTTGTTAAAGTCATATAACTTTAGCTTCCATCACAGATGTACTTGAAAACGAATAAAATTTCGAGCGGTGAGAATCGATGATTGGAAATCAAAATCAGGTGACATCAAAATATGGATGCAGCATCTGCTACAGAATCTGATTGCTATCTTGTCATGACCACATACAAGTCCCCGTTTTAATATAAAACAAGGCAAACTAGAGAACTCAAATCTGTACAAGTAAGCTTGCAATCATTAACATTTCTACTTCACAATATCAAGATTAGGCACTTTACGATAAAATATAATATCATTGGTGTTTGACCTTTACGTGTACAGAAGTGCAATATTCCTTCTTGCATAGTTTTTGTCACTAATAAGGCAGCTACCTACGCAACATTTATTGTTATATTATCATAGTCTTTTTGTATAAGCAACACTTTGAATTGCTAATTCTTGCCTATGATTTTTGACTGTTTTTGAAGATCATTAATACTGAAAATTTCTTTACAAATGTTGATGTCAAGCTCTCGTTTTTTTTAAAGAAATGAGAATCATCCTGAAGCATCATGGATGGGAAAACTATCACCTTGGTTCTCTTATTGTGTCTTAGCTGTTTATAGAAATTTTGCTTACTACGGTGTTGTTCATTTTTTTCTTAACGTCAGTTTTTAGATGAATTAGTTTTCTTTGCTTTGAGTTTTAATTTGGGAATATGTATTTATTCAAATCATCCATTGGTATTACAGAGTGTTTTGGCATTATTGCGGATTCATTTAAGGTCAGTTAATATTATAATACTGTGATACAAGACTTTACACACATCAACACCATTTCGAATTATTGGTAGACTGATACCTTTAATTTAGAATTTTTGGGACATTGGTACCTTTAGTTTAGAATTATTGGTAGATTGGTACCTGTAATTTAGAAATATTGGTAGATTGTACCTTTAATTTAGAAATATTGGCAGATTGGTATCTTTAATTTAGAATTATTGGTAGATTGGTACCTTTAATTTAGAATTATTGGTACATTGGTACCTTTAATTTAGAATTCATTCAGAATACTAATGGAATACATTAGAAATGTTCTAATGCGTTTGGACTTTTCGTAGAATGTTTATGACTATTTGGAGATTTAAATCAAAATTAATAGCAAACTCGTTTTTAAGTTCCACTTTGAATTTGAGGGGATAAAATATTTGTTGATTTCACTAAATGTGCTCTTTTCGTCGCACTTGTATATTACTTAATAATGATAAAAGAGTCGTACAAAGAGAGAGAGAGAGAGAGAGAGAGAGAGAGAGAGAGAGAGAGAGAGAGAGAGAGAGAGAGAGAGAGAGAACAAAGTCGTACGAGAAAGATTATATTATTTTGTTATCTATCATTGGTGACTCCATTCCTACATACATTTATATTTGAAAAGGATCATTCAGGATTTCAATTTGTATCGAATAAAAGAAAATGTTTCATATGCAGAAGGATGTTATGACTCGAAATATTCGTTGTAAATTGCATATAGACGGGTGGTGCAATCTGCCATAAGAAACCTTTGGTTTCTGGTAGAAATATTGGGCAAATTTGAAGACACGTTAGTTTGAATGGGCAGGTCGGTAATATCATAACGTCAGAAACAACAAATTGGTAAAGCCTACTAACAAAAATTATAATGAACAACACTGCAAAGTGAACAATTCTTAAAATGACCCAACATCCAGAACATTCATTTTTTTAAATGATAAATCATCGTACAACGAGAGTATAGAGTGATAGGAAATTAATAAGGTCCCATCATGTGTGTGTGTGTGTGTGTGTGTGTGTGTGTGTGTGTGTGTTTAAACTTACATTTATCCATATATGCTTAAAGAGAATATACATGTGATGTTATTATTGGGTATGAAGGGGTGTGTGTGTGTGTGTGTGTGTGTGTGTGTAAAGTTTCATTTTATGTACATACTTGCATTAGTAATGCGTTATACCATCTCAATTACCTATGCGTTTATTTATACATTCCAGCATGGGACCATCTATGTGTCCATCTCGCTGATCTTTCATGCTGTATTCAAATACCATTATGTATTTTATTTGTATCCCATTTGCAGATAAAATACCGTTAGATTAAACTGGTTTCATAATTGCACGAAAATGTAACTAGGTCAGCTGTCTATGCACACAAGTATAGAATGATAACCTAATCTTGTCAGCTGTCTATACCATTAAAAGTTGAACAGGTCTATGCACACAAGTATAGAATGATAACCTAATCTTGTCAGCTGTCTATACCATTAAAAGTTGAACAGGTCTATGCACACAAGTATAGAATGATAACCTAATCTTGTCAGCTGTCTATACCATTAAAAGTTGAACAGGTCTATGCACACAAGTATAGAATGATAACCTAATCTTGTCAGCTGTCTATACCATTAAAAGTTGAACAGGTCTATGCACACAAGTATAGAATGATAACCTAATCTTGTCAGCTGTCTATACCATTAAAAGTTGAACAGGTCTATGCACACAAGTATAGCATGGAAACTTAATGAGGTCTGTTGCATATGAACCCTAATAAGAACTTTGTTTTTCTTCCTGGTTGTGTTTGATTATGCAAAGAATGTTTTGTAAATAATTAAAAACAGTTGAACATAAGTAGATTAGTGACCTGAAAATATGATCGCGTCAATATGAATATGCCTTTTATAATGTTATATATCGACCTCAAATATTTTTATTTATTCTTTCTAAAACGATTTTGATCAAAAGATTACAAGACTGAAAAAAAATTATGTGCAACGGGAAACGTTTTGCTTGTTTGTTTGTTTTGATTAGTAGTTTTAACTTTGCTTTAACAATTGTTCAGTCATATAGCTAAGATGTCTGCATTTTTAATTTGACCAGGAGTTAACGTAACACTTAACATGAATATATCACTTTTTATTTAATAACAAATTGATCTAATTGCTACATTACATATTTTCCACTGGTGCATCAACTACTTTCATTCGTCCACCAACACCTTCGAGTAGCATTGATTTATCACTGAGAATGATAGCAACTGCTCTGTAATTCAGGATTGTGACAGCACCTGCAGCATTAGTCGGACGAGTTACACGAGCTCTGAAGTATATGTCAACTACCGATTGTCATGTTAAGTCAAGATGTTCCAGCGAGAAGTAATAGGGATATCTTTTTTTAAAATCCAACTGTGATATTTGCAGACCAGTATCCACATTATTATCGCGTCCCATAAATGACAACAAAAGATGATACACGCGTGCTATTTGGTTGGTTCCATGATCACGTTGTATGTCCTCGGATGGTTCTTGTTGACCGTTTATCTTCAACGAAACTTCATTACACCCAATTTGATCATATATCATATGACTGTGTGTTTGTGAATTCAATCGCGTCATATCCTGTAACGCAATAAATACATGACGCGGAGCTGAAACACCTTGTTTTGATGACAGGTGCCATTTAAGTGTACCATCAATATTAGAATCCATGGTATCTGTGGTCACTGTTAACCAACTTAGCAATGATTTGCCGCCTGTACTCATAAATGATATTAATTTTTCTTCCACGGTGATTGATGGAGCCATTACTGGCATCCACAATAATAGTTTTGATATAATGACTTTACCCTCAGGAGCACCAGCACTACGCCAGATTGTATCATTATCACTACCCTTTCTCACGAGTGCTACTGTATGCTTCGCTCCATAGATAATTTTTCTAACATTTCTGAAAAATCCGAAAATATGATGTAGTGGAATCGCGCATGAAAATTGTCTACGCTGTCCTTAAAACATTGATACGCGTGTTGCAAACCCCAAGTTGTAATTAGGATTAACCCTTTTTATAATATCAAAGGTATCAGCTGGTCTTGCTTCGTGTTCACCATCATCTGGTTGTGGATCAACTGCAGTAGCTTGTGGTATCCGTAATTTAGTATGCGGAATGTGTTCAGGGTGATCACTGAGATCCTTAGAGAACATCATAGACGGACCTGCCGATCTTGTATAATCATCGGAGTATCTTGCTAACTCCACTATTGTTGTGGCAATATCAACCTCACGCTCTATAGACTCGATTTCTCTTCCATCAATCATGTATCTAGCACTCTCAAATAGCGCCATGATACCATTATTGACAAAACCAGCTCTGATATTTTCATCATCTGGATATAGTGTACCAGCAGCACCAACATTTTGTACGAGTTCTCCTTCTATTTGATAAACGCTTCAGCGAGTAGAAAGTATTTGCTAGTATCTTGGACTTGAAGTTCGATTCTTGATCGAAGATCCGGTTGTGCTGCATGATAGGAAAAATACTCATAATCGCGTACTGAATCATTCTTGGGCATTGGGGCGTCCATATTGTGATCTCGTTCGCGATTTCAAAACACTTCCCGCTATCATATTTGCAGTAATATTTCCCTGAGTGTCATATCCATCATTTATCCGTGATGCTATATTCTGATCCACCGCATTGTTTATTATTTTGCTAATACTCGCGGGCATAATTTCCGTAGATGGTAGTGGTCCCAATGACGAAGTCATCGGTGACTTTGCCATTGGTTTCCTTCGCCGCCGAACTAACGCTACTAGTTTTTCTTTAGCCGCGGAAAATGCCCTCCTGGCAACATCACCAACAGCGCTAATACCCTTATCACGAATAACATCAATAGCTTTTATTGATAATTGTTTTGCGATTGGTTCTATTTTTGGAGCCATTCTTGCAATTAACCCTGCATGGTATTGCTGAGACCATCTCCATAGTACGCTTTATAAACAGGCAATCGTGAGTTTACTACATAGACCATAGTTGGTTTTCTGTGGTTGTAGTGTATGATCATCTCATTTAAATGCTATTTATCTTATCGTAAAATTTTAAACGATTTCCAATCCTACGGATTTTCAACGAAGTCATCAAATTAATCACTATGGTAACCGTAAAAATGCATTGGATTTTCGGCTAGCTCATCAATAAACTCTCGGTATAGATCAATATCCATGATACCACCCTCAAATAGTCGTCTGCAGATATCAGCTTCCTCATTAATTACTTGCGGTGAGTTATTTCCAGCTCGTTTCCCTCCTACGAGAATTTTTAATCGTGATATATCCCAGAGAATACTATTAGGACAACTAACTAAACCACTACCTGATAGCCTTGGAGTTCCACTCTGAGAAAATCCCTTTCCTTTTGTTTTTTAGTGATGCCAGTTGCACCTTGTGTGGGATCAACTTCTGCCATTATTTTTATTTCGGGGGGTTCATATGGTTGTGGTAAACCACTTTTTATAGCATCTATGTTTCTCATATAATTCTTAAAATCACTATCCTCTTTGATTCTAGTTCCACCGTGATTTGCCAAATATATTTTTCTATTCCAAGCGCCAGCGGTTTTTATAAAATCTTCATATCCATCATTTATATATTTTTCCCTCGTCTTTTTTGGAAATGAATTAACAGCAAATTTAGCTAGATCATTCGTGGAAATTTTTATAATTTCATCTAACGCCTCCTTAGTAAATATCTCTTGAGGTGTGTATTCCCCCTCTCTCTCGGAATTTCTTCTTCTTTAAGTTGTTGTTCCTGAAATCGTGCAGCTTCTTCTTGTTCTCGTTGTTCATGTTTTCGTTGTTCTAGTTGTTCTTGTTCTCGTTGTTCTCGTTCTTGTTGTTCTTGTTGTTCTTGAAGTCGTGCAGCGGCTATTATATCACCAAGAAGTGTTTCTTTTAAAGATTTTTGTGTTCGTTCAGTTTCCCCTGCTATTTTTCAAGCACAGAAGGAAGAGGCGCTTCTTTTCTTTTTCCTTCCTCAGGAATAACTCCCCATATGGCTCTTTCAGTGGTCGATACGACGTTTTTAGTTGCTGTAGTAATGGGTTTGAATAGCTGTTGAGTGTCTGTCGTAAAGTCGGTTTGAAGGTCCTGTCTCATTTGGAGCATATTTCGAACGGAATAACGTACTGGAATAAATTTTTTAATCGAATATAATTGTTGTCGGGCTAATTTAGTTGTCAGTGCTTCACCCACCATTATAATAATAATATACGATCTAAATTGTAAGTGAAAAAACAAACTCACAAACTTCTTTTGTGCGTGTTATACTGCCGCGTAGTGATTAATCACCAGTGACACCTGTCTATAGAATTCTGTTTTAGGTGAGTAAGTGCACATACCTGTCTATAATACTTCTGTTCCATATACTGTATTATTCATGTATGGCGTGTTTACTGTGTTGAATCAATCAAGGGGGGAATTTTCATTTTGGCGGATAATCTCTTTTATTGTTTTGATTTTCGAGTTAATTATGCGTTTGATTTCATATTGTTTCCCCAATTCGTTTCTGACCTTTTTGACAGCAGTGAATAACGGGACGAACTTATTGATGTCGTTACAGAATGCAAGGGAATCATATATAGCGTGCTGAATTCTCTTTATAAAGGAATAGGATTTTGATAACACATACCTGTTCTTCCTAGCGATATCATCAAATATCTTGAAATTCAGAAAGAATTTGATCACAATTTAATTTATCTGACAATTGAATTCCTTGATTTTTCAAATTTAAAATTTCGGTTATAATCTCATTGGTATTTGCAGAATTCATTTATATAATATATTATGCATTTAATACAAAAAAAATATTTAATATATTTTTCAAAAGCAAAAAATAAAAATAGCTATGATGAGCGATTATCATTCACTCGGTCCCTTTTTGGCTTTCTGTCTGTCATAGGGTTTTTTTTTCTCTTTGAGAGATTTTTTCTCTCTTCTTTTTTTAGATTTCTCTCTTCTTTTTTTCTTTTGAGATATTTTCTCTTTGAGATTTATCTCTTCTTTTTTTTCTTTTGAGATTTTTTTGTCTTTGATCCTTTGACCGTTTCATTCTGAACTATCCTGTGGGGTTACCCTAGTGTGACATAGAGCTTTTGCATCCATGATATTGTTTATTTTGGGGGCGCCATTGTTGTTGTACACCTCCCCCCAAGAATTAATTTCCCGGGGGTGCAAAATCACACCGTCACGTATTATACGTGACGGGAGGTGTAAACGAAGTACCTTTGGGCTGGCGCCCTCAATTATATAGAAAAACCTTTAGATCGGTACCGTCGAGAATAATGCCTGCCACGAGATTCGAACGATGCGCCCCAGGACGAGATTCCATCTGTGTATACAATACACTTGTGTCCGTAATCTATAAATCCATGATTTTGAATACGATATATGTGTATCATGTGAAGGGTTTTATCAGTTATTCTGTATGCCGTGGCATATTTTCCAATTTTTGTATCCACTTTGTTATTTTTGTGGTTTTTCTTTCCATGTTAGGGGGGAATTTGGGTACATGTAGGGCAATCAAGGTTGTGTTGTTTCACTCCCGTAGTGTGTGGGGAATTGTATCAATTTCTTAGTTTGAAGCAGTGTGCCGTTTTGTTACATCTTATCAGTTTGGGGGGGGGGGTCAAAGATGCCATCAAAAAAGCCATCATCCCATTGAGATACGTGACTACAACAAAAGAGTTATCGTTGTTTCAAACTACACACACAAGCCCACAAGAGTTATTCCCTTTGGTGTTACAAAACAGAATTCAGGCGTATGTAAATTGAATTCTTTGTCCAGTTCTTTTGGAAATCGCTGACCGATAAATTCCTTCTGCTACATATCGTACTAAGGCTCTACAAATATATAAATACCTACTGGCTTCATTTATTTATTGAAATGCTCTTTCTTCGTTATTTTCTGTATTAAATGATTTTATACATTTTGCATTTTTTATGTTTCCCAGTCCCTCCTCGTTTGGAATTTTCACTTTGTGAAATAGCATGTAGATTATCTAAAGAATTGTTCTTAGGATTGGAATCAATATGATCAATAACAAGACCATCTTCGATCAATTCATTGTGACATTCGATCGCAAATCGATCACAATAATGTTTCTTCTTTCCAACAGTAAACATCAAATACCCCATATTATTGTTCGTCCTTAATGGTTTTTTCAGCCTGCAGTGTCTGACAATACCGTCACGAGATGCTTTATAATTGGTAATCACGGGATGTGGTCGAAATTCTTGGTTCATTTATATACTAAATATTATTTGTCTAATTTATTATTTGGTTTAATTATATTTGAGAAATGTTCAATATAGTCTTGATGTGTTCTTATCATTTTATCCTTGACAGAGTCAATGACAGAGTCAGAGTCATTGACGGAATCTTTGATGGAGTTTTTTAAGGAGTTTTTAACGGAATCTTTGATTCGTTTATCATAATAGCGCTTTAGCTCTCTGTATCGCTTATCACCGCAGCTCAGACACAACTGTTCGTTACCACGCACACCTACTCCACATCGTATGCAAGGTAGCGGACCTAAGCTTCCACGACGTACGCTTTGTAAATGATATCCACAGAATTCATTTCTGCATGATTTGTTACAAGCGGTTACCGATCCTATCATAAGCCATTTGCAATGATTCATTATATAATAAATTCCTTATTTAAATACTTGTTTTAATTATAGCATGGAGGAGTTCGAGAGATTATCGAAATTACGCCTTGGAAAAATCTTGAATTCAATCTCGATAGAGTCTGATGTACTGATGTACCAAAGAGTCTAATAAGTGATAGAATCATGATAGGTAGAATCCGTGATGGTTTTAATGAACTCAAGCTCGATGAAGCATCTCACTGTTGGTCAACATTTCGAATTGATGGTAGTGTTGGTGCTACCATGAACGACGAAAGAGCAGCAGTGATACTCTCACATCTTGACAAGAAAAAGTATTTTTTTAGAGTGAAATGCATTATCCGCTCAGAAACGGGGAATTGGATTATACGCGACAAATTTCAACCCATCCTGAAAAATAAGAGAACTGTCACTGTGAGTCACTGCACGATTTTGATTTAACCGGATTCGCTCGTGTGGTATCATTTGAATTGGCTAAATGACTTCATCCGTGTTGTTATGTTTGGTTTTGTAGACGCATCTCTGAAAAACACTGGATGTCAATAGTGTTATTACGGTATATGATTGATTCTAAAATGCTGATATCGCTGATTGTCAGTGAAGCAATTATAACATATCGAGCGCAGACTGAAATCTGGTTACCACAACCCGATAGTCTAGATAGTATAATCAGCGAAAACGAAAAATAATTCCCTGATCTCGACGAGGAATATATCGTGAAATGGTCCAAGGAAATCTTTGAAGTTAGAAATAAACACGCAAAAGATCTAGGTAGAAGAATTATTGGTAAGTTCACACAAGGTGGAAAATACGACCATAAACGACATTCATCGCGGTTGATTATAGATGATGCTGAATACGATTTTATAATCGCAGATGTAACATCTAGGGGTATATATGTAAATCGTAATGACGCTTTCTTATCCGATGGAACCAAATTAGGCACAATTGTTACTGACACAGATGGAAGAAATCCTCAGTATACCTACTTAAGGTCGTCTATGCTGGCTTATGCTTCTATTAATTTACTTTCGATGATAAATAGATTTCCTGACACCGCAGTTAGAGTCGCCACTGATTAATTTTATATAGACGTAAAATATAAATCTGCAGTAGCTGAATTCACTAATTCAGACGAGAGTTGAGGATCATGGAGAATTATAAAGGAAATACTGCGTGCTTATTCTAAATCAGCAGATGTTACAATTGAAAACAATTACTTGAAAAATAATCAGATATCAGAAATATCTAATGCACCGTCGTGTTCCGATCCAATATGTAGATATAAAACCAGTTATTTAAACGGCTGTGGTGGGTCATGGAAGACGACTACTGCGATTAAATTATTTCGAGGCAAATCAAACATGATTGTGCTAACACCAACACACAGACTTGCAAGAGAGATGAAACAACGAGGAATTAATGCTTGCACTTATCATAGTTTCTTTCGATGGAAAGGTGACGAATGGACTCCTGATCGAATGGGCGAGAAATATATTCCTGAAATCATTATTTGGGACGAGATATGCACGGTGTCGTTAGATGTATTACAAAGGTTTCTTGATTGGCTATTGCTAGCGAATACAAAAGTGATAATGTGTGGCGATTATTGTCAACCACCACCATTTGTCGGTTTGTCTCCACATAATTGGCTGAAGAATTTTGTAGACTATTATGAAGAAATTAGTACTGATCATAGAGCACTTGATGAACAATTACGCGAGTTCAAGAAACTAATCAGATTACAACCTGATAGAATCCAATGTGAAATAGCGCGTGAAATAATTTCAGAAACCCCATTCAGTGATTTCTGAGAAGCGTGGAGACCAAATGATTTGATAGTGGCACGTAGAAAGATAGTCAGAGATACACTTTAGATGAAGTTATTTAACACACACAAAGAAAAATTTGCAACACTTCCAGTGCCGCCGTGTTATAGACCATAGGATACACGAAGACAAAATATCGAAGTTGATATCCCAGGCCTGACAGAAAAGCAGATTCTCGTGTTAAATGATATTGTGTTAGTTGACATCATTGTTGTCGAAGATGCATTGCGTGCTGATAATTCCCCATGGAAGCGAGGATACGCAGCGACGATACATTCTTCGCAGGGGTTGACTATATCCGATACAATTGTTTGGATCATAGATAATCACATCGAGTGGTCGAATTTAGTTTATCTTGCAGTGTCCAGAGTACGAAGAATAAATCAACTTCGAAGAGTTGTTTTAGACTATAATGACACTACAATAAGTAATATTGTCAGCGATGATATAATCAGAAAAAAAAACTATCTGGTTATAAACAACAGAAAATTTGACATTGATGCCGAATTTATAATCACACTGAAACAACAACAGAATAATCACTGCGCGAGATGCAATTGTATAATGCGTTGTTGTTGGGTGGATAAAGATCCTTGCCAATTTACCGTTGACAGAAATAATAACAGTATTGGTCATACCAGAGATAATGTGATGCTTACTTGTCTTGATTGCAACAGACGCAGAGGTGCTAGTTAAGACCACGCGGCGGTAAGTGAGTATCCTCGGGTATCACTTGTAGTTGTTCACGAGTAAATCATAACTGAGGAGCAGTTGAATCCAACCTATAAACTGGCGGTCTACCCGTAGATCTCGTTATGATAGATATTCTATGTACAGTGACACTCCCAATAGAATCAGTAGCTCTTTTTTGGCACCTTCAAGCTCTCCTGGTTCATATAAATATCTAACAGTGACATTACCGAGTATTGGTTGTTTTGAAAAATCATTTTGAGGTTTTACCGGTATATACTTTTTTTTAATCACGTTGTTAGGTTTCATGTTGATTGTTCGAGTAATCTCATTATTTAACGCGGTAATTACGCCTGGTAATCTCTTTACCCATTCACGAGATCGTTTATCCTAAATAAATTCCTTCGCGTATTGATATCAAAATAACCGCTCAGCAAGCGTCCGATTAAATCATTCAACAATTGCCTGATCGCTATGTAGTGCAGTATGCCCTCGTCTGATGGTGACATTATGATGCTTTATTGTTGATAACACTGAATACTGAAATTCCTTGCCAGGATCAACTTGTAATAGATTTGGCCAATGCAGAGGTTGATGATTTTGTCTTTAGCGGTTCTGCTTGTTTGTATCGACTCGCAACATCAACTACGGTTAGCGCATACTTGTAAAAACCATCATGCGGCAGAAATAATATATCAGCCTGATGAACCTCATTAGGTGCGCTGACATCAAAATGCGAGTAGTTAATTTATTTAGGCGGTGGTAGATAAATTTGCTATATCGCCTGTTTGGATAACCAATCCGCTGCAGTGGTATTTTTCACATTTGCGGCGCTAGCGAGTTTACTGATTGCTGCTTTACCCCTCCAGTATCCTCTTGGGGAATAATAAATAGATTCCTTGATGTTATTAATTACCAGCACCTAACATCAATTTACTTTTCATTGCCAATTTTACCAACCATGAAGCCAATTTTTCTTTGAAGGATTTGTCAGTGATAGAATTCAACGAATGAATTAATTTCGCATCTGCGATATGTCTGTGTTGCAGATTACTGCTTTTATAAGCAACATCATGAGCATGACACGCCTTATCAATAGCGTTTATTGGGTTTTCACCAGGTCGGGGTTGGTTTTGATCATATTGATGGAAGTATTAACAATTTAGTCGTGTATGATGATGTGGTATTGGATAAAAAAAGCAAACCCTACCAGGATATTTTCCAGAGATAGACATAAAAATATTGATGTGATTTATGTTACTCAAACATACACACAAGTACCTAAACTGATCAGAGAAAATTGTAATATTCTTGCTGTATTCAATGGAGTTGACATTCATACGATACGAAATATTTGGCAAACTTGGTGCGGCGGTGATATGGATTATAATCTCTTTAGAAATTTCTTTAGTCACGCTCAGTCAATCCCACATGGATTTGTAACGATAAATTTACATGACCCGAGATCAAGATATCGTATCGGACTTGATAAAAAATATTCGCTTGATATCGTAAAGAGTTTTACCATAACAATTCGTCTCCGCAGCGACATCGGTGCCGGGTCTGTAGCATGACAAACCGAAACTATTTCTCTTTTTTTTTGTCTGCCTGAATTGGTTTCGGTTTGCTTGAAATAGTTTCGGTCTGTCCACCCTCTTTGCTGCTCACGGATTCAGACTGCATGACAGAGATTCACCTAAGCGGTTACTGTACAATATCGGTTAAAGGGTTTTTTATTTACGGTCTAACATACCTTACAACAATACCAAAATGAAATCTTTAGTGGCTATACCCTTTTAAATAGAATTTGATTGGTATTTGTTCTGTCAACTTCAACCGTTTCGCCTGCTTAGGGAGATCAAACGGTAAATGTAATTTTGACCAGTTTCGTGTAGCATATTATATAATTATGTATTTAATTCTCACAGACATTCGAATACCTTACAAAAATGGATACAAACACTCGATTCTGAAAAACATGCTTCACTGTCAGTAATATATTCAGTATTAGAATCGACCATTGAACACTTCCAGAATGCCACATGCATGAATCTTTCGTTATTTTGCATGGGGTGCTAAGGATCTCTAAGTGCTGCATGCTTTACTGCTGATCTGACACATGGACCGACATGATGTACAGATTCAAATTATACCTTTACTATCTTTGATCGCCTTCATGTTACATATTGTCAGTGAACCGCAACTTAACTCTGTGCAGAAAAATATTTATTTTAAAACCTTTGCATAGAAAATGTTGTAATAATAATTATGTTATCATATCTACTGCGTCAAATCGTTATAACTTTGACCTCGCCGTCTATTTAAGATTGGATATATATATATATATATATATATATATATATATATATATATATATATATATATATATATATATATATATATATATATATATATATATATATATATATATATATATATATATATATGTATATATATATATATATATATATATATATATATATATATATATATATATATATATACATATATGACAAGAATAAGGAATTGAAATGTCAGTGTCACTATCAAACATGCTGAGCAAATCAAATTAGTTTAAACATATGGCTTTCATACCGATGACTTGTGGATTTTATTGATATATTTCATTCGCGCGTACACTTCATTTTTTGTCTTTCTTTTTTCTGGACAGCAATAAAATCTTACATCTGTATTACATACTGTTTAAATCAAAATAGTCAAATAATTAATTATTCATACATGCAGCTTTGACAGAAATTGGGCGAGTTTTATGAGACAGCTTTCACTATAAAAGGCACATGTGTTGTCCGAATCCAGGAGAACAAGCAAGATATTGATTTCGTACCAAGATCTTTGCTGACTTTAAACGGCACAGAATGTCCAAACTACTTCTGTTGTTAATCGTCGCCTCCACCTTGGCCGTTTTCATTGCTCCAACACAAGGTAAGATACACTCTGAGGCAGGCAGATAGAAAAAGTGAGACACAAATATATGTTCCTTAATAAGGACGACTAAAGTTTGTACATGTGCCAGAAGATCAGTGCATCCTCTCGACTGAGTTACAATTGATTTACAAAAATTTAGTTTCTAAATTTTGTAATTTTGAAACATTAGAAGTTTAAAAGAGATGCATACATGTTTGAAACGTTTGATTACTTTTGCATTATGGAATGCACTTTTTTAATAAGTGGCATTGAACGTTCAAAAATACTAAATTTAGTGGCATAATCTCTCTCTCTCTCTCTCTCTCTCTCTCTCTCTCGTTCATTATTGCTTTACGCCAAATATATGTATCAGAAATGATAGTGTTATAATTCAGGACATAAGAAAACTAGTTTGTGCAAAATTAAATCATGTCTAAGGTATTCCACAGATGTATGTCATTTTATCTTACGACATACCTCCAATGTACTTTAAAAAGCAAAACATTTATTAATTGTCTTATCAACTTTTGTTTGTCACATGCGTACGAGTTAAGAGCATAAAGACAGAAGAAAATCATGTCGTTTGCGGTCTAAATATATTAAGTTCATTGATATCCTGAACTAAAATCATCTCTCTCTCTCTCTCTCTCTCTCTCTCTTTCTCTCTCATTGCATTCTCGTACATGATAGTTGGTGTTCACTATTGTTCTACGCAATAATGTTTAACATTTTTTTTAAAGTGGTACACTTGACTTTTACGGTCATGTACCTTTCTTCGAAGAAGCGGAAAAAGACAGTCTAACAAGGAAGACTGGTTTTAGTTCAAGAAATATAAGATCTACAAAAATGCCCGCACGTATAAAAGCAAGTTACAAAAAGAAAATACAAATCGTTCGAACACGTGAATGTTTACAAGAACCCTTGGGAAAAGCTTCTTTTTTCAAACCTTACGTAGTTGCATATAACCAATTCTAACTAGAGTCTGCAAAATATAGGTTCCAAAAAGTTACAGAAATAGATGTGGCCGATTAGGTCTTATTTAAAATGACTATAGTACTGAATTGTCATGACTTAAAAATACACTCTAGTACTTGTTTAAAGCTGGATTATGAAGAGAATACCATCTTTTGTTTTTTTTTGGAGAAAAGTATCATCCCTCTGGATAATTTCTTTTCTGCAGATATTTTTTTTATTTTATGTTTCGTTTCTTTTTACTTTTACAGGTGACTGGTATCATCAGCGTAGATGCATTTGCGTACCAGACAGGTTTGCGTGTCCCATCTCATATCCCAATTATGCAGGCAGGTGCCCCAATTGTCCACCTTGGCAACTAAAGTGCGGATGGGCGCACTGCTGTAGATGGTGATATTAAACTGTACGTACCGTTTTTATGCCGTATGTATGCTTTTTAGACAGTCATGTAGCCAAAATACCACGACAAATCCCTCGAAAAAACGAGGGATTTGTCGTGGTACTCCCTATTCTTCTTCTACATACTTTATGTTTCTAGATAAGGGTTCAA